>BMAV01000859.1:72500-106459 GCA_019973955.1 Trichonephila inaurata madagascariensis | reverse complement strand
TCGAAAAACACATAGACAGTAGGAAAATCACACAATGAAGGACATGAGTAACCGTGATTAAAAATTATAAAATGGATGCTGCAGTGTTATAAACATTGCTGACTTAGGACAGCTAATATATAAAATAATTTATATAAGTGGGATTGAACATGTTTTTTGGCCAGCCAACATTCCCCCTTTATGTAAATAACACTGAGCAAAAACCAATAGAAAATAATGGATAGGAATATCTAAATCCATTACAAGATAGAGGTAACTTACCTAAAAATTACACTTACAAATGCAAAGCCCGCACTAAATCTGATATGCAATAAATAAGTTGTTGCCAGATTCTGGACCCTAATGCAGATTTAAATCATGTGAAGGGCTGAAATGTAGCACTTAACAAAAGTATAAAAAGAATGGAAATAAAAATTAATAAGAGTTGCAATATATATGCAGTGTATTTGCCTATTAACTGTTCTTGTTTCAAAATAAATCTTTTTTGATGATAGAAATGTCCTTTAGATCAAAATAGATTCATATTTTATCAAACAGTTACATTTGATTTTACTATAATAAATTGCTTTTTTCCTAAATTCCGAATTGCATTATGCATATCCTTTACTATGGATGGTACATGATTCTCTGTGTGTGCGACTTTCATTTCTCTTCCTCCTTTTCTGTTTGGAGTGCCCAAAAGAAATGAGGCAGTCACAGATGTTTTTTTAAAGTTTAAAAAAAAAATATTCAGGATGGTTAAGATAAAGGGCAATTTATACTTAATCGTTTGAGAATGACAACACAATCAAATTTCAACTATGAGTAACGAAAGATCAATTCAAAAGGAACACCGTAATTTTCAAGAAAATGGCAACTGTAATATTTTAAGCTTTATTTGATCATTGCATTATTATATTATATAAACATTATATTATCTATGTCTGTATACATTAAAAATAATGAAAACCATACTAATAATTCATTCCGTTTTAAATTTTCACTACAATAAAGAGTTTTTTTTCTCTTCCAAATCTGATATAAATGTACATATTTTTATGCGCGGCCCGCGAGATTATAAAGTTTTTTCCGAAATGGCCCGCAAGGTCATTTGGGTTGGCCATTCCTGTCTTAGATAATACAAATACAAAATCGCAAACCGATGTTATTTTGATGTAGAAGGTTTCATAAAATGTAACAAGGTAGGTAGTCTGCCGGCTCGAAGATTTTTTTTCCCACAAAATTTCCTCTTAGTATGCTAATAATTTTTTCGTATTCCTTGTTTTGTAAAAAAATACTCTCTTCGTTGGAGTCTATCTTTTGTAAAATTTGTAGTTCTTTTTAAAATTAAACTGAGACCTCTTGTCAAATTCCCTCCCGTCAATGGATCTTCTGATTGAGTTGGTGTAAAAAGACTCAAGTTCTTTGATGTCTTGCATTTCTATGAGCTCCTGATTGTAGGAATCCAGCAGTTCTTGAATGTCATCACAACTCTAAATTTATTTGCCTGCAAGATCGACAACTTCTTCAATCCCATTACCAATTTGTTTTACTCAATCCTAGACGAATTCACGAGATTTGAAAATCGCGTGACTGCGGGTTCGCGTAAGTCAAGGTATTACTGTATAAAATAATTACATGATAAATTATACACAAACTATAATCTGTTTGTTAAGTGTAGTTATTATGAACTCTCTTCTAAGATCATCACCTTTCATTAGTAACGTCATATGCGAGATTTAAGAATCAATGCGAAGGATATTTTATGCAAAATATATTTCAAAAATCCTAAAATTTTTGGCAATCCCAGCTGCAAGTCACGCAACCCTTAGTTTAAGAAACACTGATATAGACCAATGCAGGAGTTGGTATTCGAAAGTCAGACAATGCTGAGAGTGATTCACACAAGTTTCCTTTTTAACACGTTTTTATACTAAGTTCCACTTGTATGTAATGGAATCTTTAAAATCGTTATTTATCCACTTTCAAAGGTCAGATTAATTCGAAATTTTGCACACTTGTCAAGGACCGATGACAACACAATAATTTCATAATTTTGCTTCATTGTCCTGATCAGGATCCTCAAAAATAAAGATTTTAAGGATTTCGAAATTTGGCGACTAATTCATTATATCGTTTCCAGATTGGGCGATTAATTGCTTAAACCATTTTCATATTTGGTGACTAATTCCATATGCAATTTCCAGATTTGGCGACTAACTCCAAATTTAGCAACTAAAAGATTAAGGTGCAACCCTAAAACTGCAAATAGGCTTGTGGTTAATACAAATAAAACAACAACAAAAAGTGTTCTTTATGTGAAAAAAAGGAAGGGTGGGGCTGCGTAGTTTTTCTGAAAATGGAAATAAAAAAAAAAAAAAAAAAGCATCGTGAATGTTAATAATAATAATTTATGTTCTAACTGCTAAATTTTTTTATTTTTTATTTTGATAAAGCAATATGTTTAGAAGTGATGACACGAATTAACATTATAGCAATACGTTTAAAAGGTGATGATACGATTGACATTTAATATTTCTTCTTAACACTGATTAGTTAGATCTGTATCTATAGAGACGGATTCTTTGAAATACAACGATATGGGACTCCTCCAGGCTCCGTAAGTGGAGAGAATAAATACCCTTCAGACCCATTAATTAATATCCATTGAAGAGCATGACCAATTCCAGCAGACACATAGTTCCGGCTCCAAATATCAAACTCAAGGATAAATTCAACAAAGAATAAATGATAGTTTTAAAAACTAAAAACACAGTCTTTTATTGTAGATCGAACTAAAAAATGAAAAATAAACTATAGTTTAAAAAAACTAAAAAGCACGCTTTTGAAGGATATTGCATCTATTTTATTTTCTCACTTTATTGAACATTTTTTTTTTTCTGGTTTTATTTAATTCTAAATCTTTTAAAGCCGAATTTAGCTATCAAACTTTTTTTTTCTAAGTTTGTCGAATCGATATATGTGAACCAGGTATCTTATGAAAGAGAAGTAGAAATAAAATTATTCAAGTCCACCTGAACTTTTATTTTGAGACCATTGGGTTTTGGAATACGAGGACTCAAAGTTTCTGAAAACTATTCTTTCAACAGTCTAGGTTAGTTTTATAAGTGAGATACAGCTTACATATTAATGTTTAGATCTTTAAAAAACGTTAAGAAAGAAGAATCAAAATTGGTCAGCAGTGATATTTAAGCAAAGACAAAGTTTGCTGAATTACTTCTTACACAAATTTCTCTTGATTCGCATGATGCACACGTTAGAATTTCTTTCGAATAATTTTTTCTTTTCTTTATTCTAAAATTAAAATTCTTCTAATTCTTTTTTGTTCAATTTCAACTATTAATTCACTCTCTCCCTATATATATATATAATCTTGTTCAAATTTTCAATCGTTAATAAAATACATTCTATTCATCCATTCCAGTTCAAATACATTTTTTTTTAAACTTGTAGTGGATGACACTTGATGTTCATACAATTTTTTCAAATATCAATTCATTAATTAAATTTTATTTTTTAATTTTAAATTTATTCTTCGTTATTTCTGGCGAAGTTACAACTAGCTGCAACAGATGGCGCCAGTACGTTTTTCTAACAAAGTAGTAATTGACGTGAATTTTTTTATATATATTTCTCATTATTTTATGACTCAGTATTTATTTTCAGTCGGTTTAGTTTAAATTTTATTTGTGTTTCAAAATTTTTATTTTATTGAATTCTTGTTTTTATATTTATCCTAAATATTAGTATTTGAAATTTTTTGTAATTAATGAGAACACTTTTTTAAAATTTCAAACCCGTTTAATAAAATTGTTTGATCATCTTTTTCCTCTTCAAATTTTATACATGTGCGTGTGTTTTAAAGAAAATATATATATATTTTTTAAATATCAAGTTAATGGCAGTGTTATGTTTTTCAGGTACATTATTGTATTTTTCAATCTACGCAGATTTCATTGGAAATACTATTTTCATATTCATTTAGCACTGATATAGTTTTAAAACTTTTATTTACTTAAAGTTTAATGTAGTATCAACTATATATAAAATAAAGTCATGCTTTTCACTCAGTAATGCAAAATATCTTATTTCAAATCATTCTATAAATTGTGGAGTACTCCTCTCTAAGAATGTGTCTCAGTGATTAATTGTAAAAATATGGTTTACGTTGTATTTTTTTCTCTTTTTTTTGTGCTCTATCGAAAGCAAATATTACTTTTTTTGCGCCAAAAAAGATTGCTTTTGTCGTTTTTTTTTTTCATTCCTATTCGAATGGTGTAGTTTCAGTTTCACCATATCATCCGGAATATTTCTTCATCCTCATTTCAGCATCCCATGGAGCCGTTTTATTCTGAAAAGCGAGGAAGAAAAATGATCTACCGAAATAACAGAACGCAATACGAGATGGAATTTCTGTAGGAAATTTTTTTCCCCCCTCCTTCAGTCGTTTTCCAGATTTCCATCAAAATTTCATTGGGTCCCACCAGCCTATTTCCTGAAAAAGGAACAGTACAATGATATTCGAAACCTTAGGAAGAGAAATCGAGGGGAAAAAAAAGCTTACTATATCCCTTTCTTTTTCTTTTTTTCTTCATAAATTGCAAAATAAGTACTGTTTTCTTAGGCGAAAGAGTGAATCAGAAAATCACTTGCATGCAAATATGTAACAATCGTAATTTGGCGACGTACTGATTTTCGTGCCAAGATAATCTCGCCAATCTCTGCAGAGAAAAAAAAAAGTAAAGGACGGTTTTCTCTGAGCAATATTGCTAATGCAAATTTTAGATGATGGGAAGTCTGGAGTTTCACGTTTGAAGGATGATCATTTTGGATATTTGAGAGCTCTTGGAATGTGGATGATGGGCGCTGTGAATTGTTGAAGCAATTTCTTATGGGCGCTGCTGAAATCGGATAACGTCAACTCGAGAGGGGCGTTTATAAGCGAGATATACCAATTGGCGCAGAGCCTTGACTACTTAGTCTGAAGTATTTCGCCTAGCCTATTTTTTCTTTGATATTTCGGAGTATAAACTTACACTCTATATTCTTGATTAACTATTCTGTTTTTCGCTAGAAAATTCATACAATTAATCTTTCGTTTGAAGTTTCTGTTTTGAATATATTTGGGGATAAATTTTGTTTATAATTTATGCTGTGGAATGATTTTTATTTACACTTAAAATAAAATAATTATATCGGTGCTGTATTTTGAAATAAAATAGAGCAACATTGATGTTTTCATATGTTTTAACATCAGCATATAACGATGGATTAAAATAGTTTTATTGAAATATTTCAAAATAGTTAGCTGGGTCCTGTGTTACTTTTTGTAAAAAACAACAAACTTATTTTTGAAGCAATGTAAATTTTTCAATCTAAAAGTTTTTAAGATCTGTACGAAGTGTTATGCTGCTCAGACATCACCTGAACACATTTTACAGTGCTTAAAATTTAACTTGGACAAAGTGTACTTAAAACCTCTTTCATTCTTGGATTTTTTGGAAGTATACGAACTAATGGAGTTGGTCTAGTCTTAAATAGCCCAATTAGGGATTAGAAACAACAACTAAAGTACTAAATGACGTAAATTGCACTAAATTTATGTAAAAAGCTTAGATATCGATATTGTGATCAAATATAACTCCTATCGACAAAAAAATTCAAACTTTTAGCATTATTTCTTTCCTTTCTCCAATTGTTTACCGTGGTATAGAATTCATATAATCAATTCTATTTGTTTATGGTTGAAAAATGGCTACATTATTTACCAAAACTTTCATTTTCTAGCGATGGCAAAGAGTGATTTTTCTTGGTGGTCCAGGTACAAATAATGAAACATTTCCGTCCCCAAAACCAAGTAGAAACTTTAGATCATTAATGGGTTTTAAATTCGGACCGGCAAATCCATTTTCTGTACGATGTCGCATCCATTATCCTACCTCAACGTACAAAAAAAAAAGAAAAAAGAAATATGAATTTACAAAAACGCCAAATCAATTACTCCGGGCTCTGTTCTTCGTCAACTGAATAAGCATACACTGATGGATTTCTGTGGCCAGAAACTGCTTAAACAGACAGAAATGGAATCCCCTATATATCTATATGCAGCTCAAACTCTTTTGTATGCACTCGCATGTGTATAAAAATGGAGAAAACAAAAGAAATTCTCCAACGTTTTTGATCGATGACTTTTTGGAGTATGGGGCTGGGAATAAATAAAATTTCAGGCTTGCCAAAATTTCTCGCTCCATTAATCTATTTTCTTGAATGTAGTGTGTAAAAGCTCTCTTTCTCTCTCTTTCTCCAATGCGATTTGAACAGACTCCACGAAGCAATTTTTCTCGCAAGAGCTTAATTTTAACTTTCAAGTTGTTACTCTTAGACCATTCGGAATAAATTAAATAAACGAGCGTGCGCGCCAGTGTAAATTTTGACCTTATGTGTTTTAGTTGCCTTTTGTGAGCTTAATCCGTTGTGGCTGTAACGTTCTGCTGTGAATTATGCCGACCGCTTTTCACCGAAGAGCCTTTTTAAGTGTATAAATCAGCATTTTACCGCATCTGGTACGATTCCTGTAAGAGCTAAAGTGGTTGTTGATTTATTTTTCGTTTTTTTTAGATCATTTGTTTGTTGTTCTGCATTCGATCCAGTTTCAGTTGCAAATGATTTGCAGAATTTATGTGATTTTTATGCTATTGGCAATTTTGGAACTTATGGTTGTGTGTGTTACATATATAATCAATAATATAGTGTATACTAAATAGCTATAATTCTAAACAAACAAAGCATTAATAGAAGTACAGCAAGATAGTATAAATAAGAATTAAGTTACATTCAGTAGTACAATAACTACCGGCTGGGTGGCGTAGTTGGTTTGTCGCTCGCCTTCTGCACTCAAGGCTGCGGGTTCAACCCCGGCCCAAGCCGGTGGATTTTCATGATGCAGAAAATCGACAGTGATCATGTCGTATGATTATACTACATGAAAAAATTCCCTTGAGTTCCTGTTTGGCTTGGGTGCTCTCGGCAAAATTAAAATCCGAAGTACGGTTTCGCATCGTCCCTCTAGGTGCCTCCCTCTAGGGAGGAAATTGGGCGTCAAAATTACTTGCGGCTATTGGTATCGCCTATATGGTGTCGCTCTAAAAAGTGATACCAACTCCTGGAGAATGTTCTATTTCTGCAAAGGTAAAAAGTACCAATCCACGGCCCATTAGGAAAGAAAAAAAAATAAACTAATTCTTAGCCTTAGGTACTAAAATTTACAGGTTTGAAAACTGTTTTGAGACCAACCAACCTTCATCTGTAATTTTCCTGAACTACTGGGCTATAGGGAAAGAAAACAGGAGTATATATATGAATATGTCATTATTATTAGAAGATTACACTAAATATATACCAGTGCTAATATTAAGTAAAACTATAACTAGTAAAAAATATAACTAACACTACTTATTTAATATAGAAAATTTAAAATTATGTATGAATATGAAGTGCTATTAAAACTATTAATTATATCCCCACAACACATCGCCATTTTAATTTTCAGGCCAACCAACCTTCACTTATAATTTGCTTATACTACTGGGCTGTAGGGAGAAAATAAAAATAGGAGTATATGAGAAAATGTCATTATTTATAGAAAATTAAATTAAATATACCAATGCTAATATTAAGTAAAATTGTAACAAGGAAAAATAGAATTAATCTGGTATACAAACATAATACACAAGCTCCTAAAAATAATATATTCCGATATTTTTTTTATATTTAACCTTTAGTATGATAGTGTAAACAAATACAAAAAATGTTCTCTAATTTCAGTTTTTATAATTCTTTTCGTAAAAGTAATTTTATATTTATTGCTACTCTAAAATTCGATCTTTATGGTTATATGTTTGAATCTGTATTTTGGGAAGCTTGAATCTGGTAATACCTTGCTTATTGTTCATTGATTCATCATATCTCAGCTTATTTATAACGGATTTAAACTTTTAGTAAACTTTTTATTTATTATGGATTTAAACTTTTAGTAAACTTTTTATTTATTATGGATTTAGACTTTTAGTAAACTTTTTCTTTATAATGGATTTAGACTTTTTATTTACTATGGATTTAGACTTTTAGTAAACTTTTTATTTATTATGAATTTAGACTTTTAGTAAACTTTTTATTTATTATGAATTTAGACTTTTAGTAAACTTTTTATTTATTATGGATTTAGACTTTTAATAAACTTTTTACTTATTATGGATTTAGACTTTTAGTAAACTTTTTATTTATTATGAATTTAGACTTTTAGTAAACTTTTTATTTATTATGGATTTAGAACTTCTATCTATTACTTTCCTTAGGATTTCGCTCAGTATTATAACGAAAGGGGCTAGATTGTTTATTCTTTAAAAAAAAAAAAACTGCTTAAAACCCACTTTTATTTAAACTTAAAATCTTTAATAAATCTCTTAATCTATATGTTACGAAAATCTATTAGATTCTACTATTTTTAATATATTCACTCTATTAAAAACTGTATTTATAAATACAAGACCTAATATCTTATTTAATTATGAAGTTGACTTGCAAGCATAAAAGACGGAGAGGATTTTTTTCTAAAGATTAATGTAAACAGGAAAATAAATTATCTTAATTTTTTTTTCTTATTTATATTAGTTAATTTCCAGAGTACAGCATGACATATTTTGTCTTAATGTAGCTATGATGAGTAATAAAATCAACAAATATTTTTCCTTGTTCCTAATTATCGAGCAGCAACTTAATAGCAACTACTCGTAGCTGCTTATAGCAACAAAACCTTGTACAAATTAGTTAAAGAACAAAAAAGTTTATTGTAATTAATTCATTAATTTTTCACTAAAAATTTAGATTTTATCATGATTTAGAACATAATTTTTCAGTTTTTGTCAAGAGCATAAATATGAGACTGTGTTTTTTTAAAAAAGAAAATACCTTAATTCAAATCCTGTTCGATTTTACTCTTCCAAATTCGTTTTCTCTGCTTGATCCAAGTTGTAGCGGTGTAAAACGTTTTACAGAGTTCAAGAAAACTTGTTTGACAGGGAAGAAAAAAAAACTTAAAAGCAGCATTTACCCAACGAATGTGTGTGTGTTTTTGGTAATAAATTTAAATGATGTTAAATATATACATGGATAGTTATTTATTGTGAAATATTTTCGCATTTATTTACGTAAAACATCCCTTTGTAAGAAGTCAAATATGCTAAAACTTAATTATCTTTATAAATGAAACAATACCAAATGCTGCTGTATGGTTATAGTATATGTGGTAAATATATATTATTTAGTACAACATAAAGTAAAAATATATAGAGAGCATCCACACACTTTCAATATTATTAAAGATGATGTATTTATATGACCACGATAGAATCTAGTGGTAAGGGTCACGGACTCGTAGCCGGCGTGTTTTGTGTTCGAGCGAGTGCCACAGAAGACTGACCGTGTAGAAGGGCTGATGCACGTTAAATCTGTCAAGGCTCAAAGTCCTCCTGTTGGCGTGCTGTGGAAGTTTCGAGTGGGAGGTACCGGCTCAGATATTGTCCTCATCACTTGACCATGGTTCAAAATTACGAGAGAATTCCGTCGCCCGAGATCAAATTCCGAAGATGGGGTTGGATCGCTACTCTTATGTGGTCACAAACTGTTGTTCTGCGGTGGAATGGGTTCATGCGACTTCCCAATCTTTACACCCTATTTATATTTCTCACACAATTTAATGCAGTTTCATGGCCTAGCTCTTTTGTTAATAGTGCTAGTATTCATGTGAAGTAATTTACCTTTAATTTTCGTACTCCTGTAAAATTACTGTGATCTCCTATAAAAAATGTAAACGAAGGTTTTGTTCAATAAAGACTGAACGCGGGGGTGGTTGTTTCTCGTAGCTCTACACCCCTTTCGGGTGAGTTCTGTTCCCTTGGGCATCTTGTCAATACCTCTCGTGTTTTAGAATGCGACATTGAAAAGCACTCACCATCACTCAAAGATAATCTATCGAATACAAAATATCAATAATTCTGGATGGCTTTTTATGAAGAATATCACTGTTTGTATTCGCTATAAATTCACTTCTATGTTTATTTCTTTCTGCTGTGTTTATTCCGGCAAACGCTGTTTCTAACTTTCACGGATGAAAAGACCCCGCTTAACGCGGGTTATACGTTCCATCAAAGTAGAGCGTTATATGAAAACGAGGTTATCTCATCATGTAAATAATGGGGTTAGGGGAAGATGGGTATAAAATTGGCCAGGTACTTTACCATTAAATTTATTAATTATGTGTTTTATAACAATAAAACAATGTATTTCTTACAAATATAGAAACATAATAAATGAATAAACATATAAAAAAATAAAATTCTAAGTCAGTGCGTTTACATTTCAGATCATACAGTATCTTCTGTATTTCCAATTTTCTGCCTTTTTTTATCAAGAAGGCATCTAATGTAATTTGCGTTTAGCTTTTGCGCTCTGTGAGAAGTTGTTGGTAAGTGGATATTGCATCCATAATGCCTTTGAACTCCTGTCAAAATTTGCTCCTGCTTTTTCTTGCTGCTTTATTTTCGTGTTTTTTACTATCACCCATGATAAAAACTGAAAACCATAATATTTGTCACTATAGCAATCGTTATATTATATAAATTTATACTTACATTAACAATTGTTTGAACCGATAAAAACACGTTAGTATAAGACCCCTGGAAAGAAGAAACACAGATAAACTGCTTCAGATATCGGGAAGCCTACCGCTGTGTGTAATTTCGGGGAATACTACAATTCAAATAAAAGAGCGTTTAACCGAAACAGCGTTAAGCGGGGTCTTACTGTAGTTCAAAAATAATAATGAACTGGTTTTTTCTCTCTGAAATTTTTCAAATCATATTTGATTGAATAGTGTTTAGATTTTTTGGACACTTGGCCGTCTGTCCCACTATTTCTATATTATGTCTCTGAATTCGTGAACGAAAAACATTCCACATGAGAAGAATCACTATATTTCACAAATCGTTCATGCACAAAAGCAAACACCCCTTTCTTCCTTCCAAAGGACTGTAATTAATCCTCCAACAGTTTCATTAATAATCCACCCCCCCTTTCTAATCGTCCCCTTTCGAGTTGACGTCGGATATCTTTGCAATTTTTCTATTGCGAGGGTCTTCTTGATAACGACACTGACGACGCTGGAATTTCTGATGAAGAGTTGCAGGAATTGCTGATAAGAGGACCAGGGGACTGGTACTCTTTCTTGGAATTGCAGTTATCGGAATTCTTTTGAATTGCATATCGATTAAAGAGGACGAAAACTTTTGAGGAATGTTCGTTTCCATGATGAATGAATAGGTCCGGCCATTTTTCAGTTAGGATTTCTCAATCGGAGAATTGATCACATTCGATTTTATTTGGTGCTTATTCGAATTTAATTGCCTTCCCGTTGCTTGATGAATGCTGATAAAATTGGAATTTATCTCTCTTTGAATTTTTCCACTGAATGTGTGTTTTTTTATTGGATTTTGGTTATCGGTGGATTTTTGTTTTTCTCGTTTAGAAGTAAAGTTGGGTTAATTATTTTATCAGTGACGGTATCAGTGTCATGTGAAATTAGGTTTAAAACCTGTGACCGAGTAAACCCAATCTGATTTGAAAGTTTTTAAAAATATTTCTTTGATTTAAGTCTTGAAAGAGGGCGATACTTACGAGGTAACTTTTCAGACATTCATGTGACAGATTCTGTTTCATTCACTATGTCTTTCTTTCAGTGATGTTAGATTCAGCAGATTCTCTTTGAAATTAAATTTCATTTGACCTTTTAATGTTATTTACGAAGCAATTTTTACCACATCGTTTTCCGGTGTTGAAATTAATGGCGAATTTAAGTTCGGTTGATTGATTGAATATTAACGTCGCACTGTTTAGCTACACGAGGGCTTTTGGCGACGGACCACGTAATTTTGAACCATGGTCAAGTGACGTGGACGACACCTGAGCTGGCACCCCCTCTCCTAACTACCACACCACACCAACGGGAGGACGTTTCAGCTCTCGACAGATTTAACGTGCATCGCTGCCCTACACGGCGGGTCTTTAGTGGCACTGGGCTCGAACTTGTGACAAGGCAAGCCACGGTCCGATACCTATACCACTCGGCTACTGAGGCCGAATTTAAGTTCGGAATTATTACTCAAAATATGATCATAAGTAAGTTGTAAAATAAAGTTTTTTAAAAAAAATGTTTTGCTAAAAATAATGTTATAGTAAGATAACGGAGGGGGGGGGGAGGACATTCTTCTTGACGTTTGAATATTTAATTTTAAATGACATAATTTAATAATAATAATTTTTAATAATTAATAAATAAATTTAGATAATAATAATTTTTAAGTAACCAATAATAAATAAATGTAAATAATACTAATTTTTAAATAACCAATAGTAAACAAATTTAAATAATAATTTTTAAGTAACCAATAATAAATAAATGTAAATAATAATAATTTTTAAATAACCAATAGTAAACAAAATTAAATAATAATTTTTAAATAGTCTACAATAAATAAATTTGAATAAAAATAATAAATAAATAAACATAACTAATAAATAATAAATTTAAATAATTAATAATAAATAAATTTAAATAACTAATAATAAATAATTTGAATAACTTATAATAAATAAATTTAAAAAATAAACAAATAAAATTAACTAATAAATAATAAATTTAAATAATTAATAATAAATAAATTTAAATAACTAATAAATAATTTGAATAACTTATAATAAATAAATTTAAAAAATAAATAAATAAAATTAACTAATAAATAATAAATTTAAATAACTAATAATAAATAAATTTAAATAATAAAGTTTTAAATTAAGTAAATTTAAATGACTATTAATAAATAAATTTCAATAATAAAAAGTTTTAAATTAATGATAAGTAAATTTAAGTAATAATTTTTAAGTAACTATTAAAAAGCTGAGTCTCACTCCCTCGCTCACTTAATTCTCTCTTTCTCTCTCTACATCTTTCTATCTCTCTCTACTATCTATCTAAAGTTTCTGGGATGCAAATTAGCATAATTAAATAACAATTTTACTGAAAGATTACCTTTTGGAGCAATTTGTATGTCAGTTAAATAAAATATAAACCGTTTTAATGTGAATTTATCATTCTATTTAATAAATTTCAAAATTAAAACATAATGTTTAATTTCAACTTCCTGTTCTCTTTTTAACGAATTCATCGAAATCTTTTGATTAAGTAAAACTCTGATCCCTGTTTCTTTTTTCCCTCTTTCGACGTTTTCAATTAAACGTGGAAAACAAAAACACTTCTCCATTTCATTCAATGCGAGATAAAGCGTCTGAAGAAATTCTACCGATGCATCCAAACAGGGAACGAATGCGGAGTTCGGCATTAATCCGTGACGAATGGCAAAAATCCAATTTCTCTCCACCTCGATAGCGAAGAAACAATCTTAGGCATTCTTGTTTTTCTTTATTTTAATGCTTATTCTTATTCTCTGCCTGCTTTTTATCGTTTTATATCTTTTAAAGGACGAAAAAATTTTATTTTTATCTCCCGCTTATGTTTTTTCTTCTAATACCACCCCCACTCCACCTCCCCTATCTATTGTTATGATACGCGAGCAAAATAAGAAATAGGAAGCGCGTGTCTTCACTTCAGAATTAAACCGGAACGTTTTTTTTTTTTACCTTCTCTTTTTCCCGGAAAGCCCCCCTCCATTTCCTCTGTAATCGTTTGAGAAACCGATTATTCAGTTTAGAAAAGGTTGTTTCACACTCCTTCCCTCTTGACGCATCCCTAGGCTTAAAAAAAGTATTGCAAATAGAAATATGTCGTCAATGATGGAAAAAAAAATTAAACCTGTCGAGTTGAGAAGTCTAGTGCCCTGTCTAGAACAGGCTAAGTTATCGTCTGTACCTGTTAATAGAAAGCACAGACCTAAGAGACCTGGTTGTTTGTTTAGCATATGAATTTGGCAAAAAATAAAATGAAAAAAATAAATAAATAAAATGGAATAAAGGAGATGGGAGTTTTTCTTTGTCGTGGTATGTTCTTCAATCCAATCTAATCCAGAAAATGGAGTTCTTCGATCTAATTTCTTTAGGGAAATGGGATAAGAAAAACAAATCATGAGATTGAACTTGTGCGCTATAATTTTTTTCCCCTTCAACTATATTTTTGCTCGAATTGAAGTGGATTAAATTTTACTTCTAAAATTTTATCATAGTCAATTAAGATAATCTTATGAGAGTGCGTTGTGTATCCAGTAAACGCTTTGTTACGAGCGAAGTGTAGACTGGAAACGCGGGGCCGCCTAGGAAATGTTGCTACTTATTTTTTCTATTATCTTTAGTTTTTTAGCTTCTATTAAAAAGTTGAAGTTGCTCCTGTCGTTGAATCAACATTTAAATTATATGTTTTGAAGGAAATTAAATATTTTATTTCAGGTGTGTGTATATCGTATTTTTATGTATTTCCTTTATACGTAATATGTGAGAATTGTTTTTCAATTCGACACACACACACACACTGTTCAAATGCATTTTTTTTTAAACTTGTAGTGGATGGCACTTGAGTTTTTTAAAATATTAATTCATTAATTAAATGTTATTTTTTAATTTTTAATTTATTCTGCGTTATTTCTGACGAACTTACAACTAGCTGCAACAGATGGCGCCACCAAAGTAAGTATTGACTTAATTTTTTTTTATATTACTTGTTCTTTTGCATATTTCTCATTGAATTATTTTCTTTTTAAAGAAAAGTTTTTTGTCTAGCTTGACAAAGACGCGATCTATGTAATTTACATGCCGACTTCAGCTAACCAATTGAGCAATATGTATTCCTGCATATTAAATCACATTGAAACTCAAGTGGTGTGGTAAAGGTGTTTGAAGTGTATTGCACTAGCTTTGGTTTCTTATTTGAAGTGGTTAATTATGCTTCAAAACCGAAAGTTGTCATGAATTTTTTTTTAATTTTTTTTAAATGAATGAGAATTAAATGATTTTTTTCAAATTTTCTGTAATTAAAAGTGTCTTGTAATATTTTAAACTCAATTTTGTGTTTCTTTGTGGTAGAAAATATTATTTTTATTCTATTCAGTATCATATCTTATGGGAAATGTTAAATTCAGTTTCTTTTATTTATTTATTTTTTTACAATTGTTGTAATTGAGTTACTTGCACTGTTTAATGCATTGGTTTGATTGATTCCTGAGTACGCTGTGTGTTATTTTCATTCCACATCATGATGTTCACATTTGTGCATTTAAAAAAATACCAAAAGTGATGTAAATTAAAAAAAAAAGTAGTTTTTACCCAAAAGCAAATTCTTAAAATATAAACTCCATCCGAAGAAAAAGATCTTTATTATAGTTTTTGTCTAAAAATTAAGAATTATTTGTCCTATCTAAACATCTTTAGGAAAAAAATTCAACTGTCTTAATTATTTATTGAATCACAAGGATCTTTTGTATGCAACACGTTTACTGGATAAAAATAGTAAAGAATTTTTTTATTATATAAATTTTAAGTTAAGAGGAATCGTTTTGGGTGGTTTACTTTTTAAAGTCAAAATGCATTCTTTTCTTTTTTTTTAATGAGTGTCTGATATTTATTTTAGATTTAGATTTCACTATTCTTTGAATACTTAATTGTTTTTTTTTTTTTTTATTTAAACCACTAATTACATAACTAAAATTTATATTTATAAAAAACTTTATATTAATCATTACGATGAATCTGTCCGAAAGAAAATAATTTTTAAAATCTCAAATTATTTCACCCCTTTTTTTATTTAAATTAATTTTGAATATACATTTATATTTTTTTTTTTGAAAGATAAAAGCAGAAAACTGTTTACACTGGAGTGATTTAAATAAGTTGAGATTTGAGGTATATTCAGACCCTAAGAATTATTTTCATTTCCATATTTATTTTCATTACAATATTTTTTTGGTCTTAATTATGTAATTTTACGCTATGAGTGACAGTTGTACAGTGCTGCGACTATTACATAAATCATTTGAATAGTTTTAATAACGGTTTGGATTTTTGAAAAATTATTGTTTTTTATTTTCTTTTTCTTGTGCCTTATTTTCTGTGTATTGTATTTGGATTTTTTTAAAAAAAATTCTGTACACGCAGATTTTATACATCTTTTCTATACAAATATATGAAAATCAAAGCGTGCGTTACTGGATTATAAAAATGCATTGGGAATTTTTTAAAAAGGTTTTCATCTGTAAATTTGCATTCAAATAGATTTTTAAATTACATGGGAAAATTTTTAAAAAAAATATATTATAAAGGGAAGGAGGAAAAACATGGCGGACAATTTTTTTAATTTCAGACATAATTCAAATTTAACAGCTTGCATCCTGCCAAGCCATTTTCTACACACAATAAGAAGGTATGAAAAAAAAATAAATAAAAACTCGACACATAAAACGCCTTTAGATCTTCTTTATATTAAAATCTAAATCCTCGTAATTTCCCCAATTTTTCTTTTAGTGTTATTACTTTTTGTAATCTTCTGTTCGTGCTAAATTGAGAAAAGGGAGCCCGACGGCGGGTACATGAAGTAAGAACAAGATTCTTTAATCTTTCATTGGCCCACCTTCTCGAATAGTCCATCTTTCATCCTTGTAATCATTTTATAAATTTTCTTTCTTGTTCCTCAACAGTAACAACAACAACTTCCTGTTATCTGAGGGCGCGAACACAGAAAGGGGAAAAAATTATAATAATTTTTCACCCCTGAAAATGGGAAGAAAAGGCAAGTTGTGGGGAAAAGGCGAGAGGGCTGAGTATGCTTTGTTTATTTTATGACAAAGTGGAGTTGAACCGTAACCGCCGTGTGGGGAATCCGCCATTTTTGGATCCGTTCTTACAGCAACGGAGAAAAAGTACTGATTTTATTTTAAGGACAAAGAATAATATTATGATTTATGTTTAAGATAACTTGTTTTTATACGAGGGTTGATAAAAAAAAAGTTACAAGTCGGATAAAGAAATATTTATTAACAATATACTCAGAAAATACAAAAGGGAATCAAGAGGCATACGGGCCTATCACATTTCGACATAATCACCAAGTCTGTTTAGGCAATTATCAGAACGCAGAACTAACTTTTTAACCCGTCTTGGTAGAAATCAGATCCCCGTCCATTGAGCCAAGGCCATGCCTTGGTCAAACGCGGGGAAAATTGACCCTCCTTTGGTCATGTGACTTGTTTTGGGGGTTTCCTGTCGCAGCCTGAGAATTAAGATAGCCTTGATTGAGCCCGTTCTCGGCAGATGATTTCGCAGCACTGTCTTGGAATATCGCAGCACATCAGAAACGATATGCTGCACGCTACCATAGCTTAGTCCAAGCTCTGACGAGATTTCACGCAGAGTTACCCGTCTATTATTTTGAATCATTTGTGCCGTGGTGATATCTGTCGTTGAAAACTTGGCTGGCCTCTCCCTGTCATACTGCGGCTTTCGACATCCTATTTGCCTGATTGAAAAGAGTGACACAATTTCGCTAAATGTTGTCTGCTCATTGCAGATGCGGACACATTCTTTGCCCATAAAAATCGAACCACGGCTCGCACTTCCAAACGAGATCAATTTCCTGTGCGTCTTGACGCAATTTCTGCTACAAAACTATTCGCCTTCCCCGCTAAAATACTTATCATAGAGCCCGCGCTGCCATGGATCATGGAAGAGTGGATTTCAAAGAATATTCCTGCTAAGTTGGTGTGGTGTGGTAATTAGGAGGAGGGGGTGCCAGCTCAGGTGTCGTCCACGTCACTTGACCATGGTTCAAAATTACGTGGTCCGTCGCCAAAAGCTCTCGTGTAGCTGAACGGTGTGACGTTAATATTCACTCACTCACACACTCCAAAAAATACAGTACAGTAGTTACTATTATTTTTATACTTAAAAAATGCAATATCTACCTATTCAATTAAAATTATAGCGTTATGATTAACGACTAACTACAAACAAATTATGCAAATTTGTCTAAATGATGTAGTGTGAAAGTTTATTTACTTTAAGTACAAGAAGCGATAAAAGTATTTATTTTAATATAAGTATCAATAGTAGCTATTCAAATAAAGAGAAATTCAAAACAATGTCTCCCTTCAAAACTTTGTTTTATTCTGAAATAAAAAAAAATAGGGATTACACTGATCACAGGAACAAACTAGAAGCCAGCGCCTTGCGTAGACAAAACACGAAGTGTTTCTTCACAAATAAAAGAGAGATATATGCTGTCGCGGGCAGCGCACGCCAGAATTGCTTGCAGATGGCAGAGTTTTTTCCTACTTACTTGACAAATATCGTTATATTTTGGACACTTCACACAATATCTTTATAAATTATAGCCTATGCTATAAATTATAGCCTATAGGTTATTCTGATGTATAAGCTATATTACTGTAAAATTTCATTAAAATCCATTCATTTTTTTTTGCGTGAAAGACGACCAAACATCCAAACAAACTTTTGCATTTATAATATATATCGTCGGTAACTCCACAGGTCTAACTGATTTGATATTGGAGTGCAACGCGCCAAGCGCTTTTTTGGCGCCATTCCTTAATCGCGCCAAGCAGCGGTGAAGCAAAACATTTCCTTTTGTTTTGTCTACGCCATGCCTCAGTACGCGCTCCACTTTTAATTTATTCCTTCGATCAGTATAATCACTATTTTTTTATTTCATAATAAGACTAGAGATTTCGAAGCGAGAGATGGTGTGGCAAGATTTTAACATAAAATAAATACAACAGAAAGTAATTCTAATGTATTGCACTTCCAGATATAAATTATTTACACTATTTTAAGCGTTCATTACACAAAATTTGTAACAATGTGCTACTTTTGCTGAGCAAAGATCAGTTTAGGAAGATGTTTTCAAAAATCAACTCACAAGAGATTTACGAGGAGTTATAAATAAAAGAAAAAACAATCCTTTTTATCAGCTATTAGATCAACAGACTTAAAATTTAATAATTTTTTCTGTTCAGCTGAGATACGCAAAAAGGTTTTTTTTGTTGTTGTTGTTTAATTTGCAATTCACGATTGTAATATTATCGCCTATCTTGGCGAACATAAACAACAATTTGGCGCCTAGCCGTACTGTATCAAATTAGCATCCCAGATGGAGTTACGCAGTCTGATAATTAGACCGACGATATCTAGATATTTTTATCTCGGAATTATTTCTTTTATAATTTTTTAATTGGATAACAAAAATTTATACGTCTTTTTCAACAGCTTCTAGCAAACACGTGCAGTTTTATTTTGTGGTTGAGTTTTTAATGGAAAATTGTTCTAAATATATACACTTTCCTATTCTTGGTTTATTTATTTTCATTTTCATTTTTTTTTTTTTTTTTTTTGTCCATTTGTAGTAAACCTTCCTCGAAAGGAAAGATCTTGTTCAGCATTTTAGGCAATAAAATGGATAGATTTCTAGGACACAGCTGTTCCTGAATTTTATCGCTATTTTTCTCCAAACGAACTAACATGAATAAAAAGTTTTTTTTCCTTTTGATTCTGCATCTCTTTTTGATTTAGCTATAAGCCTTGTAATCTCTCCCTTTCGTTTTTTTTAGATATTAAAAAAAACATATTATTAAATATGTACAATAATAAATTAAATCTTGCATTAAATATACATCATTATATTCATTTTAAAAACTGCGATAAATAATTTAAAAGCAAAGGTATTTATTCTACAAAAAAAAAAAAAAAAAAAAAAAAAAAAAACACACACACACACAACTGTAGAATTTTTTTTTTCATGAAATTAAATAAGACTTTGCAGCAGTAACTTTACTACTGCTTGTAAAAATGTGTGTGTGTTTAAAATAATAGAAACTGCTTGCAACTTTTGTTTTTCGTAAATTTTTAATTTCCGAAATATCGTTGGAGGTGAATATAAAAAATGAACGAATTCTTAGAATGTGTGATGATAGCTCTGAAAAAATACTACAAATATTTCTGAACAAGTGTTGTGCTTAAAATTAATTATAGATTAAAAACGATTTTGCAGATTTAAAAAAAAATCTAAAATTTCTTTTGTTTCCCTTGCTTTTTTAATATATCAGAACATTGACAATAAAAAATATTTCCTTGTGAAATAAGAACTCTATATTTTTATTTTTTTTTTAATAATTTAAAATCACTAAACATATTTTTAAAAATACAATCATGCATTGCAATTCATTTTTCTCGGAAGTTGTATTTACTTCAAGAAGTATTTTCTTGTATTTTTTTTAAAGCTGTCAAATTAAATACGACATTTTGTAAAGAAACTGGAAATTTTTTTTCGAATTAAAAAAAAAACAAACTCGAACATTAATATTATGTTTTAATTTCGTTATTTTTTAGCGAACGTATTTTACAGTAATACGCATTTGTGTAGCATTGCGCACTGAAAACCATTCAATTTTTCTAGTGTGCAGTCCACGTTCTGCGTTGCAACGCTAAGCGAGTTTAATAAGTTATATGCTCAAGTATAAAATTGAATACTTTTAGAATATTTCTAAATTTTAAAAAGTGTGCGTGTTATAACGTCTCAAATCTATAAAAAAATTTGAACAATTTACTGTCTTAAAATATATTCCAAATCGTATTTTTTTGAAATTAGGTGAAAGCTATGTCAAAATAATTAATTCAAATCATGCAAGGGAACGTTTTTCAGTTCAGTGTAAATTTTGTAATATGCTGTTATATTTGAAATACTTTTTATTTACTTATAATTGAATTTAATTTGAGTATTTAAATTCACGAGTTTCAAGGCTGGTGTCATTCCAGTCAAATAACTGTAAAATAATTAATTATCGTCCCTTTCTTGCAATTTTTTTTGTTTTGTTTTCGTTACAAAGTGTTTTGATTACGGTAAAACAGTATTTTTCGTGTTTTTCAGCTTTTGAATCTTCTGCCATAAATATGGGCTTCACTATCAATAAGGACAAAACGAAATTTATAGAAATCTCATCCTCCATAGTAAATTACTCTAACCCTTTGAGTATTGATGGTTATACCTTTGTAAAAGTTGATGAATTTAAATACCTTTGCACAATGACTAATGATACAAATAAACTAAGATCAGAAGTTGATAACAAAATTAAAATAGCTAATAAATGCTTCTATGAACTGAGAAGACAATTAAAATCTAGTTTAATCAGCCGCAAAACTAAATTAAGAACTTAAAGAACACTAATATTACTTGTCTTGCTTTATGCAAGTGAAGCATGGATTTTAAACAAAGATATAACGTGCTCATTGGACATGTTTGAGAGATAGGTTCTCAGAGCCATCTTTGACCTAGTGCAAGAAGGATGTGACGGGCTCATTGCGTTTTCCTCTAAAAACTCCTCTTGTGTTCTTTGGGGCCGAAAAAGGCAAATTCTTTCCAACCAAATCCAGAAGTGAAGCGTAAGTATGCAAATTAGGAACCTTTTAAATAGCAGAAGTTTAACGTAAGCGTATGACCTATTGGGAAGTGATTATGCCAGTCTGAGTTTAAGCGCGTAAACTGACGTCAGAGAAGTAAGCCGTTATTCTAGTGTGAAGCTATCCGTGACAGAAAGATAAAGTTAAGGTGGATACTATTCCACGTGAGATCAAGAAAAGATATTTAGGATCCGAGAATATTGCTATTAACCAAGCGACTAAGGTAGGATAATTCTGTTATCTATTGGGAACTGTGTATAAGTTGAGATTAGGAATAGGCGGGAATGTAGTGATTAAAGTCGCGCTTGTTTGGTAATACGTGTTGTGTGTTTTCTCACTTCAGATCCGTTAAGTTAAAATATAAATATTATCATTGTTAGTGTTTAAGTTAAGATCTTAATATAAAGATATATATTAAGATTATGGCAACGCCTGGTTCTTCATTCACTCCCACACCTCTAGTTCACGAAGATAACTTAGCAGTAAGGCATCACCCACAGGCGAATACCTTACAAGGAGTAAAGTGGAGAACCAGATTTAAATTTGAACCGTATTGGAATCCACAAAAATCTCAAATCATCTTTAGTAATAGATTAAGATGGCTTGGCCATACTTGGAGAAGCTCAGAAGATAATCCCATTAAGATATCTTGACATTTAAATTACTTGAAGGAACCCGAGCCAAAGGAAGACCACTAACTGGATGGTTGGATGGCATTGAGAAAGACTTGAATATTTTGAAAATTAAAAATTGGTGAGGAGTCGCTTCAAATATAGAGGACGCTAGAAGCAGCGCGTTGTTGAGGCAGCCAAGGCCTGTAAGCATTTGTGCTTTGAAGAAGAGGAAAACAACATTTTCAATGGTATTTAAGTTGTGGTAGCTTAGTGGTCATGGTCACAAATTCGTGGCCGGGTTTTATCGATTGATTGATTGAATATTAACGTCGCACTGTTCAGCTACACAAGGGCTTTTGGCGACGGACCACGTAATTTTGAACCATGGTCAAGTGATGTGGACGACACCTGAGCTGGCACCCCCTCTCCTAACTACCACACCACACCAACGGGAGGACGTTTCAGCTCTCGACAGATTTAACGTGCATCGCAGCCCTACACGGTGGGTCTTTAGTGGTACTGGGCTCGAACTCGTGACAAGGCAAGCCACGATCCGATACCTATACCACTCGGCTACCGCGGCCCCGGGTTTTATCGAGTCTCGTTCTTGATTCCTATTGCCATTGACGACTCGCCTTGTAGAGCTGACAACGCACGTTAGATCTGTCAGGGCTCAACGTCCTCACGTTGGTGGGGTGTTGAAGTTAGGACGGGGTGTGCACCAGCCTGCTCAGGTGTCGTTCTCGTCACTTGACCATGGTTCAAATCATTCTTGGCTATGGTTCCGTCGCGATTGATCCTCCTTTTGCTTCAGAGTACAACGTTAATAAACACTCAATCACGAATACTATTAAGTTTCTGAATAAACATTTAATCTTTTATTTCTTGCTAAAAACGGACCTCTTTGATGAATGTAAATCTGGGCGTTTCAAAGTAAAAAAGTAATTGGTACTTTAACTTAAGTGACCTTACTCGTTTACTCTATCAAATAATGGAGTTACAATAGGTAGAGACTTGGCTTTGAAGTTATTCGATATTAATAACATACTCTCTAATAATTACTCGCCGACTCAATTTATTCGGTATCGTTTCCTGCACGCAATTGCTCAATCAATCTTCGTATGATTCGCTGCCCAGCAGTCATCATTTTAATGCATAATTATGTTTCGAATATTCAGCTGTTATTCGCCATCAATTGCGCCTAATGCGACTAGCACGGTACACTTGTTCTGTTGGTGCGTGACGGTTTGTGAGTTCATTTTGGAATTTTTTCCCTCTATTGATGTATTAATTTATTGTTAATTTTGCTGTATGGGAAATAGTTTTGTTTTCATTATAAAATCTTATGTAAATTATGAGCGATGGTTAAATATAAAAAAGTACTACTACTTTAAATGCACCTTTTGACTTTGTTTATTAAAACTGAATTTTTAAAATTTATTTCACACCGAAGTTTGGTTATATGTTCACTGTTAGCATTTTATTTATTGGTTTTGTTACATAGTTGGTGTTTATGTGTATAATGAAGGATGTTTTTTCTAGAATTTGTAATTCTTTCAGTTTTGTAGCACTTTGTTGTAAATAAACATTTGAAAACTTTTATGTACAGAAAAGAAAAGAACATTGTACAACTCCTAATTATTTCGAATCTTCATATTATTTATTTTAATTAACGAAATTCATATATTCTTTAAAATTTGAATATAAAATTATTTTGGATTAAGGTAATAACAAAATTTAAAACAAACAAAAAAAATGTGTAAAATATTTTATGAGCTATTTAAGTTAGTTCTCTAAATAAGTTCGTTATTCACTGTACTTTGTGTTTGCAATTCTTCACATTTAGCTAATTTAATAAATAAATAATAGTATCTTTTTTTTTAAAGTGTTTTTATTACACTCAAATATAACACCTCTTCTTGTATTAGATATCTAATTGATAAAACGTGAGAGAAAAAGTTGATTTATGCTCAGTTGAAATTTAAAAAATTGAGTCAGTTACTGATTTCAACTTTTCTGGTTTCACAACTTCTTCAAGCGATTTTTGTGTTTCTTTTGGCATTATGACTACTTCTGCAATCTAAATTTTCATGTATAGGATTCTATTGTTTTTTTCTTCTCTGAAAAAATAAAAACAATTCACACATTTTTGTTATAGGTTGAGTTTTTTTTTTACATTATTTTTCTGATTTGTACTTTTATTTATATCAAAGGCTTCATTTGAAATGTTCTTCTGCTTATTACATTTTCAGTTTAACTATTGTATAATTTCGTCACATCAATTTTTTTTTTACCCGATATGTTTCTGTATTAATTCACAATTTTTAAAATAAACTTAACTTATATGAGTACCAATTTCAAAAATTTTCAAACCGTGGTCGCTTTTAGATGACTGTTGTGAGAGGTACTCAAAAATAGAAATTAAAGTACGTTCTATTTGATTTAGAAAGTTTCTAAGGACACAGAAGCTAATCTGCAAAACTATAGATCATTATAGTTAGAAATATATTTTTACTGCAATTAAATCAAATAAATTTAAGTTTATGAAAGTAAATGCAGTTAAACCTCTATATTGCGAATTTCTTTTTTTGCGAACTTTTTCCAGGAACCCTGAACATTTTACTATTTTCTTCGTAAAATAACCTCCAAATAACGAAGTGTATATTTTATTTAACGAACTTTTTCTTTTGTGATTCGATTTTTTCCTCCCTATTTTTAAAATATATTTCAGGACAATTTTTTATCCTCTCTTTTAACTCATTTTGTGATCAATGGCTTTGAACTGGTTTTACCAGATGCCTAACTCACCTAGAGCAATGAAATTGCTGTAATTGTTCGAACAAAAAACTCAGGAAAAATAAGCAGATTTTATCAGTAATTAAATGTGTAAGGATACATATATCCTTAATTAAAATTACTACTTATGAAACAGTGTATGTTTAAAATTAGAAAATGTCGTTAAAAACTCATTAATTTTAATATAAAATTATTTTTTTTAATGTTGAAAATACGGTATATTCCTGGAAAAAGATTTTTTTTCTTGTTCTCCTTGCAGATTTCTTTTTGATTGGTTGGATATATCAAATGAATAAAAATATTAATCTTTTTTAAAAAAATTTGAAAAATTACTTTTTTTTAAGTAATGTATAGTAATCATATGAATTAAAAATTCGTGTTATGTGTTCTCTAATGTACATTAAAAGATGTGAATCTCTGTTTAACGAATTTTTCATATAACGAGCTTTTTTTCTGGATTTAGCGTCTTCGTTAAATAGAGGCCGGATTGTACATACACTTGCCTCCGAAAGTCTGCGTACAGGCGATCATCTTTCATTTTAATGCAAAGATCGCTAATTAAATGAAGTCTTTCTGAATCAATACTATTTTTATTGATTCCACTAACGTCGTAAATTCGAATAGTATAAGCAACAATCACCTGAATATTACATAAAATAATGAAAGTATTTATAACTTGAGAACGCGACACAAATCGTGTGCGTCAAAAGTCTGCGTACACTGGAAAAAAACCTTTCCAATGATGGATTGTAACTAAAAGTTTATACTTTTTAAGCTATTCCGTTCTTTCTATAACTCTCTCAACATATTTGGCAGGGATTTAGCTAGCTTAGTTGTTTCATTTGTGGACATTTTGTTCCATTCTTCTACTAAGACAGATTTCAGCATTTCCTTGGATGTTATTACATTCTCCCTGATTATTCACTCGAATAAATCCCACAAATACTGTATTGTGCTTAGGTCTGGGGACAAGGATGGCTTATATGGAATTGGTTTGGAACATGTCAGAACAGCCATGGCTTCACAATGACTTCACTAATGTGAGCCATGTGCTTGGTACCTTTGTGCCACTGAAAGTAAAAATCATTACTCACCGCAAGTATCTTGGCACATGCCCTGATATTTTACTTCAATAAGTTCAAGTAACCAATTTTGTACATTGTTGATTCAATAAATTCCAAATTACCAGCCATAAGGCTTCCAGTGCACCCCTAAACTTTATGCATCCTCCTCCATGTTTGATAGTCGAAATTTTTGCATGCATATTTTTGCGTTTTTTGAAGCCAAATTACAAACACTACTTTCAATTGAATATATTAAATATTTCCAATTATATATATTATGTGTTCTATTTAGATGTTTTTTGGCAAAGGTCATTCTCTTAGCTTTGTTCACTCGAGAGATGAATGATTTCTTGAGTACAACTCGGCCATGATAGTTATCCTTTCTAAGTTGTCTTCGAATTGTGGTTAAAGTCAAACTTTTTTGCAAGATCTCAGCCACTTTTTTAGCTATTTTTGTAGCGCATAAGTCTTGGATTTATTTTATAGAGCGTATTACAAAGCAAGATTCTCGAGATAACACTGCTGACGGGTGGCCGGATCTTGGCTTGGATGGTAAAATTTTAGTTAATTTGTAGTTTATGAACACTTTTTGAATCAATAAATATCTCCTATTAGCAGTTTCAACAATTGCTTTAAAAATTTCTCCCTTTTCTGAAGATCTATGATGATTTTTCTTTCAATAATATATCGATCTATATTCTGTTGCCTGCCATGGAACCACAAAAGCTTTCAAATCTCAAATCCATCATAAAAAATGCTTATAATTACTTAAAAATACGATTTCGAGCAATTATTTTACAATAAAAGGTCTTTAAAAGCTCTATTTTGTAAGTGTACCCAGACTTTTGGCGCGCATGGTTCGTGATTATTTGGTGGTCATTCTTGTTTTTCTTGTTAGGGTGAATTTTGCTGTTTTTGTTTGAATAAGACAATTTTGAAGAAAACCTGACAAGTATTTTGATTTTCTAAAGCGAGATTTTAATAGTAACTATAGCATAGACACGTAAGATGATTGCTTGTACGCAGACTTTCGGAGGCAAGTGTATGCATATATTAAGAAGTTTAAGTTACTTTGCATGAGCCTTGCTCTTCTCCCTTTTTAGTAACTCTGCCAGTGAAATAAAACAGGGACCAAAAATGGAGCCCATAGATGCACCTCATGAAGAGGCGTTTCTTAAGCCTCGCAGCTTAATATTTTTTGAGTACTTCCAAGGTTCTTGAAAAAGTAGAAGGCAGACTTATATTGCTGTGAGCAGAAAACAACTTAATCCTTAATTTCGTGTTTCAACGCGTGCGATCCTGTTTGGTTGACAGCACAGCCTTGCTAGGTTAAAAGAGAAAGAGTGGAAAAAAGATAAATAAAACTGCAAGAAAAAGCATCGTATGCAAAAAAATTGCAACACGCGATATACTTTCTCACCATTACTCATCCCTGAACGTCGACCTTTTTCTTCTACATCAACTTCATTTTCTTCCGTTCTTAATGAGATTTCTTGTCCTCATCCTCTTTTTTTTTTCCCCGCCGAGTTTTCGTTGTTTTTGTTTGTGGAAGTCAGTATTGGAGATGTGCTGCTTTGTTATAGCACATTTTTTTTTCTGACTGTAAGCGTTATTTTAATCTCTTTCAATCGAAAAAAGTTTGTTGCTACAAAATTTGTATATATTTTTGTAGCAAATTTTTTGGTATGAAGTTATTTAAATTTGTTGTTGTGTATCGTGTATGTGTTTGGGAGTAATTATGTTGTAAGAATTTATTACACTGTGTTTAAATATATTGTTAGGAAATTTATTTTTTACATAGATAGCTATTTCGTGCTCTATTTTGTCAATATAAAAAAGATATAATTAATAAATTTTACTCGATATAATACGAGTACAAAAAAAAAAAAAAAAATAATCTAAAAATACAGCATCGTGTTCATGTACGAAAAAATAATTTACATAGAATTTGATTGATTTAACAATTCTGAAGCACTCAATAAGTTTTACTGTCGATCTTTTTTTTTTTCTTTGCTGTGTTATATAAATAATTGCCAAGATGTTTTATTAAATTTTTTTCTGTGCTTTAGTCAAATACTTAGTTACCGTAAAATCCGGCGTATAACGCGCACTTTTAACACAAAAAATAAGATCGAAACTTAAGGGTGCGCGTTATACGCCGGGTATAAAAACGATAATTTTAAAAATAACAAAAGAAATGAGCATAAAAAAAAATTAAGACCTCTACATAAATCGAAATACTGTTTATTTAAAAGAAATGACTTGCCTTATGAACTAAAAGAGTTGTAGTTCTAAAAGTATACTAATTTTTCAAGAATCTGGGGTAGTGCCTCGAATAAATGACTTCAAAACATAAGAACAATGTATACTTAAATTTCAAATTTCTTCGTAAAAAAGAGGGTGCGCGTTATACGGCGAATATACCTAGAAATTAAAAAATTCAGCTTGAAAGTATAGGTGCGCGTTATACGCCGGATTTTACGGTAAATCTAAATTCATAGTTCATATTAACTGCCTAAATTACTACAGTTGCATAAAAAAGGTGTAGTAAAAAAAGTTTAAATACATTTCGCATCGTCAGAGTTCAGTTGCCTCCTTCAGGGCGTCAAAATTAAATTGTGGCGATTGGTATTCCATCTATATCAGGGTGCCAGCTCAGGTGTCGTCCACGTCACTTGACCATGGTTCAAAATTACGTAGTCCGTCACCAAAAGCCCTCGTGTAGCTGAACAGTGCGACATTAATATTCACTCACTCACAGTGGAAATGTTGTTCTGCACATGTTACTATGCTAAGCTTATATATATATATAGGTGTGCATTTTATCCAAGTGAATATCAAGCGAAATGCAATGCAGTCATCACGAAAGAAAAATTAAACGTTGGAGATGGTTAAAAGGTTTAATTTTAAAATACGGTTGCTCAGTAAATATGTATACCGTAAAATCCGGCGTATAACGCGCACTTTTAACACGAAAAATAGGATCGGAATTTACGGGTGCGCGTTATACGCCGGGTATAAAAATGAGATCTTGAAAAATGAAAAAAAGTTGAACATAGAAAAAATAGACTTCTACATATATCGAAATACTGTTTATTTAAATGAAATGTCATTTCTTATGAATTTAAAGGGTTGTATTTCTAGTAGTATACTGTATTTTCAAAAGCCTGTAATAATACCTCGAATAAATGACTTCAAAACATATGAACATTGTGCCCGTACATTTCAAGTTTCTTCGTAAAAAAGGAGGTGCACGTTATACGGCGAATGTATCTAAAACTTAAAAATTGCATCTGTAAAGTATGAGTGTGTGTTATACGCCGGATTTTTCTGTATCGGAGATTTCTTTTAACTCTTTTTATAAAGTAATGTTAATTATCCAATGTACCTCGGCTTAGTGGACCATTCCTTTATTCTTATGTATTGTATTTTCAAATTTTTGCAAGGAAGTTTATGTTGTTTACATGAAAAGCTTTGGCTTAATTTTATTCTAGAAACATGAAAAAACGGGCAATGTTTACGCATATCACCCTTTGAATTTCCTTCAGCGTGAAGAATTCTTTCCTTGGCAACTTTTTTCAATATCGGAAGAATTCTTTTCGTCGACGCAGTCTGTCTTCTTGCAACTTCCTTTAACAAAGAATTTCTTTTTTCCACTTTCTTTCTTTTCTTTTCTTTTTTTACGTTGAAAGGGAAGGATGCTTTGGTATTTTCTTAATTTCACCTTCAGAGTGTGATTTTATAATTAATTTATTTTTTGACCTCGTGTTAAAATCCGTTTTGTAAGTTTTAGGCGTTTAATAAATTGTTATATTACTATGTACTTAATAATTATTGTATTAATTTTTTTCCTGATCGTGTACTAGACTTTTTTACTGTAGTTCTGTTATTTATAAAAGCGAGCATACATTGGTGAATTCATGGGTGATTTTATTTATTTTTTTTAGCTACTGCTTTTTGTCAATGTTAATTTTTTAAATAATTTCTGATATCCTACTTAGTAATCAATAAGCCATGTGTAATTATTATGTATAATGTACTTGTATGTACTTTTTAGTAGCCGGGCTCTTATGACAAGTAATATACAAAAATTTTTCTTAAGTCAATTCCTACTTAGATGTACAAAGAAAAATTTTATTTTAGCTACTTTTTATTAAATAGTTACAATTAATATAAATATGTACATACATATGACAGAATCACAGCATTTAGTGGTAATTTTTTATTAATTATCATTAAAGTATCGTATTGTCATCCAAAACAATCGTGTATATAAAATTTCAGTTCATCTGAATGCTTTAAAACGTGAGTGAGTGAGTGAATTTTAACGTCGCACTGTTTAGCTACACGAGGGCTTTTGGCGACGGACCACGCTTAAAACGTGATAAAAAAACCTTTTTAAGTTTTGACGCTAGTTGCTAAAAGGGTTGCTAAGTCGCCAAAAATGATGCCAACGTGGCTGTATTTGTAATTCTTCAAATAATTAATTTTAATCAATTAATTTTTATTAAATTATTGTATTGTCATCCAAAATAATCATGTATATAAAATTTCAGCTCAATTGAGCGCTTTAAAATGTATTTTATTAACGATTGAAAATTCCACCAAGATAAATAAATATATAGAGAGTGTGAGCTAATAGCAGGAATTGAATAAATGTGCAACAAAAACTGTGTTCGAAATTTTGCTGCCTATTTTCAATTCATTAATTTCTGTACAAATGTAAATTTTTTGATATTGCTTTGTTATTATTTTAAATAAAATCATACATAATAGGGGAGTGGATCGATTTTTTCCCCTTCAGAATTTCAAAACTTACCTATGCAGAAAAGTGTACTCTGGTGTACAGATGAAGTGAAAAATGAAATAAATTAATTTTTATTTTACATATTGCCACAAGGGGAAAGAAATTTTGGTATATGAGCTTTTTTTTATTGTAATTTTTGTTAAAATGTAGCAGGTATTTTAGTACTTTTCAACATTTTTTGCGATGAGAGGACACATGCTAACTACTTTCAAGGAAAAACATTTCAGGTACATTTAATTGCTTATTTTTATATTTAAAAGAATAAAAATCTATCGAAAATACAATGGACGACATGAAGGAAGATGGTAAACAACTTGGATCGGACTGCGGAGATCTACGGTGCTGAAAGAGCTGGGTTATGAAATGTTGAAATGTTACTATTAGTATTCACTAATCAGTTATAAACACTTTTGGGGTTATTTATTTTGTAGGAAAATACTTTTTTTTCAGTCTGAAATCCTGTAACCAAAATTAAATCTTTATTTTTCTTTTTTCTTCATTTTTTTCGACAACTCGACCCCTTTTTGCCAATAATAAATTTTAAATTATTATTTTTAATTATTTATCTTCTAATATCTGATGCGAATTATAACAAAATTAACCAGCGATTATTTACGCAGTGAGACTCGAGAACCATTAAATCAAAGTCTGAAAAACTATAAACATTAAATTTATTAACATTAAAATAAACAAATTCCCAAACTTAAACATATTAAACCAACATATATACATTAGTGCTGACATCGTAAGAGACAGTCATTATAATAATCCTTCTATCTCTCGAATGAGCAGATCATGTGCATTTATATATTAAGGGATGAACTGTTGCCATAGTAGAAAAGAAAAACCTTACACAAAATTTTATGCAAATTAGATGTGGCACATTCTATAGCGGTATGATTAAGTAGCATCAGGATCTGCTTATACTTCACTTGGCGGGAATTCCAGATGATAAAGGAAATTGAGGTAAAAAAAAAAGGTTGAAAGTTTATTTCTAATAATCTCCATACCACATAGAATATCTTTTTCTGTATATGTAGTTTCCAACTGATTTTTTTTCCTCCATGTAATCCTGATCCATCTTAATGCGCAGTTTATTAAGTAATGATTGCACCGTTTGATACCCTCAGTTTCATATTACTTCGAAATATTTGTCCTCTTCAATATTTCTACACTTTTAAAAACTTCTCGAATCTCTTATTTGTCTTTTAAGCAATGGTTTTATTTTCACCAAGCATCCAAGAAGATAAAATTCAATGCCCAAGAAACCAACTCTCTTTTCTTTTATGTCAAGAATTCCTACCTTTCTACTACTGCAATATTCTTTTTTAATATCTGAAGACGTTGAAAGCGGTTGCACATTGATATTGCTTACCACCCTTCGGTTCGTTTCAGACAAAGAAAGAATTCTTTTCGCCAAACTTTTCCGTGATTTCACTGGCCCTTTTGGAACCATCATTTCTTCTTACTGCGCCCTTTAAATATTCATTTCTTAATTCCTTGGCGTTAAAGGGATTGTCGCGTCACTTATGTCGCAAGGCCTCTTTCTGTAACGACGAAAATTCCTTAATTCTTTATTGAAGTCGTCGAATCTATGCCTTTCGAAGTCGCTTGGTAATATGTTATTGCTGAAAAAGATGGTGGGTGCGTCTTGAATAAATTAGCAGCGTCACGGTATCGGATGTAATTACGACACTAATGGTGCTTTTATGATTCTAAAATTTAACGAGTGTTTAAGGAACGGAATTTTTTTCCCCTCCCTCCTACGTTAATGTTATGAATTTTTGATTAAATCCTGCGATGTACAAGATGGGTTGATGCCCACATTAGTTTAAAAACATTAAAGAGATTGCGATGGAAATAAAAATAACTCGTTTTGTGCCTAAGTTTGGAATTGAGATTTTAATTTCTGCTCGAGGATATAGTTTCTAGTTTTTCGAATTTAAATTCTGATTTTTAATGAGTTCCACGGCTGTTGCTCTAATGTAGATTATCGTAGTATTTTGTTGCCATTAATGATGATCGATTTGTAATACTTATCTAGTGAATTATATAATGGCGTGTAATGAAAGGCAGACATTATTTATATTTAATGGTGGGGTTTTTTTAATGGATTAATGATCTATATAGCAATATTAGTTAGTCTTGCTTTTGCAACTACTACTATTAGCTCGCACTCTCTGTTTATTTATTTATTTATCTTGGTGGAATTTTCAATCGTTAATAAAATACATTTTAAAGCGCTCAATTGAGCTGAAATTTTACATGCATTGATTATTTTGGATGACAATACAGTACTTTAATTATAATTAATAAAAATTAATTGATTAAAACTAATTATTTAAAGAATTACAAATACAGCCACGTTGGCATCATTTTTGGCGACTTAGCGACCTTTTTGACGATTTCTGTCAAAACATTAACAGGTTTTTTTCTCACATTTTAAAGCGCTCGTTTGAGCTGCAATTTTCTATACACTATTGTTTGGCGTAAAAATACGATAATTTAATTATAATTAATTAAAATTAATTGACTGAAACTAATTATGTAAAAAGCCACGTTGGTTACATTTTTAGCAATTTGGTTCAAAACTTTAAAAGATTTTTTTTCTCACGTTTTGAAGCATTTTGTTGAACTGAAATTTTATATACACGATTGCTTTGAATGACACTACAATACTTTAATGATAATTAATAAAAAGTAGCTAAAATAAAAATTTTCTTTGTTGATCTAAGTAGGAATTGACTTAATTTTTTTAAAAATATATTTCTTGTTTTTTTCAAAATTTAATAAATAATGACATACAAGATTATTTAATAAATTGAGATGACTAATAATGTAAAGTACTGTGAGAGGCATTATAAGTTTAAGGTATTTAAACTGTCTGCTTTATGTTCAAGAATAGGACCCGAATTCGGAATATTTTTTCAGATATAGAAGTACTCTAACAATTAATATTATATTCTGGCTTCGCTATGCTATCGAGAACAGCATATTTTGTCATATTCTTGATTTTTATCTGAGTGGTTCCATTTTGTCTGGTATAAAATGTTTTTCACATTTTTTTCTCCTGTGCCATAATGCTAAATGAGCTACCCCTTTACTTGTTAAAATGAAACAAGTAATATATATATATATATATATATATATATATATATA
>BMAV01000859.1:53484-72400 GCA_019973955.1 Trichonephila inaurata madagascariensis | reverse complement strand
ATATATATATATATATATATATATATATATATAAAAAAAAAAGTCAATTCCTACTTAGATCAAGAAAGAAAATTTTTTATTTTAACTACTTTTTATTAAATAGTTACAATTAATATAAATATGTTTATACATATGACAGAATCACAACATTAAGTGGTAATTAATTTTTATTCATTATTATTAAAGTATCGTATTGTCATCCAAAACAATCGTGTATATAAAATTTCAGCCCAACTGAATGCTTTAAAACGTGAGGAAAAAAATGTTTTAAAGTTTTGACCCCCAAGTCGTTAAAAATGAAACCAACGTAGCTGTATCTAATTGTTTAAATAATTAGTTTCAGTCAATTAATTTTTATTAATTATAATTAAATTATCGTATTTTTACCCAAAACAATAGTATATAGAAAATTTCAGTTCAAATGAGCGATTTAAAATGTGAGGAAAAAACCTTTTCATGTTTTGACTCTAGTCGCCAAAAAAGATGCCAACGTGGCTGTATTTGTTATTCTTTAAATAGTTAGTTTTAATCAATTAATTTTTATCAATTATAATTAAATTATTGTATTGTCATCCAAAATAATCATGTATATAAAATTTCAGCTCTATTGAGCACTTTAAAATGTATTTTATTAACGATTGAAAATTCCACCAAGATAAATAAATATATAGAGAGTGTAAGTTAATAGTAGGAATTGTGTGAAAAAAAAGTAGTTATGGAATATTTTGAAATTTTAAAAACACTATATTATAAACAGATGTATGAATTACAATGTTGCAAAATTTCATGAAAACTAAGACGTTTTTCTACTTGTAAATGTATCCTTTGTTTAGTTCAGGATCTCGTGCGTATGGCGAAGGAAGACAGCCTTAAAGATTTTTTTCAGAAAGTATTATTATTCCGATGAAAATTTAACTGAAACATGAAAATTTTTATAACAATGTTATTTAAATTTTAAAGATTTAAAAAAATTTCCTTTTCCTATAACAACATTCAATTAAATATTTTCATTTTGTTTTTTACGATTGTAAAAATAAGCATAATATCCAATCTAGTTTCGAATTTTGTTGAAGGCGTGATGAAAATAATTAGCCATCATATAATCGTCTTTAATGCCGCCCATCCGGTATAGTGGTTAGTGACGCTGACTGCGGTACCTTCGGGACTGAGTTCGAATCCACCGGAGAAGGCATGGATGTTTGTAAATGTATAGCTCCTTCGTGGCATGGGGTACTTTAAATAGCAAGTCCTCTCGTGAGGTTGGCGGAAAGGGAAGAGAGGTGGGATGCCCCTGACCACCTCCAGGTTGTTCTCCCTCAAAATTGGGGTAGAACTAAGCAAAATCACATTGTCTTGCATAGTGTTCAAAGCTAAGTCTAATGACAGGTGTTACTGTCGATCAGGTGAAATAAGTAACAACAACAACACGTCTTTAATTTTTAGCATTTAATGTAAGACGTGTTTAATCTTGAAGTTAACAACTTTTATTGGTTGTATTTACCCTATTTATAAAATATTTTTATTGTATTCATTTTTTTAAATTGCTCTAATAATTAAGCTCTGTTTTGGAAAAAAAGAAAGAAAGAAAACTGCTGTTGTAACAAATTATCTTAAAAAACTTGAAGCGAAAAAGTGGGATGTTCGTTACCTTTTGATAAAATAATTAAGGCTTACAATTTTAATGAATTAATGTTGGCTATATATTTGAAATATTTGCTTTCTTGACTTGAAGGATAAAAATTGAATTTTATCTATAATTTTCAGGAAAAATAAAAAGAACTTGGGAGGAGGATTTTCTTTTTGTATGGTGGATTTTGCTCATCATTTTTCATGAAATTTTTTCAAGAAAAAAAGCACATGTTACGCAAAACTTACTGAACTTAGGAAGTATTTTTATTTAAATTTAATTTTGTTGAAAAATAATTAAATTTTATAAGTTAAAAAGAATTATTTTCTTACAGGCTAAAAATTTTTGAAGAGATTAGAAATTAAGCCTTTAAAGGGTAGAAAGAAATGAATTATTTGAAATATTTCTTCTTCATTTCTTAATACTTAATGTTATTTCTGTATGTAATGTGTATGTGTACACAAATGTCAACCAATGAACGCTTTTGATGTTGCTATTTATTTGATTACGTAAAAGAGAAAGAGAGCACTGTAATATGTAAACAAACCAGTACAGCCAAGAATAACTTATTTTTTAATTATTTTTTTTTCTTACATAAATTTTCTAAAATACGTAGTGTGAGTTTTTTAGCATCGAAATGTGTTTGATGTTCAGGACTGTGTTCACTTTATTCATTGAAAATTTTTAAATAATTTATAGTACCAAGCCATGCGAGGAATTCAAGTGACGTCATTGTAACATAAGTGCAATCGCGTGTTTCCAGTCAATCAGTTCGTAAACACATTTGATGTCATAGTCACGTGATAAATGCAATCACATGTTACCAGCCGATCTTTTCATTTCGTTGTTGCCAAATTTTGCTCTTTTCTGTGGAAATTTTCTTTTAGAAAGCACATATTTGTCAACAATAATAACGCACATACGAAAACAAAATGCGCTTTACTTCAAAGTACTAGTAAAACATATATTTTTTTTTAATTTAAAAATTTTTTTGAAGTATTTTATCATTCAACATCTTTACTCCATTATTAAAAACAAGTAGAAGTTTAATGCCAAATTATTTTGAATTCAATAGAGAACACGTGATTGCATTTGTCATGTGACTATCATGAATTTAGTCCATTAAACATGAAAAATGGAAGTCTAAGATATAACTTGTCACGGGTTTATTAAATGCTATTAAAATGGTTGTCACGAGATGACAAGAGTTGGTATAAGGGTTTTTTGTGTATGTTATGGTATTAAATAGTTAGTATATATACCACAGAGTTGTATTACATTCGTATTTTACGAGACTGAATCGTGTTTGCATGTCATGAATCTAAATAAAGTTTTATAAATGATTTTCATCGCATAACTTTTACACAACTAAGTGATGCATCTTTCTTTAAAATCTTAAACAAATCTGAACGAAAATACTTCGCCAGCGATCAGCAAAACGCAACCATCTCCAGATTTAATTCCGACATTTTAAACAACTTTCCGCACGCTCCCATCTCTGAAATCTGAGCAAAAGATTCTTAAAAACACGGACACGAGTTCTTCCTCTTCCCCCCGTGATTATCCTCACACACGGATAAGGGAAGACAGGGGCGGCCGACACCTGACGAAGGGGCGATGCGATCACCATGGTAACGGGTGAGTGTCGCCCCGGCAACCGAAAGGTGCTTTTGATGTATGGCCGCCCTGGGAACGCGTGAAGAGAAAATTGCATCTTGGTGGGGCGTCTTGCATCCGAGAATGCGCCATTTTGCGACGGTTTATTTGCCCTCCCTTCCCCTTACTCTATCGTCTGCCGGATGTAAAACCGGAGTGAGGCAAACTCCGGGAAAAAGCCGGAGATATTTCCTCTCGGCAAATCAGGGCCAAACGGCTGCGACTGTCTCTTTGGAGACAACTGTCATGTTAAAAGATGTGGCATTTGCGAGGAAATGACTGTTATTTGTTTTCTCTTTTCTGGATGCGTGTGGTTTTATGGAATATGGGTGCTGTTAGGTGGAGGTTGTAAAAGTGAAGCAGTTTTGCAGGGGGTTGATGATAATTATGTCTTATAAGATGATGGAAAATGCACGCGAAAAGTATATTGTAAGAAAACCTGAAAGAGTAGAAAATATTTATTTTTTGAATGGTTTTCATCATGTTAGGATAGCAACACGAAGAAATTTCAATAGCTACCGTAAAATCCGGCGTATAACGCGCACTTTTAACACAAAAAATAGGATCGAAATTTTCGGGTGCGCGTCATACGCCGGGTATAAAAACGAGAGCTCAAATATAAAAAAAGATGAGCATAGAAAAAAAAATTAGGTTTCTACATATATCTAAATACTGTTTTTTGAAAAAAAATGACATTTCTTATGAACTTAAAAGGTTGTATTTCTAGAAGTATACTATTTTTTTAAAAGCCTGCAATATAATACTTCGAATAAATGACTTCAAAACATACGAGTATTGCATACGTGCATTTCAAGTTTCTTTGTCAAAACAGGGGTGCGCGTTATACGGCGAATATATCTTAAAATTAAAAATTGCTGTTCTAAAGTATGGGTGCTCGTTATACGTCAGTGCGCGTTATACGCCGGATTTTACGGTATATCGGTTTAAATAGTTGCCGTTTGGGTAAATATCATATCTAGAAAAACATATCCAACTGTCGAAGTATTCATATTCAAGCACACGGTGGTATTGTTATTATTGGGATCTTTTTCCAAAGCTTAAAAGTTATTTTTTGCATAGGGAATCTCATTTAAATAATTTACTTCGAATCTTGTTAAAAACGAAACACGTAAATTTAAAAATCCCATATATATTATAATTTATTATAAACTTTACTTGATAAACTGAAGTGACTTGAATATAAAAGATAGATTGAGATATTGAAACTTAAAAAGATGCTGCTGCAGTATTATAAACTGAGGACAGCTTTTAAATTTTCATTTAAAAGTGGGGTTTAACCAGATCTTGTTTATATTGCTGAACGGAATCCTATAAAAAATAATAGATAGAAGTTCTATATCCATTATAAATAAAAAGATCGTTATGAATAGATGAACAGTAAAAAAAGTTGTCAGATTCCGTAATCTAAAACCAGATTCAAAACTAGAAAAGCGCAGGTCGAATTATAGCAAAGCAATAAGTATAAAATTATTTGTACTAAAATAATTACAGAAACACTTAGCGGCTGAATTAATTTAATATTTTATAATGTACTGGGGGGGGGGTGATTTAAAAAATTGGTATAAAATTTTTAACAATTTTCTTTTTTTTTAGTACATTGACATTATAGCGGTTTTTTTTTAATTAAGTAAGTAAAAATTATTTGTAGATTGAAAAAAAAAATTTAATAATAAATTAAGAGGTTTTTAATGTAAACGTTTATTTGAACTGCTACAGGAACATAACACAAATTTTTGAATTCCTGTTTATGCTTTTAAGAACAAAAATCGTATGCTTGAAGTATTTTTTGAAATTTTAAATTGGTTTAAAGGACTTTAAAAAGTTGAAATGGAAATATTATGAAAAGTAAAATAATAAACAGTAAACATGAAGATGAAAATTTAAATTTTTCTCCAAATCTTTTTAAGATTAATTTTGAAATATTTTGCTTTCGTAAAGAAAATTTGAAAAGGAAATTATTAAAATTGTTTTTATATCGAAAAAAAAAAATCTTGCATTTTTAGACATTAAAATCTAAATCACTGTCTAAACATTTTATTATTTGATCCAATTTGTTCTGAAATAAAAATTATTTATAGATTTTGAAATACAGTATTCCAAATCGTTGATATTTCCTTTGAAAATTGTTCATTTCATTTGTTATTCTCAGATAGTCAAATAATTTTTTCGAACAATTACAAAGAATGGCATCGAATTTTGGTTTACTGAAATATAAAAATCCATTTTCCCTTTTATTTCTAACGTGGCTGTTACAAATGAAATGCTTTTCTTTTTAAAAATGAACTATTATATAAGATTGGAAGAAGTTTTTTTTACGGTTTTTATTTTAAGTATGTATATGTATCCATAAAAGTTAATCATAACTAATGTTTTCAGTACTTTAACACTGGAAAAAATCTACAATGCTTTTTTAATGTAAATAGAAAAGTATTCTTTATGAAAATATTTCTCTCTTTGTAATAATTTTATTTATAATTCTTCATTAATAAGTAACTTCTGTTTCCTTCTATTGGATTATTTCCTTAAGTTACTCGCGAAAAATAAATTTTATGCTAGAAAACGAACTCATTAGATTTCCTATACAATATACAAAATAAATTGCTTGATGCGTTGCAGATTTAGTTACATTCTGGTTTTTGGTAAGTTTTTGAGTTACGGGGCTTTTTCATATCAGTAAAATCTGAGTTACTTCCATATAAATATTGCTATTGTTAAAAAAAAAATGATTCGTGTGTAGCCCCATATCGTCCATTTTGTTTTCAAATTCCCACCTTTGACGTTACTCCCCAGTCACCTATGAACAATATCACCCCATCTCCCTTCCTCAGACTGACCACTACTCTTGACCAAGCGCCCAAGAGAGAGGTCCATCCTTGCTCCCTTGTCTTACGAGGTGCCACTTCCCGCATTTGAAATATCGCCATCGTTTCTTCAGCGGCACTTGTTTCCACTTCCCCGCTCCTGGAAAATCTTTTGTGAAGGAAATCTGCGCCCATCTTTCTTTATTTGCGGAAGAGCCGCCATTAAACATCTGCTCGGACGTTAGGGCACCCCCGGGGCCCGCGTAATATCGGGCCCCTGGCCTCCCTAATCTAGCTTTATGGGCGATGCCCAGTGGCATTCGTTATAGGTTGCTGCCTCCAGGCATCGGTTCCGCCGTTTTTCATTTTTGAGGGAGCTCCGTGGTGCTTTTAAGTGCCAGCGGGATGGGCATATACGTATCTTCAAAGTTTTGGTCATTGCGTCTCTGTTTTGCGAAGGTGGAGGGAGATGAAGGATGATTTGAGGGAAGTAAAATGGCCATTGTTTGTCAGGGGATGTCTTAAGTAATCCTTGTGGAATATATTCGGTAAGATAAATTTTGCATGTTTCAAGTCTTGATATGCCACTGAGAATTATCTATGTACTAGCTGTAAACCTGTTCTTCGTATGGGTAAATTGAAAAATTAAACAATACATATTGAAGGATAAAGAAGTTTTTAATGAGTTAATTTTACTTGAATTGCAAATTAAACAACAACAAAAAAATTGTTATATTTTAAGTTTGTAGATCTAATAGCTGATAAAAGGGATTTTTATTTATATGTAACTCCTCGTAACTCTCTTGTGAGTCGATTTTTGAAAACACCTTCCTAAATTGATCTCTGCTCAGCAAAAGTAACACATTGTTACAAGTTTTGTGTAATGAACGCTTAAAATAGTGTAAATATTTTATATCTGGAAGTGTAATACATTAATATTACTTTCTGTTGTATTTATTTTATGTTAAAATCTTGCCACCACCTCTCCCTTCAAAATCTAGTTTTATTATAAAATAAAAAATAAAAAAATAGTGATTACATTGATCAAAGAAATAAATTAAAAGCGTGTGTGCACTGAGGCATGTAGTAGACAAAACAAAAGGGAAAGTTTTGCTTCACACAAAAAAGATAGATATATGCTGTCACGGGCTTTTTTTGCAGATGGCAGAATTTTTTCTAACTTTCTTGACAATTATCGTTATATTTTAGAAACTTCACACACTATCTTTATAAATTATTCTGATGTATAAGCTCTATTATTGTAAAGTTTCATTAAAATTCATTCCGTTGTTTTTCCGTGAAAGGGTAACAAATATCCACACAAACTTTCACTTTTAAAATATTAGTAAGGATATTGAAGAAAACAAGTAAAAAAAAAGAAAATTAATGTAGCAATTGTTAAAACATATAGGTATAAAACTAATTAGTGGCGTTTCTTTGTATTGAAACCGATTATTTTTAACTTAAGAATTAGCATGCAATATTTTATTTGAAATAAAAAAACAAAATAAATTTGCTCTATGAAAAGGGTGGGCAACTAGTGAGCCCGCAAATACTTCTTCTGCGACCTTCCAAGACAGCCAGAAGATCCGATTTGGACCAAGATTTCTGCCCCTTTTGCGATCAAAGATTTGTCTTTTCTTTTTCACTATTAGGAAAACAAAGTGCCCTAAAGTGTTTCTACTAAGAGATCATCTGCAGAGTTTGAAGGACGAGGTTTCAAGAAGATTTCAGGATTTTAAGAAAATCGAGCTTAATTTAATTTGTGTTTTGTTATCCTATTACTGCTGGTATTAATACAGCACCCGAGGAGCTATTGCTTGCACTTATTCACTTGAAGTCAGATCACAATGTTAAGAAAATGTTTACTGTTATGATATTTACAAATTTTTGTCAGCTGAAAAATTTCTATGTATTAAGAAATTTGTGGGAGAATTGTTCTTAATATTTTATTCGACATTTATTTGTAAGCAAAGTTTTTCGTGCATGAGGATCAACAAAAGTAAATATCGATCCAAGTTGGTTGACATAAACTTAAAGGCTGTAATGAGAATTTCAACAAGCAATCTCACTCTTTACAGTAGAACGTCGTTACAGTAGAACGTTTATCATCCGGAGTGGACTAGTTTTGTTTTATTGTCAACTACATGTGCTGTATAGGAATACGTTTTCGAACATTGCAATGCTCAACAGTTGTTTCGCGTGAGGCCAAAAGTGACGGAAAAACTCAAGGTCAGGGATATATGGGGGATTTTAGTTGTGTGATTTGGTAAACATCTGTGCGGAATATTAGGTCAGTTTGTTTCCAAGTGAGGGGTGTATACGTGCTCTTTTGTTGAGTTGTGAACTGCTATGGCTTCGAATTCAAAACGGAAGCGCAACGTCTTGAACATAGAGATAAAACTTAAAATGCGATGAAGATGTAGAAACTTGGATGGCATGCGATGCAGAAGACTACGGATTTCAAATGCTAAATGATGACGAGATTGTGACTTCCGCGCACGAAGAATCCGATCCTGTCGACGATGAAATGGATGAAGACGAGGACAACAACGAAAGTAGCTTGGGTCCATCAAATGCTGACGCGTTTTCTGCGTTAGAGACAGCTATGAAATGGTACGAACAACAATCAGAGTGCTGTCCTACTCAACTACTGCTTCTCAAGAGAATGAGAGACCTTGCAGCGAAAAAACGAAAGTGTACAATGGTACAGCGAAAAATAAGTAATTATTTAGTAATTTAATAAGTAATTTAAGTAATTATTAGTAATTGCGACATTTTGCATCTATTTTGCTTTTTTTTCAAGCACGTTTTCCGCATGTGATGATTTTCAATATTCGTATAGTGTCCGGTTTCATATACTGCATGGATCGCATTCGGTTTTCGGTTATCCGAACAATCGCGTATCCGAACAGTGTCCGTTCCCAGTTGATTCAGATAAACGACGTTCTACTGTATTTAAAAAACACAAAATGGTGGAAAAATACAATAGGGTACATTTGTTTCATCAAACTGATTCTAAAATTAAATGTGCTTGCAGCTGTAGACAATATGGATTAGCACAATAAATATTTTAATATTTTTTTATAATGAATGCAATCATTTTAAAAAGGTGAGGCCCTCTGGTATCTTCCACTCGTACGATGTGGGCCGCGAGCGAAAACAAGTTACCCATTCCTGCTCTGTGACCATACGTTTCGACTTTTGAAGTAACCGATTAATTGTGAAAGTCCATTTGAATTTTAGGAGTGGAATTTTTAATGCTTAATTTAAGAGAACTAATTTGAAACTGTGAAGTGTGTACCGGAAAGTTCTGTATATTCCAGTTACAACAAATTTCAACAAGTAGGCGCATATTCATTTCATATTTGTCTCTCATCACTGAATGCACATACTTACACTGACATAGAAAATTAGAGCTTAAACGAAGATGATTCGTGTTAGTTTTAAGTGAGATGTGATCGTGATCCCATGGCTACTGGCAAAGTTAATTTATGCCGCTGTACTTCGTACGAATTCGAAGAAATACAGCAAAAGCGTGTAGAAATTTATTAAAAGTTTTTGGTGATGGTACAGTTTCTGATTGAATATGCAGAAAATAGTAGGAAATTTTCAAGTAGGTGATTTCGACCTTTCTGATAAGCTGCTCTCTATCCTGGAGCAAAAGCCTTTTTTGACAACATAGGAGTGGATTACGCTCAACAAACCATTTCAAAACGTATTCAGAAACTAGGATTAGCTCGGAAATATTCGAGATAGGTCCACATAAGTTTAGAGAGAACTTAAATGACCAGTCGTCAAATAACATCTCTGCTTGCACGGAACAAAAACGAACCCTTGGACCGTATGATGACTGTGGATCAGTAGCGCACACAACATTTTTTCAAGAGGGGGGTCCAGGGTCGAAAGTTCCCTATTTTGGTATGCTCCAACATATTCTTATGATTTTGTCGATTTTCGGGAACAAAAACAATACACAATTAATTATTGAATAAATAATTAGTATTAATTGATAAAATTAATTATTAATAACAAAAAGATAATTAAATTTTACGTAATATATACATAGGATTTTCACCAATCGAAAAAAAAAAAAATCAAGGGCTATGGGGGGAGTGTCCGAACCCCTAGGACACCTCCCTTGTGTGCGCCACTGCTGTGGATTACCTGTGAAATCATCGTAAGGGAAAGGGCATATTGTGAACTTGGACCTCCACTTCTAAACCGAAGTTGGAGCCCGAGTAAGAGAATTAAGAGTATATGGTGGGGCATTCGAGCACCTATACATTTTGAACTGTTGAAATCGAACGAAACGCTAAATTTGGAGAGGTACCGTCAGTAATTGGATAATTTAAAAACAGCGCTTCAAGAAAAGAGGCCGACGATGCTCAGTAGGAAGGACGTCATACTGCTTCTAGGTAATGTCAAGCCATATGCTGCTTTGGGGCTCATCAGAAACTCACAGAGCTAAGCTGTAAAATTTTGTCTCGTCCACCATACTCCTCGGACCCAGCACCCTGCAATTATTACTTGTTTCTGTTCTTACAAATTGTTTTATTGTGAAGAAGATATCAGGCAAGCCTCTAGGAATAAGACATTTTTTAAAAACGGAATATACAAATTGACATAACGCTGGCAAGAAGTCATAAATTATGATGACAATTATATTGTTCAATAAAGTTACTTTAAGGTATGAAAAATTTATTATTTTGTTGTATTCCAAAAATGGACTGAACTTTCCGGTAGGCCTAATATTTTGCATTTAGGTTGTCAATTTTTAGTATTATAGATCCTTTAGCTATAACATTGTTCTTTTAAAAGTCTTCATAGTTTAATGCCTTAAATGAACTCAATTTCTTTCGACTTCGAATGTTATTTGAGCATGATTTAAAATAGGAAAATCTGTCTTTAGTTCTTTGGCAAGGTTTAATTGATTTCATTCAACAAATTGAAATGTATTTCTATGTTTTAAAAACTGAAACAGAGATTTTATACTAAGAACATATAATCTCCGACATAAAACATAAGGTATACGTATTTAAATTGATTTCGCAAAATCAACTTTATAGGCATTTATTGTCTTATGTAATTTGTGCATAGAATTTACAACAAAAATTAAGTAATGTAATCTTCAATCTTAAGTCGAGCGGAAGCAGTTAATAATTATATTAAAAAAATAAGTAATTAAATTTTAAAAAACAATGTAAATGTACTGGCACTAAGGATAACGGTCGAATTATCTGAAATATGTTTTTTTTTTGTTTTTTGCTGTAAGGTGATAAGACCTTTGTAAGTCTTACTACCACGTTGATTCAACTTTCACCTATTAGACAGGATGAAAACTACATTTAGCCGATCTTACTTTATCTTTTGTACCTCACAGTGTTGCAGAATGTATGAAAAGCACTTCTTTCAAGCCTCCATTTAATATCAGTTCAATTTCCTGCCATTCATATATTCACTTAAATCTCTTTCAGAATGATTTATGGACGAATCCCCATTAATCATTTAACCTTTATTCTATTAAGATTGAAATCTCATACAATTATCCATTTTCCCTCGCCAAAACTTTTTTCCTTTTTTTCCCCTCTAAAAGTTCCCTGAAGATTGGGCGAGCGAAGAGTTCTTTTATTTCACAAAACGATCAAACTGAAGAAAGACGTATATTCTTCCAATGGATTCGAGTTTTTAAACGGCATCGAATTCGTCCCTGGAGTGAAACCATCCATCTCTACCCCCTCCATTGGAGGTCTGGGGGTGTTACACGCCCACCCAGAGAAACGGCCCATCTATTTCAATTTGGCCCGCTACCTTCATATCGGATGCCATTTATTTTGTCCCTTTTGGTTCCAATTGCGTTTCTTTCTTTTCTCGTTTTCCGGCCCAAGAGAATGCCGGATTTCTCACCGTAATCCGGTTTTTTCTCTTTCATTCACTTATTTATTGAGCATTCCAACATTCTTCTAATTGGGGACGGCCTAGGATGGTTTGGTTCAAGTTGGGGGAAAAAAAGGTAGAGAATAGGAGGTTTGGGAAGATTGGATAGAGGGAAGAAAAATATCAAGAATTCCCTGACGATGAAGTGGATTCTCCGATTTTGGATGTTTTTTCCCTCCCTTCTTGAAGCCGTTCTTCTGCCGGAGTGAAACATTCTTTTTTTTGTAAGGTATCTTTTCTTAATTGCGTTTTTGCTTCATACCTCATTATTGAAATTTCAGATTATCTTTCCCTTTTACTCTTTTTTTCTATGTAAAATAATCTCTATATTTAAGTTTCATTATTTTTAAAAACAACTTACTTCCAACAAATACCCTTTTATATATGTATAAAGCGGTAGACTACTCTCTTTACTACTCTATGAAAAATAAAACTTAGGTAAATTTAAAGATAAAAACACGTTTAAAAATTTTATTTTCAACAAAATGGTTATTGTTCTTTATTTTATTGCACATACAAAAATTTTCTTTTTAGAAAATGTTCATTTAGAATTTTCTTTTAAATGTGCTGGAGAGTGAAATGAAAGTTCCCTATCGGCTATTAAAATCGTAATTACGGTCGAAATATGGCTACTCATCAGAAATGATAACCATTAATTATAAATATTTAGTTTGCAGCATTTTTTTTTTTACGCTGAAAATTTATAGTTAAATATTGCATCAAAATTTAGTCGTTATATTTAAAAAAAATAGTTATTATTTCTTAACATCGATATAAATAAAAGGAAGGATTTTTTTTCGCTGTTAATTTTTAAAAATAACAGCTTTTATAAACTAATGTAAATTAAGAGAATTATTATTTATGTTTTATATTGATATAACATATTGATTCATGAAGGATGCGGTTAGATTATTCTCTCTTTTTAGTAATTGTTAAAACTGTTTTATATATGCATTTACTTTTTAATGTTAGCATGGTTTCGTGTTCTTAAGATGGAAGGGAAAATATATTCTTGCTCATTGTTTGTGTTTAAATAATCAACCCGGGAATTAAGTGTTATTTTTTTCTTTTCAAATTTACCAATAAATTTACTTTATAATCTATGTGTACATAATCAAAAAGTATTTCAACCACTTATTCTTAATTGGTTTACGTCTATATCGGCTATTTTAGGATTAAATCAGTGGCTAGCATTGTTGAATTGCGGGTTTGCGTCTTGATGTCACTGAAGACGACTTACATAGAGGGGCTTATGCACGCCAAATCTGTTGTGGCTCAAAATCCTCATATTGACGTGGTATGGAAGTTAGGAAAGTTGGGTGTCAGCTCAGGTGTCGTCCTCATCACTTTAACGTGGTTCAGAATTACGAATTCCGTTGGGGAAAATACCAGCTTTGCTTTTGAGCAGTGTTTCTTAAACTAGGGGTTGCGACCCCAATTGGGGTTGCATGATTTGCAGCTAGGGTCGGCAAAACTTTTAGGACTTTTGATATAGCTTTTTGCATAAAAACTTGTTTGCCATTATTAATAATAATTTAATTGTTCATTTAGATTCTTATTTATTCTTTTTCCCTTTTTCTATAACTTATGTAAGACGTCATTTTCGCCTTTAACAACCGTGAAATCAAAGTATCAATCAAATCTAAAGAATATTGAGGAAGTACTTCTCCTCCGGCGGTTTCGACTATTCTAAAATTTTAATACCATAATTAGAAAAAATCAAGCCCATCCTTCTCATTGATACTTATGGCTGTTTTTGGTTAATGTTAAAGAATAAGACCCGAATTTGGAACATTTTTTCAGATATAAAAGAAATGAAAAATCAATAGGATATTCTGGCTTCTCTATCCTTTAGAGAGCAGCATTTTGTATCATGCTTCCCATTTTTAACCGAGTTGATTCATTTTTTCTGGTATAAAATGTGTTTCGCATTTTTTATCTTATACCGTAATGTTAAATGGGCTTTGTCTTCACGTATTAAAACAATAAAGAAAGTATTCACGGAATATTTTGAAATTTTTAAAAACACTATATTGTTAACAGAGTTACGAATTATAATATTGCAAATTTTTCCGTGGAGATTGGGTTATTTTCCTGTCTGAAAATGTGCTTCGCGTTTAGTTAGAGCTCTCGTACTTTTACCGAAAACAGCCTTAAATCTTGCTTGTGCCGTTGTTAATAAAAGGTGATGATCTCAGAAGTGAACTCAGAATTATATTTAACCCTTTAACTGTCAAGTTATTTTGATGATTTGGGTACATAAATTGTCAAATTTTTTTGAACCAATGAACTTCTAACCTCTAACATTTAAAGTCTTCAGTAAAGTGCTGCCATCTATTGAATTGAGCGCACATTAACTTTTCCCGAAAATCCGTCGGGTTTGACAAAGAGATGAAGCCGAAATAAACGTCTCCCGATATATATTCGGGTAAAACAATACGATGCACTCAAAAAAAATTACCCCGATTAATACTCGGGCATGACATTTTCGAACACCAGTGCTGTGCCCGAGATTATCTCGGTCATGACAGTTTTATTTTACTTATTATAGTTTATTTGTAATTCACCGTGTAATTAATTAGTTATGTTTTTTACTTTGTTTCTTAATTAAATTTTTTATATCGTTATATTCAAAGTAAAAACTTATTGAGGATGTTTATGACTGCGAAACAATATACTACAAATAAAACACATTTAGAAGTACCCATGCGTGTACAAACTTTGCGCAATGCTTATGGGGTCGCACAAAATGTGTGTATAAAAAATGGTGTCACCACCCCAAAAAGTTTTAAGAACCCGTGCTACAGAGTTCGGCTTAAACACTTACTCACTCACTCAGAATCAAATAAGAAAATTAACCTTAGTAAAATAATTCCAGAGTAAACCTCATCCTTAAGAAGAAATTTGTTTTTAACATTTAGCCCTATAATTTAATCGTAAAAAACTTTCTGAATTATAAACATTTCTATTTGATTGATGACGCAATCTAATTCTGTATCATTTTCAAAATTGCTTTCGAATATATAATCGGAATAAAAACTTTACTACTAATGTAAATCTAGTAACTTTCATTTTATTCCTCCTAACGTAGTGACTTAATTATAAAAATAATTTTGACTTTTTTTTTTTTTTTCGATTAAATAATCATAGCCCAAGTAAAAGTATGGAGTTGCATTAATGATATGGTTTAGTATAAGTGTAATGTTTTTTTTTTATACAGAATGGTCTTAAGTATCAGATATTTTCAGCCATCTGTTTTAAACAAAATGTCAGTAGATTATATTAAATAATGTCTTAGGAACTCCTCATTTCCGAATCATATTCAATCGCATTTCGAAGAGCAATCTATCCTTATAATAATTACTATCAGAGTAGTTTATGTTATTTATTTTATTCTTTCATATGTATATAAAATCATTAATCAAATACTGAATTGTCGTAAATCTAACTGAAAACTAATTTATAAATAGAAGTATAATAGGATTGTATACATATCTGAAAGCTAATTGACCATAGTAATATATCAGGAACCCTTTAGTCTTGAGAACTTAGATTGTTGAGTTAAACTTAGTTTTAATGCCATCCAATCTTTCTCTCTCTCTCTCTATATATAATCGTTTTCATTAGAAAGCATGTATATACATGTTAATAAGGTGTAAGTATCAACTTTTTACATCTTAACAATCTATTCGTATCAAAATATTCCACTTTCTGTGCCTACTGATGTTCAAAATTAAGAAAAATTTTAATTTTTATTTATCATTTCCATGGAAGTTTTGAGGAGAAAGCTCATTTTAATACAAATGATCTTGCGTTCAGTCCAGGAGATTGTAAAAGAATGATTGAAAGAGATGGAATAAAACAGGGGGTGTACGGAGAGAGTACTACGAAGTATGACTCACTTTTACAGTTATTCTGCTTTCACAATGTGGGTTCATGCTGGAAATGAGATTGTTTGAATCTTTGTAGTAGTCGGTTCCACTTCTCTAGCAACTCTGTTTTCTGATCCTATGTGGTTTTAAGAGGGGGATGGGGAATGACAATTGTAGTTCTAAGAGCCTTCTCAAATATGGTATATAGGGGAACAATCTGAAAATCTGACTGTTAAAAGCATCCATCAAATATGCTTACTTTTTAGAATTTCGTCGATGAGATGAGACCTATATAAAATAATGTTACCGTCTATAAGAATGAGTCAACTACACACCTGAGAAAAGGCTACAAAATTTTATCATTATACAACAATAAACCTGTTTGTGTTTGAAACACGGAGGGGCTGTGCTTCCGTTTAAAATTATACTTGCTGAAAACATCAAATCTCTGTTCATTCATATATATGTTCTTTTTCTTGATTGTTGAAAATGTATCTAGGCCTCGACTGACTACTCTGTTTTCAGCAAGTATAAGTCTGCAAAAATACTAATTGTTTAAACTATTCTTGTTTGCAGCTTTGTCTTGTATAGAAACAGTAACTTGAAACTTGTTTTCCACTGGCCACATCCAGTTAATGAGGCAACTCAAAAGTTGTTGCACTCTGGTAACTCCTCGCGCTGTAATGGGCAAATATTGATCATCATTGGTCGTCGTTGTTTTTGGACGACCTTGTTCAGACTATCCCTTTTATTTCATTGATCTTTATCCATAAGTTGTTCACAAAGCTGAGCGTCACACCAAAATTTTAAGCTATCTGCTCTTGAAAGTGTAGTGTACAAAGCTTGGAAACTAACACATGTGCTTACAGAGCCTTTTCTTCTAGGTACTCAGTCCAGACGCACGTGTATGCTTATCTATTTGTCACTGAACACTTGGAATTTTTGATTAGAAACCTTAGTTTACTTTTCGCTTAATTCAACTAAGCATACATTTATTTCTCTTAATTTTGAATACCAGTATATATTTCTATATGTATTTATTTTCCAATGCTATTTGATATCAAACTGTGATATTATTTAAAGTATATATCACTATTTATCAAACTCTTTTTGTCGAAACGATTTGCACAACCATTTGTTGATGTTATTAAATTTTGCCTTAGCTTAATTCATTTTACATAACTAGCGAAAAAGTGACTTTCGAGTAATTATTCTGTAATTGTGTTCCTTTCGTTACTACATGATTTTTTTCTCTCTTAATATTTGGATTGCAATTAAGTCTGAAGAGCACATTAAATTACCTGGGGACTTTTTGTGGGAATAATAACTAACCATTTCTTTCATTGTTTGTGATTAAATCTTACTTAAACGCCGAAAACGAAATATCTCATTTAATCCCTCACAATTTTCCCTGTTTCCTGTGCATTTCCCCTGCTGTTCCAGCTAGAGCTAACTACGTTCACCACTCGAAAATCTTCCTCCACAATTAACATCACCCTTTGAAAAATTTCCACACTTCCAAAACCAAAGTTTTTTTCCTCGCGCTCAAGTAATTATTTGCGAGGGCACACTCAGGTAAGAAGAGCAAAATCATGGGGATATTGGCCTGTAGGGGCACATATACATTAAAAAAAGAAAGAAAAGAAATCCACCAACAAACTCTTAAGCAAAGGATGAGAAACGGTAGAAATTCCCTCTTCGCTTTTGTAATGAGATTCTGGAAGACAGCGCGGGGGAAGAAAGTAGGGATGGATTAAATCATTCCCTGTTCGCACACCGAGATTTCAATTAGTTTTGGGGGAGAAGCAGGGATTATGAATGTTTGATTACTTTTCTCGGCTCCAGATTAAAAACAAAAGGGAAAAATAATAACACTGACTTGTTTTGTGAAAGTTTAAATATTCATACGGATTTAAGTTGATGCTGACAAGGGAAAGGGAGTTTGGGTTATGTCTTTTCTTTTTGCGTCTTCCAACAGACAGGTTCGTACTCGCTAATTAATCTTTTTGTAAGATCTCGGCCCATAATGGAGCCTGCTGGATCATTTGTAAATGTAAGACCGAGTGCAATATGGAAGGGATAGCACTTTCCCGTTGGTATGTTTGATGTCGCCTCTTGGCTACCTATTCTTGCTGAAACAGCAGGTGTTCTTTTAATGAAGAGAAAAGATGTGTTGTGTGTGTGTGAATAATGAAGACCTCGTTTGAATGCTTTTTGGAATTTGGTATTCACATTTTTTCACTTTCGGAAAAGTAGAAATTGAGTATCGCATTAATAGTTGAAAATGACCAATAATGAGGGAAAAAAGTTCTGTTTTTCAAATTCTTACTATTAGTTCACTCACTTTCTCTCTCTCTCTCTATATATATATTGTTCAAATTTTGAATCGTTAATACAATACTTTTTATTTCATCCACGCAAGTTCAAATACATTTTTTAAAACTTGTAGTGAATGACACTTGATGCTAACACGGTTTTTTCAAATATTAATTAATTAATTAAGTTTAGTTTTATATGGGAGAAAAAATTAAATTTGTTCCGAATGACGGTAATAAATGGCAACAGTATACATTGATTGTTGCAAGGAAATTCACTTTCTTTTTTGTCACTTAATATTGTAATTCTAATTTTTTGACAAAAATTAACTAAAATAAAATTTTTCTTTGTTGACCTAAGTAGGAACTGACTCAATTTCTTTTATATTACTTGTTCTTAGTATTAGTAAATCACGGATAGTATACCCTATCCAGTGGCGTAACAAGGGAAGGGTGGAATCTACGGGTCTGGATCCCCCATCGCGCCCTTGATTTGTTTTCCCTTCTGATTATAATCCTACGTAACATTTAATTAAGTATTTGTCATTAATAATTTATTTTATTGATTATAGTAATTTTTTTTTACTGTTTTTTGTTCCCGACAATCGACAAAATCCAATGAATATGTTTGATTATATTGGGCATGTTTGATATGAATGATACATTGGGGTATGATACGAGAATGGT
>BMAV01000859.1:11992-36346 GCA_019973955.1 Trichonephila inaurata madagascariensis | reverse complement strand
AAAAAAAAAAAAAAAAAAAAAAAAATTATTTATATACAATATTTTGGCAAAAAATTAACTTAGAATAACCTTTTTTCAAAATGTTCTCCTTTTGTGAAAAATGCTTCTATTATAATAATATCTTGCCTGTATATAGCTCAGACCTCTCTACAGAGGCTCAACTAGAATTTTTGAAAAATTCACATTATTTTCCGAGTTACCACCCATTGAAATAATTATTGGCGTTTTTTTCTTAAAATTTCTCCCCTCTGTGTCATAAAACATGGATAAACCCACTTCTAAAAGGTATATATTTCAAACATTCTGTTTAAGCCTCTGTACAGAGGTATGAGCTATATACACGCAAAATATTATTATAATAGAAGCGTTTTTCACAAAAGGAGAACATTTTGAAAAAAGGTTATTCTAAGTTAATTTTTTGCCAAAATATTGTATTTAAATAATTTTTTTTTTGTCAAAATGTCCTTAAAATAATTTTATACATGTATTCTAATCTAACTCACACTAAATATCACGAAAATTATCCATTGATATGTTTTTGCAAAATCACGGTCTGAACGTTTTCGGATATCTTAAGTAAGAGATTCTTAATAAAAATATATTGTAGCTGTGAGGGTTCCCTTTCTGTATATTTAAATCACTCAGTTTGCTCCAAGGTTTGGGTTGCGGTAACCGAGTATTCAAGGTTGAGAACTCGTGGCCGCCGTTGTTTCCATCCGAGTAATGAGATCGTGTCCTCGTGTCACACTAAAGACCTGCCGTACAATGTAGCTGATGGATGTAAGTTAGAGTGGATAACAGACCTTACGCTTTCACATAGTGTGGAGGTTTGGACTACCTACTCAGGTGTCGCTCTGGTTACTTAACCATGGTTCAAAATTACCAGGTCCACCGCCAGAAGCCCTCGTGTTCTTATTGCGAGTGACGTTAATAAGCAATCGATCAACCAAAATTTGAAAGTGAAGGCGATACAACCTGAGAACCGGGTAGTTCTTTTAATTCAAATGTCAACTTGAGAGATACAACATTAATGTGCCTCGATTTGACAGAAACAATTATAAATTAAACGAAAATGAAGAAATAAGCTCACGTTGCTGCTGAAGTAACTCGTGAATTAATGTCTAAGACTTAAATCCAGGCTTGATCTCAGTTAAAGCAGCGTCAGCTGCAATGAGAAAAAGTGACATATATCTTAAGGCTTAATTTCAGTTGATCTGTTTCTTCTTTTCCTTCAATTGTATTTGAGAATAGTGTTATACGTAGGGGCTTCAAAAAGAAAGGTAACAAGCCCATTCAGAGTATAAACGATTATTCAGGAAATAAAATTAAATATATACGATGTAGGAAGGCACAGGGGGTACATTTTTCTTCCCTACATAGTCACCTTACTTATCGAGGTATTCGTTACATCGGTATACCAAACTATCGAAGCCAGCATAGTAGAAATCAATGTCAAGGTTGTGTAACTACATCAAGATGGTTTGCGGAACCTTAGTATCGTTTCTATACTGCTGACCTCCCAAGTGTTTCTTGAAAGTTCCAAAGAGATGATGATAGGTTGGGAAAATGTGTGTAATTAGGGTGGTTCAGTACCTCAAACCGAAAATGCTCTTTCATCATCTTGCACATCTGTTCTGCCTTTGACGAATTCCGTGTGCACCTGTTTTCATTACATAACACTTGTACAGTTCACTTCTATCAATAGTTAATGAACTGCAGAATTTTCCTTCAATGGCTAAAGCCATGTCACACTTCTTATTTCATTCGCGGACTATGTTTCGGTCAACGCAGCCACCTTATCATTGGGATTTAGTCATGTGTCACTGGGAAACCAGCTCCATCTCCCTACACCAGAGATGTCAAACTCGCGGCTGTGGACTGCATTTAGCCCACATACAGCATTTTTGTGGCCTGGCCAATATATTGGCACACAACAATATATAATGAAATATCAAAATTTCTCCCGAAGTAGGAAATATTAGTTGCAGAAAAGACATGTCAAGTGTCAGGACGTACACATTAAATGTTTCTTGTACTTTTATTTATGTTTGTTATAATGTATTATTCGAAACAAATCTACTTTTCAATGAATTTTGTTTTTCTTTGTGGCCCACCTTATGTTAAACCTTGTTTATTTGTCCAAGTTTGACACCCTTGACCTACACCGTTTGAATGTCGTGATCGCCTTCGTTATCTTCAGAGGGACTTTTATTGACACGGGTAATTTGCAAATCCGTCAGAACTCTTGTTACACTACTTTTAGAAACACCTACGTATATAAAACTGGATGAGATTCGGCTAAGCTTATTTGCATAAACTTACTTTGAGCAATGAGTGTGGGTTTGCTGGAAAAATATCCATAAAATGTAATAAAATCAAATATGGGTCTTATTCTTTAAGGTATCCGACTACGTTCGGAATCCTGATTTTGCAAAAGCGTATAATAAATGGGTAATATTTATTATATTTAGTGTCACTTGGATTAGAAAATGTATATAAAATTTTGTTTTAAGAATAGTATTAAAATAAAAATTATTTAACTACACTATTTTGACCAAAAATAAACATAGAATGACTCATTTTCCAAATATTCTCCTTTAGTGAAAAATGCTTCTATTATAATAATATTTTGCCTGTATATAACTCAAACGTCTGTACAGAGGCTAACTAGAATTTTTGAAATATATAACTTAGAAGTGAGTTTATCTATGTTTTACGCGACAACAGAGGGGAGAAATTTTAAGAAAAAAACGCCGATAATTATTTCAATGGGTTTATAATTCTGAAAATAAGGTGAATTTTTCAAAAATCACAATTGAGCCTCTGTACAGAGGTCTGAGCTATATACAGACAAAATATTATTATAATATAGAAGCCTTTTTCACAAAAGGAGAACATTCTGAAAATGGGTCATTCTATGTTCATTTTTTACCAAAATATTGTATTTAATTATTTTTTTATCATAATGTCCTTAAAACAATTTATACATGTATTCTAATCTGAGTGACACTAAATATCATGAAAATTATCCATTTATGCTCTTTTTTAAAATCACGGTTCCGAACGTAGTCGGATACCTTAACATTACACAATAGCCATAACAGTATCAATTCATCATTTTGTAAAGGAAAAAAATCATTCAATTCTGAAATACACCCATTTCTAGCACTAAACACATTTCGTTCAATCTTTAGAACTTCCCCAGCCCCCTTTCTTCTTCACCTATCCCATCCTTGTGTTCCAAAAGAGAGAAGCGTCTGCAAATCTGCATTCGCTCCCCATCTCTCATTTCATCGGTGAGTGGCCATGGCAGAGTGTTTCGTTTATAGCAGGAAAAGGGTNCCGAAGACGGCAACGAAATGTGTTTAGTCCTAGAAATGGGTCCTTCATTTCGTTGCCGTCTTCGCGCCCGACCGATTCGCTGCGCTTTGATCTCTCCTCCCGGCTTGGGACATTCGCAGGCAATATCGGGTCGGCTCTTAACCGAGAAGCAAGGCATCGTAATGTCCCGGATCAGATCGCTTCGCCGAGCAGTTTACGGTGGCGGAAGTAACAGATTTCTCGAATGGGGCCCTGCTCTTAAAAAGTAGCAATGAGGAAGAGAGTGAGGAGTTGTTGTCATCTTCCGCGAGGAGGAATTGGAAAAAGGTTGTTCTGAGTTTTAATTGGTGTTTGTGGAATTCAAATCGAAATAGAAGTTCGTGATTGGTGTGGTTTGATGTGTGGGAAGTTTTATTTTTGCCCTTTCTTTAAAAATCTAGATTTTATATTATTTGAATACGATTCGGTTTAAATTGTTGGCTTTCTAGTTGTATTGATTTTTTTTTCATTTGGATGAATGGAAGTCATAATAAAAATATCTGGAAGTGAGTAACTTATGTAATAAAGACATTAAACATACGCATTTGAAACATATATGAAAGAAAACGTAGAATATGTTTTATGTAATTGTAGTTTTTCTTTTCCAACTGAAAATGGTACTATTATTAAGCTGATTCCTAAGATTTTTTTTTGGGGGGGGGGGGAAAAATTTTCATTACTAGTACTTTTGCATGATTTTGTTTAGTTGCTTACAAAACATTCTAATTTTTTGTCGAGTTAATAATTGGTACTACGTTGTCATGGCAACATATTTGACAAATTGAAATCGGTCTTGTTGAAATTAAAAATTAGAAGTTTTTTTTTAAAAGTAATTACAAACCAGTTAATGTATTTTATACAAAGCGTGATCTTTTTCTCTACAATTTTTTTATTCGTCAAACTTAGTATTTATTTTAAGGAAAAGCTTCATTATTAGCATTACTGATTCCAATACAAAAATTATATGTTATCTATTATTTTTGTAATAATTATTTGAAAATTATTTAACACTTTTGAATCGTATTGTATGAAATGCAAGTCTTTGGTCTAGATGTATATTCTTTTATTGTTTTAAAATAAAAGTAAACGAGAGGCTGTTATATATAGATAATTTGATTAAACTTACTGGTAAAATTATGTTTTTGTTATTTCAAAGGTATAATAAATCTCCTGTTACTGTTGTTACTAATGCCACCTGTCTGACGGTATCAGCCAGATGGCCCACGAAATTCAACGCTACAAAGGGTGAGATGTACGCCTGTTGTTAGCCGTAGCTTTGAGCACCATCAGGCGACAATACAATTTGGCTTGGTTCAACCTCAATTTTGAGGAAGAACACCCTGGAGGTGGCCAGGAGCATCCCACCTCTCTTACCTTTCCACCAACCTCACGGGAGGGGACAAATATCCTTAAACATATTTTGACTATACGATATCTTAATACTACTGCTCAGTTGGTTCTTTCTCTTCAAAATTCCACATCTTTTGTCATGAGATCTTTGGGAGTCAAATCCAATTTAACCTTTTCGCGACAATGTACTGATCAACGGAAAACATTTTAGAGACGGGCGTGTTAAATATGCATTTGCCCCAAATGTTACCTGTAGAGAGGTATGCACCGATGAATCGTGATTCGTACTGATTTAATATAGACTGGTCATCCCCACGGAAAGTTGCACCAAACGGCCTACCGCTCGATAAGGGGATTCGAGACTGGTGCATGTATAACACACCCTTTACGATAAGGCAGTTTCTCTTGTAACTACACAACACACACTGAAAACTGTCTCGGTAGAATTGAGATGTAAACCAATGATATTTCAAACTTAAGGCTGTCATCTACCGTCCATTTTGTGAATTTATACATACTATATTAATCCTACGAAATTTCTAATTTTTCCTGGAATTTCCAATTTTTTTTCCTGGGCTCAATCATAATTGTGAAAGTACTTAAGTGTATCTGAGAGAACAAAAAAATACTGAAGATTTCTGTGAAATTATATTTCCCCCCCGAATTACTAAAATATTTTGGTCTTATTTTAATGATTCATTCGAGAGTGTTCCTACCTTAAAGGAATATTTAGAAATATTTTCAGATACGGGAGCAAAATGTATTATTCGAAAAACCATTATTCTCTTTTTTTTAAAAAAATTTTTTTTCTTCGTTTTTTGGACACATTTTATTGCATCCCATTCATTCCTTTTTAACCTTGTAATGCAGGGGAAAAAACCGAGCATATCTATAACTGTAAAAAATGAAATTATTCAAATAGAAATGTTTAATGTAATAAAATATATAAGGGTTGCCCAAATGAAAAGTGAGCGTGTGCAATTGTGTCAGAATAATTGCAGCTATAGCAGCGCCACCGAATATCGATATAAAGGGAGGTATGGGGTATACACCGCATACGATGTGAAATAATGAAACCTCTTCGTCGTAGAGAAAATAAATCAGAAGTAAAGTCGTGCTATTCTTGGATGTGTCCATATCGGAATAATGCGTGGTAGTATATTTTCTGATTGTGGAAGGTAAGCTGGATGTAGGCATCTATCAGCGAACGGGAGTAGTCTATGACGAGCACTGCTTAGTTCAAAAAATAGGTGCAAACGTTTTCGTGGAGTGCTGCAAACGACATCAAATCTCCTTGACAATGTCGGTCAAAACGTCTATCATGAAACCCAGACAACCTTAAAAAAATTCCGTTGAAAAGTGGTAGACTACCCACCGTACAGTACAGATTTATCTCCTTGAAACCTTTCATGCTTTTTTCCACTTAAGGAAAGATTACGCCTCCATTCGGAAGAGGAGGTGAAGGAAGCAATGCAGGACTAAATCAACATGGGACTGTACTACAACTCCCATGGCAATTTATTTTGATTTCCAATAAAGGTATTCTTTTTATTCAACTTGTCCACTTTTCATTTCGGCAACCCTTATATATTGTTCTCATATGTTGAATATGATACTAATGCTGAAGTCCTTCACTGTCTGAAAAGTGTTTTAAGTTTGGGACGTGTTCTTTGGAACTAAATGGGAAGTTGGCGAACTCATTTGAATAATTTTAAACCAATATTTTTTGATGATGGAGACAGTAACATTATTCCTCAATCTCATGATTTTTAGTATTAAATAACTTAAAATTTTGAAATCCTACTGTATTCAAGGAGCACCGGCCTAAGTTGAATCCCAAATTCTTGATGGAATTGAGATTTGAATACATGATTATAGAGTTCCGAAACTTGGAATGTTGCTTGTTTATCTCTAAAAAAGCAGAGGATTAACTGTTGTTCTTAATTCTTTTTTAGCTTCTTTACATATAAAATTTCAGCGTGAAATAAAACCCTGCTATCATCCTAAAAAATATTCCTTGCAACAAGACGCCAAAAAGATTCTAAACATGCAATCATATCACAAACTCCAAGACTGAACACGAATTGTAGAATTATTTTTATCACAAAATCTATTTTTTCCCCTTCAGTTAAAGCAACAATTATCAGTTGAACATTAAAGAAAACGATTTAGTACAGTCAAGCAAATGGAATGAAAATTTCTCATATGTCAACCGTGCAACTAGTACTGAGAAAATCCTAGGTAATTTCTTAGCTCCTGCTCAAACTAAATAAATAAATAAAATCATCCAACCGCAAGAAAATAATAGGTGTATTGTTTTTGAACGATATTAAAATACAGATTTGTGTATGTGTTTTGCTCTTAAGTTATGCAAATGTATGGATTGAATTGTTTCGTATGCTGGTCACAAACTTTTGTGTGACCAACTTACTGAAACTTTACTGCAATTTAGTAGTTGATTACGTTCACAACTAGACATTTAAAGTTTTACTTAACAAATTAAGCTTACACTCTTCCTTTCAACATCCTATTCGTTGCATATATTTTCCTTTTGTTACTTGATGGTTTAGCGCAAAATAATTGGTCAAAAAAATCATTTTAAAAAGATGTATGGTTTATAGAAGACTATTAATAACTAATATACTAAATTTGATACTTTGTGTATCAGATCAGCTTCATTCTTGTCATGTGATGATCCCATTTGTCACTAAAAACCCGCTAGCATGCATTAAGATGCAGAGATAAAGAAAAATGTAGAGATGTTGATGCATTTTAAATATGTTGATACTTAAAACCCTTATATTGCCATGATATTAAAGATTTGGTAAATAACGTACCAGTTTAGTTGTCGTTCTTTTTCCCTTGACCGTCAGAGTTACTACGTCCTTCGCCAACGGCCTCGCACAGCTTCAAAATGCGACGTTTATAAACAGCATTCAATCATTCGTCTGACAATCTATCTCGAGTGATTCATTGTGCAATACCAGTTGTAATGAAACTAATAAATGCACAAAAATAAGATCCAAACAAGAAAAAAAGAATTCAAAATCGGTGTTTAGAAATTCTGATTAAGATTTTTCATTTTTTCCAAACAGATGACATTTTTGATCGATATCATCTTTCAAACAAAATGACATACAGCTCTATCCATATCCCTAAATGTCGTGCATAGCAACTGAAAAGAATCCAGAATTAACATTTTATTATTATTCATTTTATTTTCTCTTGTCTTTTATAAGTCATTCTGAAACTGCAATTATTATATGTATATTTTTTTTCGCCGGCGACACTGTCATAATCCGCTTTTATTCCATTACATTATCGCGTGTATGTATCTTAAATGTGATGGTCCGGAGGTGAAGTGAAAGAGCTCTGCGCATAATAATGCAACCATTTCACACTTAATGATACCGTGTTCGTGCCACATTCGACGTTACGTGTCACTTTGAACGTGTAGAGTTTGTCAAGAGCCGTAAATTATTCGCCTATTAAGCGGACCCGGGATTGCTGGTTCGATTTTCGCCGGTTAATTGAGAAATATACACCGCAGCTTCGGTGTAATCTGAGGATAGGGCTATTCTGGTGTATTTTAGAGCCAAATCTGGGAATTAGGAAAGAATAGAATAGGATGGTAAAATTAAAGGCTTTCAAGACGACTTATACCTTTACTAGATAGAATTTTTTCTGCGGGTGATTGCGAATGTGATTCAAATGTGAAGAATTCATTCTTGTAGCATAAAAGAGAGAGAGAATATTAATTATCCGAGAGAATATAATTAAAATATCCGACTGCGTTAAAAACTTGAATTTTGAAGAAAATATTGATTCTTTTTTTTTTTTTTTTTTTTTTTGTTTATCTTATAAAACAGTGGTTCTTTCGATCGCTGGGACGTTTCAGATAAATAAAGGTTATGTGATATTTATTAATTTAAATATTTAGTTTATTTACGTCACAGCTATTACTTACAGAATATGTATTGAAGTTATTAAACTTATTTGTTGAGATTATTAGAGTTCAAATGATGTTGTTTGTGAGGGAGGAGGTTGCGTCCGTTATCAGCGAAGTTTTCAAACCATCTCTCTTTTAGCCCTTTCTAGGGGTTGGCGTCTTTTCTCTCGTGTTACATCCGGTTCGTGGGCGGAGTAGGGGTTTCTCGTGGTGCCAGAGGTTGCCAAGGTGATGTCCAAGACAAGACCGCGTAATATTTTAAGGGTGTAGATGTCATTGTACGTGGTGATCATATCCACAAAAGAAGCCGATTCACAGCTGTGTGGCGGGAAACGTCACATCGCCGTGGCACCTTTATGTGTCATCCTGACATCGCAGATCCCCAAGACTTTGAACACCTCTCCCTGGCTCCCAACACATGGTTGAGTCATTTAAAACAGTGGTCGCCAACGGCTGATCCACGGACCACTGGTGGTCAGTGAAAAAGTTTAGATGGTACACAGAAAAATTGGGACGTTATTTGTATTTTTATGAAGATTCAGATTGAATAATGACGAGTAACAAAATGTATCAAGAAATATGGATTATACCTTAAGGTATCCGACTACGTTGGAAACCGTGATTTTAAAAAGTGCATGAATGGATAATTTTCATGATATTTAATGTCACTTAGGTTAGAATACATGTATAAAATTGTTTTAAGGACATTTTGACAAAAATAAAATTATTTAATATAATATTTTGGTAAAAAAGTTACTTAGAATAACTTTTTTTCAAAATGTTCTCCTTTTGTGAAAAATGCTTCTATTATAATATAATTTCGACTGTATATAGCTCAGACCTCTGTACAGAGGTTCAGCTATGATTTTTGAAAAATTCACATTATTTTCAGAGTTACAACCAATTGAAGTAATTATAGCCGTTTTTTTTTCTTAAGATTTCTCCCCTCTGTTGTCGTAAAATATGGATAAACCCACTTCTAAGTTATATATTTAAAAAATTCTAGTTGAGCCTCTCTGTACAGAGGTCTGGGAGAAATATTATTATAATAGAAGCATTTTTCACAAAAGGAGAACATTTTGAAAATGGGTCATTCTATGTTCATTTTTTGTCAAAATATTGTACTTAAATAATTTTTTATTGTAATACTATTCTTAAAACAGTTTTATATACATTTTCTAATCTAAGTGATACTAAATATTATAAATATTATCCATTTATGTGCTTTTGCAAAATCACGGTTCCGAACGTAGTCGGATACCTTAAAAATAAATTAGCTACTACTTTTAGCGAAATTTCTTCCTAATTTGTGGCATTTTTAGCCTCTTTTAAGGGTGTATCTAGCGGTATTTGAAAATGAGAGTTTGCAACCACGGTAAATTGGCGGTATAGCACTTCAGTTTGTTGATATTGCTTTGCGTCGCCTTTTTGTTCTTGTTTTTCGTGAAGTTGAATGACATTTATGTAGAGATGCAAATAATTGATAATGTAGTTATAACAGTTCACCATATAGTGGTCAATCACATTACTGGTCCATCAAATATAAAATTATACATTTAGTGGTCCACAGAGATCTAAAGGCTGAGTTAAAAGTTTTGCTATAATCCTAAGACTGTGTTTTCTACTTATAAAAACTTTTTTAACGCTTCCTTTTTTCCTTTAAGAAAAAGTAAATATCTCATGAAAAATATTACAAAATACTTCTTAATTTCAAATAAATAAATAATTACTTTAATTGTATTGATTAAAATTTTTAAGGAAAAGGATGGTGCTCCGTTTTGTTTACAAGCACTGTTATGTCAGGTGTAATAGTTGGCTATATAGTTACAAACAATAAAAAAACTGAATATGTTTTCTTGATGGAAATACATATTCTAATACAGTTTTTTTATTTGGGACATTTTAGGGATCTTGTCTAGGAGGGCGTATCTTTCTATTTTTCCACGAGGCTTTTCAGGTACTGTGAAAGAGGGAAATTTTAACATTAAATGAGTGATCTTCGCGAACTCCCTGGAAAGCAGTGGGGATGCCCGGGTTCTGCGGACCACAGTTTTAGAGCCGCTGCTGTAAAATATTTGAAATCATAATTTTCTCAATTTGTCTTTCTTTTGAAGCTACTAAATGTAGAAATGTAATCATAAGCTTTTTAATGTGAGGCTATTTAAAAGAGCACCCCCCTCCCCGAAGTTTCTATTTTGAAACCGGAAACTGAAGTCTTCTCAAAGCCATCTATTTTTTTAAATCCAACCAGACGTCCGAAAAGTATGGCGAAAGTTTCAAATTTTAATTACAAATAAGGAAACAAAAATATTCACTTCCGTCTTTTTTATATTCCATAAAGAAAACCCGATTTTTTTTTTAAAAGTGTCTTACTTCATGATTTTAATGTTAATTGCTCAGAACACACCCAATCTGTACGAGTAACGTCATCTCAGCTTCTAATAAGGCGACCAGATTTTGTTTTTGACTATATGCTACCTATCGCTATAAATCTTTCACGCCACTTATAAATTGTGGATCTTAAAGGTGGACGTCATTCAAAGGTAGTCCAAAATTTACGCTGTACGTGTGTTGCAGATTTAAATTTGATAAACCATGCTACAACTTGCGCTTGTTCTTGCGGTGAAGCCATTTTGAAATGAGAATGTTGCAAAATGTGGGCGTTGCACCATCTTGTTTTCATTTCACCAGATATAAAATTAAATTGAAATCAAGGTCATTTTGTTTCTTTGTGTTCGCTCTTATTATTGATAAATATGTATTTTTTTTTAAAAAAAAAGAAAGTATCTGCAAAATGCAGAAGTTCTCAACAGTTAAGTGTATAAACTAATTGGCCGAAAATACGTGTTTGTTTTTATCATGTGACTACTATGACGTCACGAATTTAGCCCATTGCTTGTTTCTCGCGCTATCGTTGTCTTATTTTCAAAACAGTTTCTTAGAATTATTTAGCACATTCTAAACGTGCTAAAATTAAAAGCTATGTTAGAAATACGTAACAAAATAGCAGTTGTTTTTTAAAGATTTTAATTTAAGCTTTTTTTAAAATTTAATCTCTAAAACTACTTAAAGTAATACATCAATTAATGTGTATTGTTCGACTGCTAGACATACCGTTTTTTGGCTTAAATACTTTGATACATATTTTTAATTCTTAAATCCGTCGAAATTTTAACTTTTGTGTATAATTTCTGAAACGATGCAAAAAACTAACAGTATTATCTAAAAAAATTTGAAACTAAACCATACACAATATTTTTTTATTATTATTTTCAGTTTCTAAATTAAATTTTGAATTTTCATAAAAATTTCCTAAATAACTGTAAAAAAAAAAAAAAAGATGTATATATTTTACCCCTTTCTTAAGAGAAGGTATTTGAGAAATTTTATCTTAAAGAACATTTTTATATCTGCGTATGTTTTTGACGCGTATTATAGTTTTTAGTAATATTTTTTTCCGCTTAAGTTTTTTCCCCTTTGAAATTTATTGATTATAAATATGAACTAAGCTGAATTTTTAAAGTTTCTTTACAAATTTTATTCTTTGACCTTAGCGCTTGCATTAAAATAAGGCTAATTTACCTAATACTTCAATTTCTATAAATAACTTTTCCATCAAGTTTTAATCATATTCTGCCTGTATTTTTTTGCAAATAACTCGGTTTTTATATGAAAAGGTATCATTGATAATTAGTGACATAATATTATTGAGAGATAAAACATCGAGTTTAATTATCTCCTTTATTTTATGTAAAAAAGAATAAAAAGAATTAAATTATATTTTATATATTATTTAGTTATCGTCATTTCCGCATTTTCCAACGATGGTTACTCCATTGGAATTACTACCGCCATCTGGTGGCGAAGTTCTCAAACTTTTGAATGAATCCAAAACATTTGATACCTAGAGAGCTGTTGCTTTAGTCACTGTTTAAGGGTGTTACTTGGCCATATATATATAAACAATATACCTGCATTTTTGATAATATAACCCTTTGGTGGCAAAGCAGTGGCTAGTATAGGCAGTGGTGCAATTGTCGATAATTTCTCTATTCTTTCTACATGAGAGAAAAATAATTTCAACTAAAATCGCTGATATTACATTTGTGGTATTGTTTTCTGTATAAAAACAATATATATTAATGGAGTATATTCATTCAATTCCTACTATTAGCTAACACTCTCTATATATTTATTTATTTATCATCGTGGAATTTTCAATCGTCAATAAAATGCTTTTTAAAGCGCTCAATTGAGATGAAATTTTATAGACAGGATTATTTTGGATGGCAATACAGTAATTTAATTGTAATTAATAAAAATTAATTGATCAAAACTAATTACTCAAAGAATTATAAATAAAGCCACGTTGGCATCATTTGTGGTGACTTAGCAACCCTTTTGGCGACTTGTGTCAAAACATGAAAAGGTTTTTCCTCACATTTTAAAGCGCTCGTTTGAGCTGCAATTTTCTATGCACTATTGTTTTGGGTAAAAATACGATAATTTAATTATAATTAATTAAAATTAATTGAGACTGAGAAACTAATTATTTAAAGAATTACAGATACAGCCACGTTGGTTTCAGTTTTAGCGACTTGGGTCAAAACTTTAAAAGATTTTTTTTCTCACGTTTTAAAGCGTTCAGTTGAACTGAAGTTTTATATGCACGATTGTTTTGGATGACAATACGATACTTAAATGATAATTAATAAAAATTAATTACCACTTTATGTTGTGATTCTTTTATATGTATATACATATTTATATTAATTATAACTATTTAATAAAAAGTAGCTAAAATAAAATTTTTCTTTGTTGACCTAAGTAGGAATTTACTTATTTTTTTTTCTTTTTCATAATATTTTTTTTTCGTTTTAGCTTTGGACTACTATTACAGTTAAAAATTTTAAAAGTATTTAACTACATTGAAATACGTTTAACGAGAAAACGCTTAAGACGAAATAACGATTAACACTAAATAATACAATGGTCCCGACAAACTACTATGTTTTTTCATGCATTTTTTTCTCTGAACACGAAACAAATATCGCTTAACACGGAAAGATTTTCCTCCCGGGAATGAACAAAATGAGGAAAACACCACTGATTTGGACTGTCCTACTGTACCTACTGTAGATGATAATGTGTGCACCGTCCCAATTGTGGCAGACAAAGACATTTTGGAGTTTGCTCAAAGAGCTCAAAAATTATCATTGATGCAGATTCCCATGACGAAAATGAAATTGATAATGCAGCTTCTGTTCCGAAGTCATCCGAAATGAGGAACATCTTGAAAAGTATGTTCGGTTATTTTGACGCTCATTCCAATATTGAAACGAATAACAATTTGTTGACAATTTGATGCTTAAAAAGGCAACGCGAAGAAAAAAAATTAAATTTTCCTTCAAAATGTTTTTTTCTTCAAAAAAACTTGAAAATTTTGTATTAAAGTTCATTAAGTTCTTGTGAATGTTTTTGTTTCATTGATTTTTATTAAATACATGCATGCATACATATAATGTAAATAAAATGTATTCTAATAAACCTACTTTTGTTGAAATATGTTTTTCCCCAATATCGTTTAACATGAAAAAGTATTTCAGTTCCTCTCAGTTTCGTGTTAAACTATTTTCACTGTATATAGTTATTAAAAGATCGTAATTAATTTGACTGCTTGGTAAAAATGAAAATATTGCAAATATGATTAATATACATATTCAACATAAATCAATTGTATGACATTGTTTTTAAGTGATTTGAAGTTATCACGTTGACCTGCTGTGGGAGTAAGAAGATTTGAGGGGGGGGGGAATAGATCTGGTGTCGTCCTCGTCAATAGGGCCGTAGTTCAAATTATGAGCTCCATCCTCAATGGCATCGTGTTTCTTTATGTTGCGATTCTAATGGAACTCTCACTGAATCAAGGGGAGCCTTAGATTCGAATTCTAGTGTCAAAATCAATCGTGTAAAAATATGGAGTCACGTTTTATGAAACTGTGCCACTAAGTCCTCACAAGTTATAGTATGAAAATTAGGAGAGAGAGAGAGAGAGAAAAGTAGCTGCTAGAGGTATCGTACTCGTCATTTGACCATTACTTTAGGTTCCGTTGCCAGTAGTCCTCTTGTTCTAGAACAGTGATTCTCAATTTTTTTTTTTTTTTTTTCCTTCTGTCGTAAACTTTTAGCAGTTGCAAAATTTGGCCTATTTACTGTAAAATAAATTAAAAAAAATTTTACTTATCTAAAATAATACACCATGTGAAATAGCTTATAATAATAATTTCCAATGTTCAATAAAATAATATATACGACATAGACAGTAAAATGTGTGTATTGAGTAATTAATTACAAATTAATTATAAGAATGCATATAATGTGACATTTAAGCCTGATGAATTTTGATAATTTCGTTTATAATTGGTCGTTTGCGCTCATTTCGTCATATACATTTAAAAGTTTCGATCTCTTTTTCACATTTACATTTATTAATGAAAAAAATCCTAATTCACACAAATAAGATGTATAAAATTGTAACAATATTTTTAAAGCTTTTTTCTCTATTATGGGATAATCGCCTCTAATTTTAAACCAAAATGAATTAATTGACTCTTTCGAATGTTTTGAAATTAAATCTCGATTATCACTGAACGAAATTAGTTCCTCATTATTTAAAGTTAATTCTTATACAGATGTATCCGTTGTCACAAATGGATTGAGCCTAATCAAATTAATTATATCAAAATTTGGGAAGTATTGAATAACTTTCTCTCCTCTAGTGTTGTCAAATGGTCAATAATAATTCCATGGATAGTTTGTTTCTATAAAACGGCCAAACGATTCTGCTCCGGATATGTTTCATTTGTTTTCTCAGAGTATAATTAATAATTAAAAAAACAAGTTATATATATATAAAAAAAAATTAAGTCAATTCCTACTTAGATCAACAAAGAAAAGTTTTATTTTAGCTACTTTTTATTAAATAGTTACAATTAATATAAATATATATATATATACATATGACAGAATCACAACATTAAATGGTAATTAATTTTTTTTAATTATCATTAAAGTATCGTATTCCAAAACAATCGTGTATATAAAATTTCAGTTCAATTGAAAGCTTTAAAAGGTGAGAAAAAAAAATCTTTTAAAGTTTTGACCCAAGTCGCTAAAAATGAAACCAAGGTAACTGTACCTGCAATTCTTTAAATAATTAGTTTTAGTCAATTAACTTTAGTTAATTATAATTAAATTGTCGTATTTTTACCCAAAACAATAGTGTATAGAAAATTGCAGCCCAAACGAGCGCCTTAAAATGTGAGAAAAAACCTTTTCATACTTTGACACAAATCGCCAAAAGGGTTGCTAAGTCGCTAATAATGATGCCAACGTGGCTGTATTTGTAATTCTTTGAATAATTGGTTTTAATTAATTCATTTTTATTAATTGTAATTAAATTACTGTATTGCCATCCAAAATAATAATGTATATAAAATTTCAGCTCATTTGAGTGCTTTAAAATTGATTTTATTAACGATTGAAAATTCCACGAAGATAAATAAATAAATATATAGAGAGTGTGAGTTAATAGTAGGAATTGAAAAATTGGCGGCTCATTTCAAGAATTTGGTGGCACACAAAAATGTCGCGGCACAGTGTTTGTGAATCACTGCTTTGGAGTTACCATAATTCAATATCAACCAAGAATTTGAGTTCACCAGTATTTTTTTTACATGCAAATTTTTGTTTGCTCCTTCAGTTTTCATAAATGGCCTTTAAACGTATTTACGGTCGGACCCCCAAATAACGAAGTCGTTAAATCCTGAAAAAAAGTTCGTTATATAAAATATTCTTTATAAAGAGTCAATTTTTATAAATCACACAAAACAAATTTTAAATTCATTATATATTAAAAAAAAGCAATTATATTCACACTTTTTTGTAAATTAATAATATTTATTTTATATATCTTATTTATCAAAAAGAAAGAGAAGAAATAAAGAAAAACTACAAGGAAAGTTTCTTGATGCCTTTATCTATACTTCCTGAAGAATTCATTTTTTTTTTCTTTGATGGTCAAGCACTTACGTTTTGATATTTTCAAGCTACAAGAAACGAAGTTACCAGTACGATGATCAATACTACAAATGAACGTAGACTAGTTTAAGGACACGGGGACACGAGACAACTCCACTGAGGGTCTAAGGGGATATCGAAGATGTTTCCTGTGAGCTGAACGATGGAGGTTAAAGGTTACACTTCTTGAATGAAACACCCATAATTCTATTGATCTCGGTGAGTTAGGCTCCTAATAAAACAAGTTCAAAATTTGTGACCTCCATAAAGTGAGTTAAAAGAAAGAATAACACGAAATGTCCAGATATACTTTAAAAAAGAAGGGGAGGGGGAATTAAATCACAGGAGAAAAAGTTAGTTGTATAGAAAATGCACTTCGTTATATTGGGAGGTTATTTTAGGAAAAAATCGTGAAATGTTTTTGGTTCCAGGAAAAAGTTCGCTATATAGAAAAATTCTCAATATAGAGGCCCGTAAAATGGAGGTTCGACTGCATATTTATATTACACATTTAACTTTCTTTATATAAATTTCAATTAAATTGTCGTGTTACTCAATAATGCCTCTCGGCAGGTTTATCTCAATGTAGCTTTATTATCTTTTATTTACCTTTCCTTGCGCCGATGTACAAGTTATGGATGATTGTACTGCTTACGATATTCAAATTTTAACGCATCATATATTTTACATACGCTCCGCTACTTAAAAATCTGCTCCTTCTATTAGTGAAACCACACGCTTATGATGTTTTGAAAAACGAAGATAAACAGCCCTTGAGCATTCAAATAAATTTGTTGCACTGCTCTTTCTATAATTAATGAACGCGATCTAATGAAAGTGTGTGCATTATCAGTTTTTTCGTATATCTATTATGCGCTTTAATTTTTAACAAGATGTGTTTTCACGTTTCGCTAGGATTCGCTTGTGAGAAGTCATTAAGTACGCATCAACGCTATTCGAATATCCATTAAGTCTTGCCGTGCCTTCATTAATTTAAAACGCGTGTTTTAATTTGCGAGTTTTATGGAAAAATTCGCTGCGTTTTGAAAAGGGTGAAAGGGTTTGCTCGTTTTTAGATACTTCTCGAGTGCTTGGAAAACCACTGGAGAACGAAAAGTAGAATCTTTTAAAAGTTGCTCTTATGGACTTTCATAACTCGCTTTTGTTTCAGTTTCGTATGTTTATTTGTTAAAGTGAATGATTGCTTTTGCAACCATCTTTTTAAAAAGACGCTTAAATGGATATTTTTTTATATATATATTTAGTGCCAGTTGAATAAAAATATGCTTATAAAATTGTTTGAAGAATATTAATACAAGAAAATTTTATTTAAATGAAACTTTTTTTCGCAAAGAATGAAGTACTTTTAAAACATTCTCCTTCTGTGAAAAATGTTTCTAATAATAATTTTACCTATGTATAGCTAGGACTTCTATACAGAGGTTGATCTAAAATTTTAAAAATATATAATTGAGAAGTGAATTTATTCATATATTATTGTATCGAAGTAGAGAAATTTGAACAAAACAAACAAGTAATATAAAAATAAATAAATCAATTCTCCTACTTAGGTCAACAAAAATATAATTTATTTTAGTTACTTTAAAAAAAATAATTACAATTAATATAAATATGTATATACATATGTCAGAATCACAATATTAAGTGGCAAAATAGAAACGATTTTCTTTGCTATTTTCCATTTTCCTTACTATATATGGTGTTGGGCTATTATTTTTGTTTGTTACTGTTTGTTCATTAATTAAATTTAATTATTCCAATAAAATAGTATAGTAAAAAGAAATCTCATTCTCAGAAATTAGGCCATTCTAGGTGGGATTCGAACCCACGACCTTTGGATTAAAAGTCCAACGCGCTATCCATTGCGCTACAGGAACACAACGAGTGATTTTCCTTTTTATATATGGGGTTCGACTATTATTTTTGTTTGTTACTATTTATTCATTAATTAAATTTAATTAATAAATTAATATTTGAAAAAAAAAACTATTAACATCAAGTGTCATCCACTACAAGTTTAAGAAAATTTATTTGAATTTGAATGGATGAATAAAAAGTATTTTATTAACGATTGAAAATTTGTGCAAGATATATGTATAAATAAATATGTATAAGGAGAGTGTGAACTAATAGTAGAAATTTAAAAAAAAAAAAAACTCCCCATTATTATTTCAAATGATCGTAACTTCAAAATGATATCAATTTTTTAAAACTTTGAGTTCAATCCCAGAACAGAAGTTTTAGCTATGTGTCGGCAGAATATTCATATAGAAGCATTTTTCATAAAAAGAGAATGAAATTCTCTCTTCATTTTTTCACCAAAAAATAGCATTTTAGTATTTTTTTCTTCTAATAATATTCTTAAAACGATTATATATATATATATATATATATATTCTAGTGCAACAGGCACTAAATATCAAAAAATTATTTATTTTTACGCTTTTTTAAAATCTTGCTTCCGAACGTAGTCAGTTACCTTAAATCATTTTTTAAGTATGTGGATAACGAGAGTTTTAATTCATAATGGGGTTTATTCATGACGCTATAGTCACACGATATACAATCACGTCTTTCCAGCCAATCAGTTCATGCACCTCGCTGTTGCCAACTTTTGCTTTTTAATGAAACTTTCTATGAAGAAGTACTAGAGGGTGGGTACCCCTGTCCGTCTAGCGGTGGACCAAGCCCCATTGTACAAATTATACAACTGTTTATACCCATTGCTCAAATTGTAAAACTGTGTAATTTACATTTAATATGTAGTTCTTTTTTTCGATGTATTTCAGGCAGGAAAAGGATCAATTTCGAGTCTTCATATCCGCACTTTTATTTGTACTTTAATTTAGTGCCTCTTCAAAAACAATGTTCCCAATCACCTTTTTTTCTAAATTGCACCGAATTTTCGTTTTGTCTTTGCTTCTGCACCTTGACCGTAGGGATGGTGATCTGAGATCGATTGATCGAAGAATCAATTTCTCCGGCCAAAAATTTTTTTTTTTTTTTTTTTTTTTTTTTTTTTTTTTGTAACACTCAATCGATTCAGTGAATCGATATTTCATCCCAGAAAATCGACATTCGATTTTTTCTGTTTTAGTAAAAGCCATAAAAAACGAAGAATTTAAACACTATTTATCGCAGGCAGTTATGCACCTGAGGTATGATCTAAATCTTACTGGCAAGAACAAAAAAACTCTATTTATCATCACGTTCACTCAATAGCCATGATGTTTATGAATATAGTGGGATCAAAACTGTTCCTTATGAGCGCCTTTTTTTCGATTGCCGGCAACTTTGCGATGAGTGGAATCGCTTGGCAGTAGACTTGACACACTGTTGTTTTTAAAAAGCTTAGATGTTAAGCATTGGGAACTACGGACTATAATATCTATTTTTTAAACTTTTAATGTAACATTTTTTGAAAATAAGTGTCTTCTTTTATATATACCTGATACTTTGATATGGAAATAAAAATAATTATAATTGTAGAATTTCCTGTACTAAAAAATTCCCTGATTTTACTGATAAAAGATCGTTTATTATGGTATCTTTCTTGTTTCTCATAAAAAATCGATTTCTTAGAAATCGAACTTTTAGACCTCGATTTTTTTTTTGAATCTATTTAAAAGTCGGTCTTTTTCAGTAAGAATCGCCATCCCTACTTGACAGAGGTGCGGAAGCTTGTCAATGTGTAAATATTGCTTTCTTCGATGTTACACATAAACAATACATCGTCAAGTTTAACTACTTTTGCATGTTATGCAAAGCCTCACCATCAACATAAATGTAAATTTGTCCAATCTGTGTTTTTGCTTTATTTTGTAGAAAAGATGCAGTTGCTTTTATTTACTATACCTTATGTTTAAATAAATTTATTACAGCCCCATGAACAACTTTTTTTATATATACAAAGAAAGATTTATTTATTTCAACAAAAATAATATGACTTCTCATTTTTATACCTTTTTTTTTAAAGAAAAAAAAAACGCGTGAATGATTCAAGATTTGATGACAAGTTACTTATGTAGACTAAATGAAATTTGTATAAGTATTCCAATTTTTTTTTAAAACTAAGTAATCAAATGGGTGGTATTTACTTTGATGGATGCATCTTATATTTCGAATTGATTGAATATGTTTTTAACCTTAATAAAGGAAAAAGTTTTTTTAAGTCATTTTATCCAATGAAAAAATTGTATTATATATTTAATCCATTTGCCTGGGTTAATAATAAGTGTTATTTTTCACATTTCCTGTTTTCTTATTTTTGTACAAATATAAATCGTGAGTAAAATACTCTAAACCCTCCTTATCGATGCAAAGCGGCTAATCGTATATCTTCATGATTTATGACTACTTTTCTGTTTTAACTGTTTTTATTTCTTCTAAAATGTGAGAACCGCAACATGTTTTCATTTTAAATTATTTATGCTGTGCCATTTATTTACTTAGGCAGTATAATTAAACCATATTTAAATGCTGAACCGTGTTTTTTAAAATTTCTTTTGTCTCATGCCAGCGAATTCCTTAAACAAGAACATGATATTTTATTTAAAAAATGGCTTTATAAAGTAAATATTGCCTTTTTAAACTACATATCCAATATTTACTTTTGAAACAAGAACGAGCAAAACACCGCGTGCGTTTTCATTAAACTTGATGCATAGTCGGAGAACAATGTCAGAAAACTTCAAATAAAAAGGCATCAGCTATATTTTATGCAAATACCGTATTACAACTCCATACTTGGGTACAAGGCACCGCGTAAAAGAAGCCCTGCAAGTGGCTTTAAGAATTGCTTCATTAAATTGAGGTATTGCCAGCACCATTTGAGATTAGCTGTTCTTGAACTTTAACAACAGTGACTTAAAGATGAAGAATTGGAGATGAGGAGAGAAGTTTATGAGTACAATTTTCTTTTTCTTCGGCGGGAGGGGAGGATGGAAAGTTATGCTGATGGAATTATTTGGGATGTAATTCGGGGAAAATTCTGTGCTTTTGTAATTCGGCTTGCCTGCGGGCTAGACGTGCAAGGAGTTGCGTGAGATGGGTAGGCTTTATTGCGTATTAATGAATGGAATCGTAATTTGCATACGAGTTCAGTTTTGGGGTTGCCGGTTTCCTTGTCTTGGCGATGGTTTCGTTTTTGTGGTAAAATTTTAACCCTGGTAAAGACTTTTTTTTGTTGTTGAACTGTAAAAAACCTGTTACATATACATGAAAAAAAAAGTGTCTTGCTGAGTTTTATAGATTAAGTTTTTTTGTAAGGCGTGTTTTTTCTTTGAGCTTGACAATCAAATATTTTTAATCCTTTATAAGGCCGTGATAAATTTACTTACCACCAACTTAATTAGTTTTTAAATGTCGATGTGAAGCTTCTTCCTCACCTATGATTTGTGATACAAATATCACCAGTGGCACTGGCAGGAATTTGTACAGGGGAGGGGCAGGGTCGAATGAATGAGTGAGTGAGTGAACATTAACGTCGCACTGTTCAGCTACATGAGAACTTTTGGCGACGGACCACCTAATTTTGAACCATGGTCAAGTGACGTGGACGACACCTGAGCTAGCACCCCTCTCCTAACTACCACACCAACGGGAGGACGTTTCAGCTCTCGATAGATTTAACGTGCATCGCTGCCCTACACGGCGGGTCTTTAGTGGTACTGGGCTCGAACTCGTGACAAGGCCAGCCACGATCCGGTACCTTGACCACTCGACTATCGCGGCCACAGGGCAGGGTCGAAAGTCTACCATTCTCGTATCGCTTAAAAATATTAGTTTAAGTTTTGGTATATAATTGTAATGCATAGATCTGCTTACTATAGACCGTTTTTAAAATTTATAAACATTTTATAAATTCGATTTTTTTTTCTATTTAAGGTATTCGACTACGCTCGAAACTGTGATTTTGCAAATGAGTATAAAAGAATATTTTTAATACTTAATGCCATTTAGATTAAAACACATATAAAATTGCTTTAAGAATATTATTACTATAAAAAATGATTTAAATGCAATATTTTGGCAAAAAAAAATGAACATAGATTTACCTATTTTCAAAACATTCTCCTTTTATGGAAAATGCTTCTATAATAATAATATTTTACCTAAATGTAACTCAGACCTATGTTCAGGGCCTGAGCTAGGATTTTTGAAATATATAACTTAGAAGCAGATTTATCCATATTTTAATACATCAGAGTGAAGAAATTTTAACAATGAAACACCGATAATTTTTTCAATTGGTAGTAATTCTAAAAATAAAGTGAATTTTTCAAATATCCTAGTTTAGGCTCTCTGGAGAATTCTTAGCTATATATAAGCCAAATTTTAGAAGCAATTCTCATAAAAGGAGAATGTTTTGAAAATAGGTAACTCTGTAAATTCATTTTTTACCAAAATATTTCATTTCAATAATTTTTTATTGTAATAATGTTCTGAAAACAATTTTATACGTGTATTCTTATCTAAGTTACACTAAGTATTTTTTTTAAAAAAAATATTCGTTTGTACGCTTTTGCAAAATCAGGGTTCACAAACATAGTCGGATACCTTAAGCACACGAAGTTAAGAATCAGTTTATATTAAAGATGTTTATAACTTATTATATTAGTTATTATTGAAACAGAAAGTTTATAATGTAATATGTCACACAGCTGATTTTTAAGTTAGAATATAACATACCTGTAAATGTTAGAGAATTTTTCTTTCTGGAAAAGAATTCCAAGTTTGTGGGTCCTATTTTTTTACACCTTAGTTGAAGGTAGCATTAAATTATGATGGGGTGGAATAATGCTTAGTTTTTTTTTTGTTCTGGATTACAAGAACGGGTAACCCAGTAGATAAAGGCTAAAATATATATGATCAGTGAAGGATCATAATTTAGGACAGAAACAAGCAATCTCTTTTTTAGGTGTGGTCCATAAAAAGAAACATTTTTAGTATGGCAGTATAATTTATTATCACACATAAACTCAATAAATAGTACAAAAAATATGTTTTGTATATTCTTAATTATTAATACAATGAAGGATGTGTGTGTGTGTGTTGTGAGACTATATTTCTTATATAAAACAAATAGAATATACCTTTCAATGAAATTCGTTAATGCTGTCTTCGGTAAAAGTACGAGAGCTTGAACTAAACGCGAAGCACATTTTCAGACAGTAAAATGCCTCAATTTCTATGGAAATTTGCAATATCTTAGCTCATACCTCTGTTAACAATATAGTGTTTTTAAAAATTTCAAAATATTCCATGAATATTTCCTTTTTCGTTTTAATACGTGAAGGCGTAACCCATTTAACATTACGATATAGGAGAAAAAACACGAAACACATTTTATGCCAGAAAAAATAAACCAACTCGGTTAAAAATAGGAAGTATGATAAAAAATACTGCTCTTTAAAGGATAGTGAAGCCAGAATATCATATTAATTTTTCATTTCTTTTATATCAGAAAAAATGTTCCAAATTCAGGTCCTATTTTTTAACATTAACCGAAAACAGATTTAAAGAATGAATTAGAAAACTTCTGCATAGAGTTGTTTTAAAATCTGCAGCCGACCAGATGAAATCTCTAGGTGGGT
>BMAV01000858.1:157325-172813 GCA_019973955.1 Trichonephila inaurata madagascariensis | reverse complement strand
TAAATTTTTTTATTTTTTTTTTTTTTTTTTTTTTTTTAAATATCTTTTACCAACAAATTTTTGTTAATTAAAAAATTTTTCGTTTTAAATGATATTAAAAAAAAAAAAAAAAAGGATAAATTCAGCAGAATTAAGTTTATTATAGTACATTTTATTTACAGAGAGATGTATATTTGCATGTATTTAATAAAAATCAATGAAACAAAAACATTCACAAAAACTTAAGGTATCCGACTACATTCGGAACCGTGATTTTGCAAAAGCGTGTAAATGGATAATATTTATGATATTTAGTGTCACTTAGATTAGAATACATGTATAAAATTGTTTTAAGGACATTATGACAAAAAAAATTATTTAAGTACAATATTTTGGCAAAAAATTAACTTAGAATAACCTTTTTTCCAAATGTTCTCTTTTTGTAAAAAAGGCTTCTATTGTATTAATATTTTGCCTGTATTCAGCTCAGACCTCTGTACAGAGGCTCCACTAGAATTTTTGAAATGCATAACTCGGAAGTCGATTTATCCATGTTTTACGAAAACAGAAGGGAGAAATTTTAAGAAAATACGCCGATAATTATTTCAAAGGGTTGTAACTCTGAAAATAATGTGAATTTTTCAAAAATCATAGTTGAGCCTCTGTACAGAGTTCCGAGCTATATACAGGCAAAATATTAATACAATAGAAGTGTTTTTTACAAAAGGAGAACATTTGGAAAAAAGGTTATTCTAAGTTAATTTTTTGCCAAAATATTGTATTTAAATATTTTTTTTTTTGTCATAATGTCCTTAAAACAATTTTATACATGCATTCTAATCTAAGTGACACTAAATATCATGAAAATTATACATTTATGCATTTTTTTTAAATGCATAAATGTAGTCGGATACCTTAATGAAATTTAACACAAAATTTTCTATGGGAGCATTCTCGGATGTCGCTTATTTGAATCAAACAAGTAAAACTAAAAGTGGCGCAACAGCCCATGAGGGCCAAGGCCTACTGTGCCCATCTCAGTATCAAACAAGTAAAGCCGTTTCTAAATCCTCGTACTTAGCCGACCTCGCGTGTTTCGCTCTGACTCAAACATTTCCGTAATGTGCTCCATTTTTTCAATTCCTACTATTAGCTCACTCTCTCTCTATATATATTTATCTTGTTCAAATTTTCAATCGTAAATAAAATACTTTCTATTAATCCAATCAAGTTCAAATAAATTTTTTTAAACTTGTAGTGGATGACACTGGATATTAATACAGTTTTTTCAAATATTAATTCATTAATTTAATTAAATTTAAATAAGTACTGGTTTTCGACGCCAACTTAGATAAATCTCGATTGTTGTAACAATGTAACTGTTAAAACAATGACAAAAGTTGGCGTTAAAAGCGTTTCAGCCTAACCTGGTGTGCATTGTTACAACAATGCAGACAAATCAAGCTTTTTGTTGAATTCTTACTATTAGTTCACTCTTTTTCTCTCTATATATTTGCTTATATATATGTAACAATTCCCTCTAGTATCCTTTTTATTTTTACTCTTTGTACTAATATTTAAAATAACTTTAATTCTTTGGTTTAAAAATAACATTGTAATCTTAATCGTAATCGGCTAGTCAGAAATCCCTGTCCCGCCCATTCTATCCAATCCGAACCACTATTACATAATAGTTACTGCTGGCCCTCTTTTTGTCTGCTTGTCTTCATCATGTAATCAGCCGGCTGCCGCGTATTCTGTGTGTCTTTGTCTGTGTTTGTGCCATGATGTTTGCTTCTTGTTGTGTATAATGCCGTCCCTACTTGATCTTTATGTGTTCCCAGATGTGAATAAACTGGATTATTGATTTACATGAGTGCCTCTTCGATAATACAGTACTCAACCACTCACCACGTAACACAGGAAAATCACACCACCGGCCACGCCCTATTCTTTGGTTCGCTACAATAATAACATCCACTCGCCACGTCTTAAATTATTTTCACCACTCTCCAGAAATATTACAGAAGTAATTCATATATATATATATCGTTCAAATTTTCAATCGTTATTAAAATACCTTCTATTCATCCATTTAAAGTAGGAATGGACTTAAAATTTTTTTAATGTTATTGAATTATTGTTGATTATGCGGAGTTTGTAATATCAAAATCTTTACAAACTTCCGTTCTCGTCTTCCGTTTTTGATCAAGAGCCTTAAGAAACTCCATCTTCATTTTAAGAGAGATAGTAGTTTGCTTTCTCTCTGAGCTCTCTGTCGTTGTGGTCGTAAAAATATTCTAAAATGGGAAAGAAAAAAAGAACGCGAACCTGAATTACTGATTTTTACTTACACTGTGATGCACTCGTCACCAAGGCCAACTCATAAGAGATGAAATGTTGTTGTGTGGCGTTTTTAGGGGTGGAGGGTGAAAGTAGCTTATAGATAAACAAAATTGGCTCATGTCACTGGCTATTCCCAGGGTATATTAAAGCCAAGTTAGCATCCTTTCTACGAAACATGTAAAAACACCTCTCTTTCATTTCACACATCCCTCTTAATCCTCTCCTGCGCGGCTGATGCTTTCCGTATTTTGTTCATTCCCAGAATGGAAATCTTTTTGTCTTAAGTGTTTTCGTGTTAAACGTATTTCACTGTATGTCAATATGAGAATCTTTGTTGATCTTTAATACATAGTATTCTTACTGCATTAGCTTACCACACACATTTGCGAACAAAAAGTGCGATATGTTTAATATTTATTGAAAATAAAGACAAATGAAAGTTTCTCCGGAGATCCGAGATCAAGCCAGGTCACTATCACCAGTTGATAAAAGTGGATCTCTTGATGTAAGGTAGTATCTTTACGAGCTCTGAAGTGTTTGCAGTGAAGATTCTTGGTTTTTATCATGGAGGCTGCCCAGCAACTATTGAAAAGGTTGAAGATTTGCTCTTTCCTTTTTCAATTATCCTGCAAAGAAAGTCAAGAGAGTTATGAAACATGTTTATAATTATTCTAGAAACTGAATGATTATTTCTATTGTTAAATTTTGTTAGAGAATCACAACAGAACTTCTCATCATAAAATTCCAGCTTTGATACTTTAAAATTTAAAAGAAATATTTTCTCACATTAGAAATCTATTCATAGATCTGTAATTTCTTTTTTTAAAACATTCTTAACACTTGTTTTTCATCCTGTATTTTGATCATTTGATCATTTTCGGAATTTTATTTCTATGAAAACAATACTTTTATTTAGTATCTTTAATAGTATCAACTATTTTTTAATAGTTGATCGCAAGGAATTCATGAAACAGTGAATTATGGCGCCAACATGCATAATTAAATCTTATCACGGAAATTCACACATGTTGCTATCCTTCAATTTTTTAAGTGGATATATAACTCTGTATGATATACTCTAAACAGTTTTTACTCAAAACTCCTTACGGCTAACAGCTCTTGTTTGAAAACAGTGGCGTAGATACTAATTGGTTAGGCGGTGCCGTGCACAGGGAGCCCTCGGACCCTGATCACCAAGCAAGCCGACATTGCGATAATTTTTCCCACAACAAGATATAATGTAACTTTAATCATGGAAAGAATTCTTTCCGTTGTTTGTATAGTGTTGAGAACTTAACTTATTGAAAATTTTATATCATTTTTGAAGTTATACTTCTATTGGGGCGTTAGAGAAATAGGATGAGGGTAAATTTTTACAATGCGCGAGGAAACCGTCACGGATGCGAAAATCCTTTGTCTAGAAATATACAGAACGGGACAATTCATTCCCGCCTTCGAAATTCTCAGAAAAATATTTTTCTTCACTTCCCTGAAGAAAGGGACACCTGGGGGGTTTGAACAGGAGACCTCTGGTTCTGCAGCCGAATGCTCTATCACTGAGCTATACACCCGCGTCAGAAAATTCTTGCTTTGTGTTCCGTAGGAACGTATACGAAAATGTGTTTTGTCTAGAAATATACAGAACGGGACAGATCACTGCCGCCTTCGAAATTCTCAAAAAAAATTATGTCTCTTCACTTCTGTGAAGAAGACTCCCGGGTTTGAACCGGTGACCACTCGATCTGCAGTAGAATGTTCTACCAGTGAACTATACCCCCGCGTCAGCGTACCTTTGCTTTGCGTTCCGTAGGAACGGATACGAAAATGCTTTATCTAGAAATATGCAGAACGGGACAGATCATTCCTACGCCCTACCCATATTATTGGTCCCATTGTCCCTGTGCGGGGGTGTTTAAATTTATTTAAATCGTGATTATCTCAGGTTTGGCTGGTCCGATTGACTGAAGATTAGTATCGTTCAACTCTGCTCGGGACTGCATTTCGTCCTTGGCCCAGCTTGCCCTGCTAAAGATTTTTAGAAAGATTTTAATCTTGTTACGCCAAAGAAGTATAACTTCTTACGTGCTTACATAAGTACACACACACTTTTTTGTTTTGTTTCTCATTTTTCTATAAACTATTACTTGAAAATAAACTCCATGAAAAATCTTACCATACTTATTATTGCATCTTAAAAAACTTATACAGGAAGCAATTCCTGCCTAGTTACATTATATTTTTAATGACAATATTTCACAACCTACTCGTATCTGCAATAGCCTGGTATAATTCTGTTCCCTCCCCCTCTTTTCTGCTCTTTTGCAGAAGTGTTTTTATTAAATAATTATAATAATATTGTATTGTATTTTTTTGTTCACTCATGTTTTTTGTATCATATCCTATCTATGTCGGTGGATTATTCTGTAGCTCTAAACCCTCTGGTGGGAGAGTTCAACCCTCCCGTATAAATAAATAGCCAGAGAGGGACTGTCCAACGACGTTTTGTAGAGTAGCATTACTTAAGTACAATAAGTACTGGAGCACTTACGAATGGTATCGCATAAATTAGAAAACTAAAATTATGCATAAAAAACGAAACGCAGTGTTGTGCGTTTAAGCAGAAGCAATCCCAAGAATGGGAATATAGTAAACAAATATTGTTCAAAATTGTCAAATTTCTTAGATGAGTGCCGTGGTGTCATATCGAACCTAGACGATCACTAAAGCTAACACAAGAAAACTGATACGCATACATGTAGGTAGTATGAAGCTTTGTTTTACTATATTCTGCAGAGGCCGACAGACAGAAAGCTGATGTTATAAAGTAGCTTTGTTTTCTTAAGATATTCGTATATTTTTACTTTTTTACTGGATAAAACCCAACCAAAATTAGGGCCTCGTTTTGTTTTGTTTTTTTTGCACCAGGGTTTTTGGATACTGTGACGTCTGAGATAAATATAAAGGTAGCGGGATATATTGATTAATTTAATTATTTAGTTTATTTCCGTCACAGCTATTAATTACAGATTATACATTGAAGTTATTAAACTTATTCATTAGGTCATTCATTAAAGTCCAAGTTCTGTTTGTGTGGGAGGAGTTTTTTGGGGTCCGCTCTTAACGAAGTTTTCAGACCATCTCCCGTTCTCTCTCTGCCCTCGCTAGGATTTCGGGGATGACCGCGGATGGCTCTCCTTTATCCTCGGGTTACATCCGGTTCGTAGGCGGAATAGGAGGGGATTCCTTGTGGTGTCAAAGGTTTCCGGGGCGATCCAAGACAAGACCGTGCAATAATTTAAGGTTGCAGGTGTTCTTTGAATGTGTGATTCATGTCCACAAAGAAGCCGATTCGCAGCTGTGTGACGGGGATCATTACAATACCTAGCTACGCCACTGTTCGAAAGTTATGGAAAATTTTCATCAACTTTATTCTTATATATCTTATTATTTTCATTCCAATGTAAATTTAGTTGATGAATTTCTTGAATCGGTAAGTCTGCTTAATTCATTTAAATTTTATGATGATTTAACTAGACAAAGAAGATAATTTTTTGAGAAGAAGAACTATTTTCCTGCATCTTCTTCATGATTGTAGTTCGTTCCTGAAGAAAAAAATTCTAATCCTTTTGTTTACTTGTTTTAAATTAGGGTGAATTATTCTTATCGTCACTAATTTCAGGGTTATCTTGACGATATATACACGCAACAGATACTGAGTGATAAAATTCGTAAGACTAAATTAAAAAAAAGCAATAAAATGTAGCAACAACCCATTATACAATTTTATTAAAGGAAAGTTGAAGAAGGAAATTGTTTCTGTATTTTCATTCGTAAGGACAATTGCACTAAGTTATCTGACATCTACAGAAGTGTGTCAGAAAACTGCACTACGTGCTGCAATCAATGTTTGGCACGGAAAGAAAAGTAACTAAGCTGTATATATTCGTCAAGAATTGCTGTCAATAATAGAAAAATATATCTAGATAAAACATAATATTTATTGCATTTTATGAAGTGAAAAAAAGTTTTCGTCACAAATTGTTATAAAAAGTACATGCCCATTTCATTCTCCATTATTAACAGAACTGGACATAGGCCAAAATAAAAAAAATGGAATTCAACGAATTTTGAAATATTGGCTGTAATAACAATGACTGGCACTAATATTTAGTATGGTCATTCCTGGTTTTCATGACGGCTGCACAACAATTAAACATTGGAAAAATTAATTTTACCGAATTTTCAATGGGTATTTCATAGTATCAGATCTGGATAAATACTTGCCTTTGCTGTGTGTTCAATTCTTATTCTCTCTCAGGCATATTTTAGTATATCAAGAGGCTTCATCTGTCAGCCTTAACTCCACTCCCGTGCAAGTACCCCGTCAACCAATCAGAAGGCTCCCTTTCGTAACAAGGACCAGCAACTCAAACAGGCTCTCCACATTCATTTTCTGATATAGGATTGGAGATATCGCTACGCGATCCATGTTTTCAACGACATTCAGCGTTCAGTTATAATTTTCTTGTAGCCCTGAATTCCGTCCATCTCTTCCTTTTCTGTTTCTAAGTTACAGAAGAAAAAGATACCACTTGAGTACTGTAGTAGATTTCTTTCTTGCAAGATTTTTTTTTTTCCTATTTGAAACTGTAACGGTTAGTAATAACAAATAACAGTGAAATAGGGCAGTGTTTCTCAAACTGTGGGGCGAGCCTCACTAGGGGGGCCCGAGTATATTGAAAAGTCGAAAACAAAAGATTATTTTAAAAAATTATTAATTTACTGAAAGTAAACAAATAAAATTCTGACCTTATAAAAATAAATTACATTATTCTTACCCTGATATAATACACTTATAAATATATTACTGCGCAATGCATTTTATGTTTAATTTATAACAATAATAAGTTAAGAACAAGTTTAATAATTACCAATGACCCCATGGGCTTGTCATATATAAAATTATATTCAAACATTAACACTTATCTTAAAAATTTGTATGGTTTATGATTAGTCCCTATAATGCCGATTAAAAATTACGTGATTCACTCCCCAATGCCACCGGTTAACACGTGGCGAGTGTATATGGTGTTTGAGGGGGAGGGGGGAGGGGTAGAAAAGGAGTTAATCAGCACAAATCATTGCTTGCTGGTTTCTACATTCTAAGTAAGTTTCTACATTCGAAATAAGTAAATCCTTCGCAAACACATTGTCAAGATCATTTTATTGCATTCCAAATGCCTTCGGAATAATTTTTTATGGATAGCAGTTCACAGATAAGATCGTACTTTGGACAGACGTATATATACGTCCGGGGCAAATAACGCACAGGCTGAGCGAGTCGTTTATATACGCACTTGAGGTTACAGTCGTATTGTAGATTTAGCATCAAAGTATAGTATTACTGAATTCAATACATTGCTATTGTATGGAAGGGGGGCGCGATGAAAATTATGATTGAATATTGGGTCGCAAGTATTGAAAGTTTGAGAAACACTGAAATAGGGAATGAACTGGAGTAATGACCATTTTATGGGTGAAACTGATTTTTAATTATAAGCAAATAGTACTTATTTCAGTCCGGTATTCAGTCAAAACTCCGCTTTGCTGCCATTCTGCATTTGATAAACCAATGTTTGAAATAAAAATAAGAGAGGCTTTGTCAAAAGAAAAAAAAAATCAAATTATCAAATAGCTTGGCAGTTTTGTTTATATATTTTGTTTGTATGGTCATGAGTGAAAGGGAATCGAAACTACCCCATATCTCATTTAAAAATGCATAAAACAGGAAAAAAATTGTGTGTTTGATAAAGATTAATATAGAGTTAAAAGCCAAAAATGAGTTTTAATATTTTGATCAATTTACCTCATTTTAAGTGTCCCATATTGCCTTGGTCTTATGGTTGTTTTTTCACTAATCCTCATGTTGTGGATGCCATATGTATGCACCCCGGAGGAAAAAGGTTGAATACCCCTGATTTAGCTGCACGAAAGAAGCCATACAAATGATAATCCTTTCTCTCCGTAGCATTTAAATGGCACAACCCAGTGGATGCAATCGCTAGTAGTGAGATAGATATTCAATGGGCTCAATTTATGTGACGACATAGCCACATGATAATAATAATCACGTGTTTTTAGCCAATCAGTTCAAAAACTCATATGACGTCATAGTCCCACGATAAAAGCAATCATGTGTTTCCAGCTAATCAGCTCATGCCCTTCGTTGTTGCCAACTTTTGATGTTTCCAGAAACCTTCACTTAAAAAGTACAAACTTATCAATATCAATAACGCTCATAAGTAGACTAAATGCATTTTATTTAAAAGCACGTGCATAAAATAAGATTTTCTTTTTAGTTTTAAAATATTTTTGATGCTTTTTTTTTATTATATTTGAGTACCTTTATCCAATTATGAAATTTGAAAAAAAAAAATTTTATCTATATTTCTCAAATTGAACAAGTACAACCAGTTTGATGTCTGTTTTGAATTCATTGGAGAACACGGGTATGTGTGTATCATGTCACCGTCACGAATTGAACCCATTGTGCTTTAGAGGCATTCTCTCAGCTAACAGATATTTTCTCTGTTAGCTGATGAAACTTTTCACGTGATTGAAAATCTTTCAATTCTTTTAAAATGTTTTGTTAGTTTGTACACAAAAAGTAAAGGTTATGCATTTTTTTTATTGCACTCCGCTGTAAGTTATCAATGCAAAAATGTTAAGTTACCACCAACGCAAATAAATTAAATTATTTTTAAATCGGTAGCATTAATTTAACAGAATTACAAATGCATTATATATATATATATATAAATGTAATGATTCTCAATAATTTAATATTTAATCGATTTGATTTATCTTTGGTCCATTCCTTCAGGACACACATTTAATTAATAACCTAGCTATCCGCCTAACTAGAGTATCTTGAACACACCCATCCACCCCCAAATAATGTGCTTTCCCGCTTGGTATAAATAGTGATACTCTGGAAAATCCCGCCTCTTCTGTTTTGGTCTGTCCTTAAGCATGTAGTCGACTGCTGCGCGTTGCGTATTCGTTTTCTTTGTTCCGTGTTTTGTGCCTTCTTGTCTGCTTCTTGTGATGTTGAAACGCTATATGTTAAATGTTAAATAAACTGGATTAACTTACAAAACTGCCTCGTCAATGCCAATCAAATGTAAAACATAAACCGTCTAAAATAATTATCATCGTTAAAGAATCAATTGCCACAACAAATTATGCAACATTTAAGTTTTTTTAAGTTGATTCATAAATAGTGTGACCAATTTCAGAGGATCATAAATTTTTATTGAATAAAGTTATGTACATGGAATTTTCAAAACAGTTTCCTAGCACAGTACACTTTTCGTTAGCGTTTTGACTAAGATAAAAGAGTTTTTTCGACCATTTTTGGGGTATTTTTCCAACTCCCTCTTAAATTGCTTTTTGAAGCCATTTTAAAATGCTCTTACTTTACTTCTATTTAATTGCTTTTTAAGTATCCCCATAAAAAATAATCGCAAGGAACACAGACAAGGGATAGTGATAGTCATTTATCAGGAGGCAAAATATTAATTTTTTAATCTTTCAAGCATTTTATAGTTGACTTAGTGCAGAATCTTGGTGAAAAACAAAGTTTCCTTGAGGGTAAAGACCTTTACTTCTTTTGATCAAGTGTTTCAAACTTTATTCTTAGCATCAATTTTAAAGTTTGGTTCGACAAAAAATGGTTTTGTTAAGCCTTAAGAAGACATTTCCGTCCATACCATAGCACCTGACGGCCAACTTGCATTTTTCAAAACAGCTGCGTCTTTGCGACGTATTTTTGCTGGAAATATATTGAATCTTCGTTTTGCCAGTTGTGAATGACAGATGAAACAGAGCTTCATTAGGAGTTATCCTAGCTTTGTATCTACCTTTGCGTAACATTAAATACAGAGGCCAAGAACGTTTTCTTCGTTTTTCTACGGTCTTAACAGACATTTGACGACAGACTGGGAAATTTACTTTTTTATAGCCAATTTTCTTTATCTGTCTATTGCTTTTTCTATAGTTTCTTTGTCATAGGTTTTTGAGGCAAAGAACTTCTTACAGCGATAATTCTTTTTTTTTTCTTTTTTTCTCTTTCATTAAGGACTTCCTTTCGTTCACATTTTTTCCCTTGAGCTTTTAATTGCGAGCCAAATTTTATTTCTTTTTGAAGTTAAGATAGTAATACAACAGAAAAATGCCTTTTTTTATTATTATTTTTAAATGCTTTATTATTTACAGAATTTGAACAACCATCGTTCAAAAGCTGTAAAATTTTGTTCCGGTTTCGAGGATCTAATTTCAGAACTGTAATTTACTCCCACTAATAAAAATGGTTAGATTAGTAATTTGAATCTTTCAGTTTTCAAATAAAACCAGTAGTAAAACGATAGAAATTCATCATAAATAGTTATATGCCTTTAAAATTGGTCAAACTTATTTTGTATCAACCGGAAAATGTAGGAAATTGCATTAAATTGGTTTAAAAAGTTAATTGTTTAAATGTTTGAAATTTTCAATACATTTCTAGAGAGATTGTAAGGGAGGGCTACGCCAAACAAATCCAATCGAATCGAGAGGGGTTTCAATGTCCAACGAAGGAATCCAGGTGCGATGACTTCAGACTTATATGGCCCCTGAACGAGAGATCATTTTTCACTCCTACACCGACTTTTTTAAAAAGCCAATTTCTTTTTCGTAAATATTTATTAAATGCATTTAATATACAGTTCAGTTATAAATTCAAAATTCTTAAGTAATTTTTTTCATCTCTTAAGTTTCTATTTAAACAATTCTTTAACTCTTTTAAAATGGGCAAGTTTATCAAAATCATGCTATCGCACTCACAGATAGGAGATAAAAGCTCTGATGGACCAGGTGCTCCAAAAAATAACTCCCAGGTTCACTGACTATGAACGAGTAAGGTCGATGTCCTTTTAGCGGCTTTATTTTGGTAAACAAAGCAGACCCCCTTCTTTAGGCTTAACGATGTTTGGCATCCCCATCTCACAGGTGAACCCTGCTCTCTATTCGAACTGTCTTTTATATCCCTTTTTGTAAATAATTAAATGCTGTAAATAGCCTGATTCTTAATTTTATTTATCTTAATAAATTAATTGTTCGTTTAACTTGGTTACAATGTTTTCTTTCGTCCAAAATTTCACTTGTGAAGTTGCCCCCCTAGGGTGCCCTTCTCCTTGATTATCAGCGTGAGCTAGAGGTGTAGGAATAACGAAAGAACTAGAAGTTGCCATGATCTTAATTTGACTTTATTAAGATCTTAAAACTTAAACATCTAACAGATTAGATAATAATAATATATGTGAGAGAATCTAGGGTGGTTAAACACACAATATAGATAGTACTGAAATAACGTAACCCGGACCACTATCAATAACTAACTCGCCTAAACTCAATTCCAATACTATCACAGATCCTAATATTAAATAGTCAATCCTACCTTAATCTCGATCGCCGATCCAAACTTTCTGAAAGTTGCGTCTTTGCTGGAGTGCAATGATTATGCGCCTTGACCTAATGGCCATATGTCAGGAATAACTTCTGTTAGCTGTCACTTAATCTTTCTCAAACCTCTTCACGCTTGAATCGAATTGATTATCATAACATTCCCAAAATTGTCACATCGCTTACTCTAACTTTTGATATTTAAAAGCTTTCTAATTTGCATCTTTCCTTCACGCTTCACTTCTTGGGTTTGGTTGGAAAAAGTTGCCATTAATTCTGGCCCCAAAGAACCCAAAGGACATGTTAATGAAAAGATACGAGAGCCCGTCACACACTATATCCCTAGACACTATCCCACATATATATAATATATGTAACAATAATAATATGTTTGTGATATCAGCTATTTAATTTCTCTGTCCTCTGAATAAACATCAAGCACTAAATTTGAAAAAGAAGAAAGAAAAGAAGAATGAAAAATACAACGGTTCATGCATGTAAGAGTAACACATTTTGACATGAAGCTCTAAAACTGTGCGCTATTATTGGATATGTAAAGTAAATTAATTCATTTCAGTTTCATCATTTCACAGTAATCCACTTGAAAAGAAATTCAAAATAGAGTGTTTTTTCGGGTAATATTAAAATAGTCTCTGGCAAGCTTTAAAACTGAGATTTGATAACGAAGTTTGTTGCAGGTATACTATGGATTATTAAAAGAATGAGCACATGGCCCAGATTTTAATGTTTACAGAAAAACTAATATAAAATTTTTATTGCTGCGTACAAGCACACATATTACATGATAAATGATACTTTTGTTGGTAAAACATATGAACAACAGATCTTCTAGGTCATTTTATAAATAATATATTGCAACGCCCCGTAATATTTTTAAATAATGAATATGAATTGCTAATAGGAAATCTTCTTGTTCTTGCTCTTGTTTAAGTTTGGTTTCCTCTTGCAGTTGTTTTGCTAAACTTTTGTTTATATCAAGCAATGGTTCGAAATGAGAATAGCCTTTGTTTATTATATGCACAATACTACTATCATTATAATCAACTTTATTGCATTCACCTGCACTTTTTGAACCTGAATTGTTAAATTAAATAGTATTAGATGAAAATTCTACGGTAAATACATCAAAATATCGACATTAAGATATCTGACTACGTTCGGAACCGTGATTTTGCAAAAGCATATAAATGGATAATATTTATGATATTTAGTGTCACTTAGATTAGAAAATGTATATAAAATTGTTTTAAGAATAGTATTACAATAAAAAATTATTTAAGTACAATATCTTGACAAAAAATGAACATAGAATGGCCCGTTTTCAAAATATTCTCCTTTTGTGGAAAATGCTTCTATTAATAATAATATTTGGCCTATATATAGCTCAGACCTCTGTACAGAAACTCAACTCGAATTTTTGAAATACATACCTTAGAAATGGGTTTATCCATGTTTTACGACAACAGAGGGGAGAAATTTTAAGAAAAAAACGCCAATAATTATTTCAATGGGTTGTAACTCTGAAAATAATGTGAATTTTTCAAAAATGATATTTGAAACTCTGTACAGAGGTCTGAGCTATATACAGGCAAAATATCATTATAATAGAAGCATTTTTCACTAAGGGAGAACATTTTGAAAAAAGGTTATTCTAAGTTAGTTTTTTGCCGAAATATTGTATTTAAATAATTTTTTTTGTCAAAATGTCCTTAAAACAAGTTTATACATGTATTCTAATCTAAGTGACACTAAATATCATGAAAATTATCCATTCATGCGCTTTTTTAAAATCACGGTTCCGAACGTAGTCGGATACCTTAAAGCAAAACTTGTAATTTTGAAGCTAAATTCTTCAAGATTATGTTTCAGCAGATATTTTTTAGGGAGGGGTCTCACTTTTATGAAATAATTAAGAATTATTTTCGTAATGTTAGAAACACGTATATCAATTGTTGCATTTCGGACAAAGTATGTGTTTAATTGAATGCGAGATTAGAGAAATAAAATTGCGAGAAAGCAATATTAGCACTTACATTTGAATGTGGTATCGAGTAGCTGAACAGTACAATGTTAATATTCACTCACTCAATCAGTGGTGTAACTTACACCCCGCATTGCGTGAGGGCCCAGGACTCTAGTAGGTCCAAAGTCTGCCTGACGCCAAGTGCGTACCCTTTGTAAGATTTGGCTTTGCAGGGGGTCCTAATATTCTCTATTACGTCACTGCACTCGTTCATTCTCTCACTTACTCATAAATGAAAGAATTAAACTTCACACTTCTGTTTCATTTATCATTTCTGCCATTTGGTTACACATACATCTATTGATCTCAGTAAGGATTCATTGTGTCCATCAGTTATATAGCAGATAATCATGAAATGTAAAAGTCTCTTGTTAATCATACGTATGTGCCTCGTAACAGAGAAGCAATGTCTCAATGCCCAAACTAAGAGGATCTCAACTCCCAAAGTAGACAAATCTGTGGGCTGGGGAAAATGTGACATATGGATTAAGCAATGTGTGATAGCTCTAGCAATGGTTACACCCCCAAGCGTATATGAGGGGTATATTCGTACAAGGGGTATACTCAAACCCCTTCATAGGCCAACAGATCTTTAATTTTTAGCATGAGGATTACACCACGGCACTTTCAACTGCGTGTTCTTAAAAATAAAGCCCTTCCCTTTTCATAAAGGAAGTCTTTGTGTCCCACTGATTTGCACCGACCCGCACAACATCAAGAGTTGATCACCTGTAACTGTGCAACAAGGAGACAAGGCTCTCAAATTTATTTTGATGATCCCTTACGCTAGGGGCCTTCAACTCGTGTCCCGTTGAAGGTGTTTTAGTGGCCCTGCATTTAAATCTGAGGAAATTTCAGGAAAAAATGGCCTTGTCTGCTTTTTCTCGTAAAAACCGCTATTTTATCTGTTATTCTTAATATTTAAAACATTTTATTGATATACTTGATATCCATTTGAGATAAAATTTTCTTAAAATGACCAATTTTTCAAAAATTTCACATGGTATTTTAAATAATTTTAAACATGAAAAAATCTGACTATGCATAAAATCTCAGAAGTATTCAAAAGAAAAGGTGGACTGTTATCTTTAACACACAAAGTATTTTAATTCGACTTCTATTTAACGTTTTTGAAACCGCAATGTATATATATATATATATATATATATATACAAATATCTGTAACACCATCTCTTCTCTTAGAATCAGTTATAGTCTTGTACAACAAACTTCCCTTTCTTATTTAAATTTCCTGACTACATTATTTTTTTGACAGTCGTGTGGCCAGCGAATCATTGTAAATTTATTGACCACGGATCAATCCGGATTTTTTGTTATATGGCCCTCGAGCGTTAAAGTTTGAGGACCCTTACCTTAATCCCGGAGACGTCATAAGACTTGGGCCAACTGGGCCCAAACCCAGAGTCTCACCCCCAGTGAAGGGCCTCGTTTCGTTCTTGACTCAGTTTTAATACGCTCATGATCCGGATAATTTTAATGGTCAAATATTATTACCTACACATACTCAGAAAAACAGGGAATTTCAAACTGCGTGTCAACTGGCAAAAATAGCTAGATTTTATTATTATATTATGACCAGTGGCACACACAAGGGGGG
>BMAV01000858.1:137942-157225 GCA_019973955.1 Trichonephila inaurata madagascariensis | reverse complement strand
CCCCCCCCCCAAACCCTTGACTTTTTTCGGATTGACTATAATTCTAAGTATATAGTACGTTACATTTAATTAAATATTTGTTATTAATGATTAATTTTATTAATTAATGCTAATTATTTATTCAATAATTAGTTTTTTATTGTGTTTTGTTCCCGAAAATCGACAAAATCAAAAGGAGACTGATATAAGAATGGTGAACTTTCGACCCCGGACCCCCTTCCCTTGAAAAATTCCTGTGTGCGCTACTGATGATGACCATTGACTATGTCTAGGCCTAGGCCTAATACAATAAATAATCATTCAACTCATTATTCAGTCGAAATGCGGCCATCGGTTGAATTGATTTGAAAGATTGTGAATCGTACTCATTTATTTGTTTCAAGTTACCGTTTTTAGGAATATTTGATGATGGGGGCGAACCTTTATAGATCAGCGTGCCATTTTTTTCTTAAGAAATCTTTAATAATGTATAAACGTGCCATTAAATAATTATGACGGAATTATTGGGAAAATATAATAAAACTAAACACTAGCAACTCAAAAATCTTTATTTTCAAAAAAAAAAAAAAAAAAAAAATACATTTTGCCTTGTATAGTAGTAAATGTTTTAGTTATATGTGTAATTCAAATTAAAGTACCATTAGTGTGACTTCTGTTGTTGCAGATTAGATGATAAATAACATATTAGGATTGTAAGATGTTACTTTTAGCAGAATGCCTGCTGAATTGGAATCATCTGCCAAACGTTTTTCTAAGCGAGTCTTTAATGTTATTCATCTCTGAAAATAATGACTTGCAAGCATAGGTAAATGAAAATATGGTTAAAATAGCATGATCCAGCTTCTTAAAACATTTAAATGTGACTGGAATGTGTTTTGCAGACGATGTTCGACATGCCACTGTTCCAGAACATAAAACACATAGCACTTTGTCGCCTTTACTAATCATACCATATTTCTCGGTTCATCAAGTTTGAAATTCTCTGTTGCACTAACTATCTTGCGCTTATTGATTTGTTTTTTGCTGAACTATAGTCACGTTAAATAACGGTTAGAAATAAACTTTAAAATACAGTAGTGTGTCAACGAAATTTACTATGCTATTCGTAGACAAACTTCCCATCATTAGCATTTGCAGTCCACGACGTAACTAAATCGCGACAACAACAAACGAGTGTGCGCCGCATCGTGAACCAACCACTCTCGTTTGATCGTAATACTTCATTGTGAACTTTGTTATTTTGAACTAAAATGCAAACCGTTTTGATCGGTGGCGTGCCATCATTGGCACGCGTGCCATCCTTGCTATATACTGTTTACTTTTAAAGCTTACAGGTAGGGCCTACTTTTGCAAAGGGGCTCATGATCTCAAAAAATCTTAAGGTTTCTCTGGGCCCAGGGCCTCAAGGACGTCAGTATTAAGACGTCCCTGCTTGAGACTACAACATTCGGTGATGAATTCTTTCTCATGGATAATAATGTCCAACCAGGTTGTACTACCCCTCTTTGATAATTTCATTGATTTTATGTCTCCAAGAAACCCCACTCTTTTTTTGAGAAACCATATACGTTTGTTAACTTTTATGATACGCACAAATAGTGGATTTTTTAATTTACCTACAAATGCTGTGAATAGAATTTATTACCTTATTCAACGTGTACTTTCCTTTTTTTTGTATTTTACAGCACTAATAATTTACGTATTAATTAACAAACTTTTCATTGACAATATTTTTTATATGAAATTACAGTAGCCACTAAACGATAGCAGTGTTCACTACATTCAGATTTCTAAAAAATAGTTTTATCAATAAAAGAAAAACTGTTATTAAAAAAATAAAGTTTGCGTTTAGTTCTTTGTCTTAAATATGTGAGAATTTTTTTTTTTTTTTGCAACGATGGTACTCTATGACAGAATCTATAAAACAATTTTCCAAGTCATAAAATTTACAGAGTTATTATAAATATAAAAGGCGTGTACATAAAATGGGTATAACATACCGTATCTTCCTATTTTAAAATAATAATATTTTTGCGCAAGAAATGACTTATACCTAATCAAAACAATAAAGAAATCTATTTCAAAAGAATAAATTATTTTTATTCCACATTAGATTCACTTTCGCAACCATCTTATTCTATAACTATGTCATAAAAGAGACGATATTTTTATTCGAAACCGAAGGAAAAAATATCGTCTGCTGTGCTTTTTCTTCCTTTTTTTTTAGCAATACAAGTGGCGCAACTTGTAGTTCATGGATTCTTTTCTTTTAACATCCTTAAGGTTTTAAAAAATGTTCTAAGGGGATTCAAGGGTGGAGCTGGTACCCCACTCGACGTAAACAAGGGCTTGGTTGTGTTCGAAATTGCCGGTGAAAGAAATTAAATGTCTTAACCCTCCGTAAAACAAAAAGGCTAAAGGTCTTGTGATGATAACCTTTCAGATGCTCGTCGTAAAAAAGAGAGGTTGGGTAAGAAGTTTGGTTGCGAAAAGTTGGCAATCAGGGCGGATTTCCTGTTCAATAATTCGTGTTGAGAGATTGAGATGGTGGTTTCATGTTAATGTCACATCGAATCAGCATCTTTGATTGCAAAAGGGCTTATAATTGGGTACAGATAAAAAGAAATTTAATATGGCGTAAAAGTGTGGGTGGAGAACTTTTCTTATTTTTGAAAGATAAGGATTATTACTGGGGAAAAAATCCTCTTTAAGATTATTCTCTTTCCTAAATAATTTTCAAATTAACAAATTAAGTTTGCAAAAAAAAATTATTGCTAAATATGTAAATTAAACTTACAAGAAAAAGAATTGTAGTTAAACAGGTGAACTAAGTATAGAAAAAAAAAGAATTATTGTTAGAAAATTCTTTTTTTTAAAAAAATTAATTTTTAAATAATTTAATAGACAATCATACACTCATATCACTCTAGTTGAAATACAAAAGATGCACTTTCACACAAGGGGTATAAACCCAATTAAAAGAAACACTTTGTCCCGAGTAACGCGCTGACATACGCCAATGCGAAGTACAACAAACATGGAGGGTAGGAAAGTTATATAATCAAATACAGTCGAAAACTGCTCGATGGCAGTGGTCCCCAACCTCCGGGCCACGGACTGGCAACGGTCCATGGATCGAATGGCATCGGTTCACCAAAGGTACAAAACATATTTACAATTTATTTGAGGTACCGCCCCCCTTTGGAGACCGTATCTTTGATTGTCAGCGTGAGCTAGAGGTGTAGGGTTGGCAAAAGGAATAGACATTTTGATTCTTAATATGTCTTTATTAAGAATAGAACTTAAATGTCTAACAATTTAGATAAATTTAAATAAGCGAGAATCTATAATGAACAAACACACAGTGATAGTTAAACCAAATCGCGTAATTTAGACCACTTTCTCTAAGTTATAATTATTTAATCCGCCTATTCTCACTTCTAATAATATTACAAGTCCTAATATCAAATAATCATTCATACCTTAATCCAAACTTAGATTTAATCTTTATGTGGAAACGTCTAGGTGCGCGTGCAATGGTATGCACCTTGTTTTAATAGTTTACTTTCCAGGTAACTTCACGATTGGCTGTCAATTCACGCTTGTATCTCTTTCAAACATAACATTCCCCAAATGGCCATCTCACTTACTGAAACTTCCGTTATTTAAAAGCTATCTTATTTGCATTTCTTGTTCACATTTCGCTTCTTGGGTTTTGGTTGGAAAAGAGTTGCCATTAATCTTGGCCACCAAAGAACCCAGAGGTTATGTTAAAGATAAGACGCGTGAACCCGTCACATATTTACTGTTGTGTATTTCTCCCGGGTTTATGCAATTTATTCTTCATATTCAATTTTGGTGTAACTGTATTTTATTTTAAAGGCATATTTAAATACAGTCAAATTGAAATTATTAAATCAAAAGAGTCTAAAATATAAACAATCAACGTTTCTCCTTTCAGCAGGCCGCGGCAAAATTATAAGAAATTGACCGGACCGGAGTAATAAAAAGTTTGGGCAGCACTGCTCTAAGAGACCGTCTAAGGACCTCATAAAAATTTCACTACACTCAACTTTTTTGAAACATTGAAATTTTTTACCGTTTGACGATAGTTCTGTTGAACATAATCATTGCTATAATACACAATTTATTACAAAATTTATACATATAAAGATTTCCTATATTTTTTGCTCACATTATCTGTAAAAAATACTCAGAATACTTGCAACCACTTTACATTGACGTCTTAAGACATCTTGGGCCCTGGGCTTCTATGCAAAAATAGATCCTACCTGTGATTCGTTTAAGAAGACAATATGTGGCATACATTGCTTATTTGTATAAACGGTACCTGTCACAAACAAATGTGAGTAATTTACAATCTCACAAACCGACTTGATCGATTGCCACCTTTCAACTAAATGAGTCATCAGAGTATATCGTGGTAGGCCTAAACATGCCAATATTTTAAAATAACGTCTCTTCAATGTCATTTCCATGATGAAAGTAAGTGATTTTTTTCAAACCTTGAACTGTTTCAGTAAAATGATGAAATGAGCTAGTTAGGTTTTGCATTAGCAAAATGCTGTCCAGGGAGGGGGGAGACACCTGGGAGGTCAAGTCCTTGTACTTCTGAACCATACAGGTCAAAAAACCTCGAAGCTATCGGGAATTTAAAAATTTTTAAAATTGTTTAAAAACGTTAAATAGGGGGAAGGAATGGGGGCTATTGAGATAAAATTACATATTTGAAGGGCTCATAGGGAGAACAATCGAATCCAGCCGGTACGGTCGACCAAGGTAGCATAGGATTCGAGTTACTAAAGGGGAAGCCCTGTAGGGGGTGGGAGCACCGGAGGGGGCCAATTCCACGTAAAGCTCGCGCATACACGAAAATATGGCGGACCTCCAAAAATCAAGTCCCAAGCTCAATTCTTTAAGGGGGTGAAATTTTTTCAGACCGCATAGGATTAACATGGGAGCATGATATTTTAGTGCTTAAGCCCTCCCTATGCCTACACAATGGGAGTCAAGTATATGACTGGATGGCTCTCGACGAGTGGAACAGTTGCTTCAAATTTCAAGTCCGAGACTCAAACAGGAGCCAAGATATTGTGGATTTAAATAAATTTTAAAAGTTTAAAAAAGTTTAAAAAACTATGTAAAGAAAAGATAGCCCTACGAGCATGAAATTATAATAACTGGAAGAGCAGTTAGAGAGGGATCGAATGAGCCAGGTCCTAATGGACTGTGAGGCTCGGGTGTCGAGATATTGGCCGAAAAGCTGTAGAGGGGGATGCGTCCCAGCAGATCCAAACCATAACAAAAATTATTGCGATTCCCCAAATATCAGTCCTCTAGCACCAAAAAAGTGGCATATTTTTTTCATTTCATCATTTCTCCAAAACAGTTCGGGGATTTAACTAATTCACTTACTTATAACAGGGAAAAGACATCAAAGAGACGTTATTGTAACATCTTGCGTGAATTGATCATCTCCTTTAGGGATTTGACGAAAACCCTAATTTCATCGCTTTCCTACGACATATATATTTTTATATGCGGCCCGCGGGATTGTAAAGTTCTTCCGAAGTGGCCCGTGAGTTCATTTGGGTTGACCACCCGTGTTATAGATAGACATATAGCCAGTGTTTAGAAAAATTGCAAGTATTTCAGGAATGCTTTTAAAAAAATTGTTTTGTTATGAAAGTGTTGTTTTCATACTTACGTAGAGCAACTGAAAAATTTCTTTTTGATCATTTTTTGGGCGCTCATAGCACGTTTTCGGACATATAGTAGGTGAAAAATAAGAAACATAATGAAAAATATCAAAGGCACAATTCATAGTTAGAATATTAAACCATACAGATATAATAAGTTGTTTTATAATAGACGAAAAATTGTATTTTAAATAGCAAGGCGACAAACACTATCAATCGCAAGAAAATCATAAAACGAATCTCATAGAAATTTAAAATAAAACAATAAAAAAGAAATTCCTCTGAGAAATAGAACTTAAAACACAAAAATATCATATAATCACAAAATTATATCTTTATTTAATTAAATAATATACTAATTAATAAGGTGACCAATCGTCCTCCTTTGGGGAGGACATTCCTCCTTTTATAGGTCCTATCCTTCTTCGAAAAGTGTCCTGTTACTTGTCCTCCTTTTCAATATTTTAAAAAAATGATCTGTTCTCTTTCCCTAAATATCAGTCCTCTAGCACCAAAAAAGTGGCATATTTTTTTCATTTCATCATTTCTCCAAAACAGTTCGGGGATTTAACTAATTCACTAAGATGAACCAAACATATTTCCAATATGTCCAAGAATGATCTGAAACAAATATCACAGGAAATAACAGTTTTCAATGGTGTTTTTTGGCTTCATCACAAGTAAATTGGGGAGATATAGAAAACTGTATTGATTTTTTATAGAAAGAAATGCTTGATATTAAAATCGCTGACAATGGTCTGATTGAAGAAATTTTAAGACTAAATGTATATTTTCATTATAATAAATTGAAACAATTGGAAAATCAACATGCTGAAATTGATAAAAGATAGGTGGAAATACTTAACCATTTCAAAAATGAACACATTCCACATGAAAATTTAGTTATTCTTTTTGAATTTACGTTGTGCTGCCCTAGAACTAATGCACCAATTGAAAGAGTCTTTTCAGTTGGTAATTTTTGGACAAGTGAGAAATCAAGATTCAGTGTTGATATTTAGCTTCAGTGCTTACAGTAGATGAATGATATTTTTTGCTCCGAAATTTCCGATGTATTAGAAAATAATATATTGACAAAAAAAAAATCATTCAATGAGAATATACTCGTTTAAATAAAGAATTAAAAGGGAAGTAAGCATAATTATAGCGTATTTTTGTTTGAATTGACAAAATGTTTCATATATTTACGTTGTAACATTTTCTTAAATTTTTCGTCCTCCTTTTCATTGTAAAAAAAATGGTCACCTTATAATTAATGACAAATATGTGCTTAAAATTTTTTTAAACTTTCTTATTTCAAAATAAACTATTTTTTTTGTAAGTAATAGTTGATATATTTTTTCAGATTCGTGATTTGTAAAAGAATTATCTAGATTTTTCTCAACTCTGCGGTTGGTATTGTGATAAGCGAGAACAAACACATATGACTCAGCAATGTCTTATTACATTTCAAGGCCATGCCCTAAAAGTTTGATAGCAGGGCATTTTTCTTTTTTTGTTATCTGAGGCAGATTTTCTCTTCCGGTACAAATAAACACAAAAAACTCGAAATGCTGCAAGGTCACGAAGTTGTAGAAACCCGATAAACACTAGACGGAGGAAATGTCATTCGTAATCAAAAATTTGACACAAAAAAAAGTAAAGTAAACCATTTACAAAACGAAGTCGAAAATGGCCATTGAGAAGGCAGAGTGGAAATATGCACCAGATTTCAGTAATAAGAAACTCTCAACTCTTTTGTAAATGTGAGAAGTTTGCGAGAGATTTTAAAGTTTAAGTAATAAATACAACTGATTTTTATCAATTGATGAAATGCAAGAGTACCTAAATTTTAATGCAAACTTTACTTAATATGAAAATAAGTTTTTCTTTTTCTTAAGGTATCCGACTACTTGTGACAACTTTTTTTAAAAAAAATGGAGATATGGAGATTTTTTTGTGGTTTTTAGATTTATTTAATACATTTTAAGAAAAAAAGGTTAAAATTAAGAAGAGAAAAAAAAAACTAAAATGGGTAAAAACTGACAAAAAATTACATAAACGGGGCCTTTTCAGTACAAATAGTAAATAAACAAATTCTCAATGTTTCAATTTTGATGTATTACTTTGCGATTATTTTTTGAAATGACCTTCAGGATAAGAGATATTTTGATTTTTACAAAAACTAGACCACTTTATCTTAGTTATTATATGAAATTGCTTAAAAAAACAGTGATTACTCGTATATTCACTCGTATATAAGAACTGTAAATTTTGTAATAAAACAGTAATTGATAAATCTGAAGGTTAAATCCCTTCTACTGTTATACAGGACATACACAAAAAATTTCAGCAAATCATTTTTAAAACTTTTGAGCAACCGCTGTCCCCGTTCGAGTTTTTGAAAAAAATACATTTCGAGTAAAATGCATTTAAAAGTTTGACATCTTATGTAAAGTTATGGCATCTGCTTTTACTAAAAAACTTGGTAGTTTTTGTTCAAGTGAATGGAAAATAAAAAGCTTGGAATTTTTATAAAGCACATCAATAAAGCCCATAATTAAATCATAAAAAAAATGTTAATTTTTAAGAAAATTCATGATTTTAGAGTAATCGGATACCTTAACTTTTTCTAATAATTTGAAAATAATAATTTCTCAGAAATTTTATATTAATTAAAAATTAATAGATTTATATTGATATCACACATGAACGTTAGCGGAGAACGTTTAGCTTTAATATTATCAGAAAAAAGGCATAGCAAACAGTATAAAGTTTTTCATTAAATATTGACAAGAATTCGAATTTTGGCACCAACAACTTTTTAATTTCTATGTCAAATATTCACTAATAATCGAATATTTATACATATTTCAATTGTATTGTTCTGATAATGGAAAAAAATTACTTCAAAATAAATGAAATATTTTTAAATTTTCGAATGAATAACTGATATTTAGAATTTTACCATTCGATTACACCACTAGTAACGCTTCGAATTTTACTTTTAAGTCAAGTAATACATAATTTTTTTGCTTGAAATTCAAAATTTTATATCAAACTCAAAATTTAATGAAGATATTTGATTACGATACAGTTCAAATATCCTATGCCAGTTTTAAAAGAGAAAAAAAATGGCGTAATAAAATGGTTGCCATAATAAATATGTTTAGATTATATATTTTTTCTTTATTTTGCGATTGCTTGTTGCAAAATTATAAATTTTTTAAAAAATAATGCTTATTATTAATGAATATAAAAATCAAATTATTTAATTATTACCGAATTAAATAATTAAATGGAGATATTTCTTTAACTACTATTCAGTGAAATTAAATTTTTCCTCTTCAGTTTTCAGTGAGGGGAAAAATATGGCGTAATAAAATTTTACTATTTCACAATAAATGTTTTTTTTTGATAAAATTTTTCCTTAATTTTGCGGTTGTTTGTTTAAAAATGATAAAATTTAAAAAAAAATAATAATGATAACAGCTTTTGAAAAAACCACAGTAAAAAAAAATTTCGTAAATTGACATAAATCCTTGCCACTTCAATTGGTAAGGATCAATAACTGATTGTAAGTACAGTCAGAATACCAACTGCAGATGAATTTTTTGAATCTAAGAAATACTAAGAAATGACAACTTCAATCTGTGATTCCAATCGACAGCTGCTGTATCAACTGAAAAATACGTACGAAAATTATCCCTAAATACAGCTAATACAGATTACTACAAATGTAATAAAAAAAAAAAAAGAGTCCAGCTATTTTCCCTTTATTTAAACAAAGCTAATGTTTAGTGAAAGAACTACGACGTGATAAAAGCTAAAATTAATCCATTTGCATACCCAATTAACTTGAAAAAGTGGCCTGATATTAACAGAATTATCAAGGGGAAAAAAGTCATAAACACAACCAACTTTACTTTTTTTTTTCTAGAACGTTCATGATCATTCATTATTCTTCGCAGTGACGTATGACTTGGCGAAGTCCCAAAAAACGTGCCAAGCACTATCGCTCTTTTCCCCCATAGCAACTGAGCAGGCTTAGCAGGAAGTTTATTTCACTTTTCATTCGTTCTTTAATCCTTGCAGCTGATTAAACTACCAGTCTGAAGTTATCTCTTTTCAGAAGGAAAAATAATAATAATAATAATAAATGTATTCCAAATGAGGAAAAAAGTCAAATAAAGGTCAGTAAAAGTGTCACGGACCTTAAGAATTTATCAGTGCAGACGATTTGCTTACATTATACAGAATTTCTTATCTTCTATTTAGGTTTTGAATCTTGTGTTTGTTCTTGTACGAGAGAACCTTTGATTATGAACCGCGTGAGACATTTATTGGATAGGTTGTCGAACTTTTGTATTTGGATATCATTGCTACATTGTCAACAGTTCTTCCTCTATGAGTACTATCTATTACGGGATGGGTTTTCAAGATTAATGTTATGCAATAAAAGTTTCTCTATGTTTGTATCGTACCGTTATGCGTTCTTTTTTTCAATTCGTGGAACAGTTTTACTGTAGGTAATTGAATATAAATATTGGCGTGGTGTTTGAAAAATAAAATGTTTAAAGAATGCGTCTGCGTGTTCTTTTGCATGCAGTAAATTACCTTCAAAAAAAAAAAATGGATTAAAAATAATAAACTTAATTAAGCTTCAATTACGATTATTTGGAAGCAGAAATACGTTGTATTAAAAATTATTAACATTTTGTGAATTATTAGAATGAAATATTTTATAATAATTAAACGGTAGATTTGTTTTTGCTTTAATGATACTCATCACATAATGAAAGTGGCAAAATTTATTGAAATGTTTATTAACTCCATCAAAACAAAGAAACTTCAGATAAATTTGATATCTAAAACAAATTTGATTGCCAATTTTATAAAACTACTTTAAAAAAAAATTCTTGATCGATCGCGACAGACTTAATGCCAATCCATGGAGTAAAGTTTAACGTTTGAGTAATATTATACAGGAGACGAAATACAGAACGTAGTATTTTATGTGCGAAAAAAATTAATTCCCAGGAAAAGTATAATAAAATACGTTGCTCTCAATAGGATCTTAAAATCTTAACGTAGTGTTACTGTTCGAGCCCTTTTTTCATAGGAAAGTTGTGAGGTATTCGCCCGTGGGTGATACCTTACTCCTAAGTCATCTTCGTGACCTAGAGGTGTGGGAGTGAATGAAGAACCAGGCTTTGCCATGATCTTAAAATGTCTGTATTAAGATCTTAACTTAAACACTAACAAAATATTTATATTATAACTTAGCGGATCTGAGGTGAGAAAACACACAATACGTATTACCAAATAAGCGCGACTTTAATCACTTTCTTCCCGCCTATTCCTAATCTCAACTTATACACAGTCCTAATAGATAACAGAATTATCCTATCTTAATCTCTTTTTTCCCCGCAATCCTCTCGGATCCTAAATATCTTTTGTTTATCTCGCGTGGAATAGTATCCACCATGGCTTGATCGCTCTATCACGGATAGCTTCACACTATATGGCGGCTTTCTTCTCTTCCTTCAGTTCACGCTTTTAAACTCAGACTAGCATAATCACTTCCAAATAGGTCATCCGCTTACGTTAAACTTCTGCTATTTAAAAGGTTTCCAGTTTGCATATTCACGCTTCGCTTCTGGAATTGGTTGGAAATAATTTGCCTTTTTCGGCCCCAAAGAGCCCAAGAGGAGTTTTTAGTGGAAAACGCGATGAGCCCATCACAAAGTGTGTTTCAAATTTTTATGACACCCCCGAAAGTTTTAATTTTACTGACACTTTTCAATTAGGAAAATAAACACAGCGAGCGTACTCAGGAAAACCTTCCCATCTTGAATGATTCAAAAAATAAATTATTTGATAGTAACCAAAATATATTGTTTCATGGAGTTATAAAGATGTAGAAATATGCATAAAATCTACGTTTTTAAAATGACAAATATCAAAACAGCACGAGATATTTACATTATATATTTAGTAGAGTATTTAGTAGAGAGTTATATTACTATGTATATACGATCTGCAACTTCGCCTTTTGGCATGAAAAGGCTGTGTAATAATAAGAATGAAGGCAACGGCCAGTAATATATTTTATATAAAGTTCATTTTAAATTTAAATATAGTTCTCAAATGTTATTCAAATTTCTCGTTCTGACCATTATAAATTTGTCTATAAAAACGAAGAAAAGAAAACAACATTACAGGAAAAATTGTACATATTCGGAAAATAATGGAAATATATAAATCTTATTTTTACCGCCTAATTTGAAAAAATAACTAACAAGATAAAAAAAAAATTAGTTTTCACTTTCAGCTTGCCCAAACTTAACTTTCACGTGTGATTATGAAAAAACTACAGATGCAAAACAATAAAATGGTACGAAATTTGAAACAATACTTGAAATGACTGAATTTTCTCCTTAGTCCATCGTCCCGGATATTTCCTAAGTATTTTAAATTAGCAATATTTTAAAAAATTTGCTTAAAGAGAGAATTCAATTGATATTTATTTACTTTTCCATTTACATACACACTCACGTCACCGTTTACATTCACGTCATATTTATAAGTATTATAGCATTAATATTGCATTTACAGACATGGCAACTAAGGCAGAACTTGACTACTCAGTATTTACCTTGTAGGTTAAAACAGAAACATTACAGAAGCTCCCTCTGGTGGAATAAATTTGCAACAGGAAGAATCTCCTCATTGTGCTTCGTTGTTAGTAGAAAATAGTTTTAGAAATAATTTTTAAGTTCATTGAGACATTGAAATTTAAGAAATTTACAAAACATTTCAGATTTAAGTAAAATCATTTGTATCTAATTATTGCTAATGTTTTGTAAATGCGTTAAATGTAAAAATTCTTTGTAAAGTATCAGTTGCAAAAGCCATCAGATCTTAAGAAATACATATTAATTTACCATTTACTTCTGTTTTTAGTAATTTAGTTATTAAAACATTAATTAAAGTTTGCAAAGGATACTCCAGAAAATAAGAGAGATATGTTTATCTCTAACGAACAAGTAATTTTGATTCAACTCGTATATTTTTCCAAAATTCCATTTTCTCTCAGCTTAGACTACCTTACACAACAATTAATTAGATGTGTTTAAATTACCTTGAAATATATTTTAATATATCAATTCTTTCTTTCAATTAAGACTTCAAGTCATTTACAACATATTTAATATCAGTGGTCCACCCAACAATTCTTCCCCGCGGGGGGGGCCTCCAGGGTCGGAAGTCCATCATGCTCCAATACGCCGCCCAACATATTCTTCTAATTTTGTTGATTTTTCAGAAAAAATATTAAAAAATTAATTATTTAATAAATAATCAGAATTAATTAATAAAATTAATTATTAACAATAAGTACTTAATTACATTTTACGAACTATATATATAGGATTTTAATCAATCGAAAAAAAATCAAAGGCTTTGGGGGGTTGTTCGGACACAAAGACCCCTACCTTGTATGCGCCACTGTTTAATATAATTTATTATCATCCATATACAACACCATGATTTTGAGATTTGGTTTTAAAAACTATTCAATATAAACTACGAGAATATTATGATCAGTTGTAAATATTATACACATTAGCTTCTCTGCCTCATTGATTCTTTAAAAAGTTCCTCATCAGTAAAAACACTTATTTTTCCTTGAGCATCGTTTTTCAAACGCACAACACTTTGGCAATTTTATTGTTTTTCTTTTCCCCATACGAATAAATGAATGAAAATGTTTTATTGTGGCTTACAAATTATTTCGTGTCACTACAATTTACGATAACAGTTTCATCAAAAAATTTTTTGCTTGATTACATAGTAGTAGAATAAAATTTTTTAAAAAGCTTTTTCACTTACTACGAGGTCAAATTCGAGGAAAAACAACATTTACGTATTAGAACACGCGGTTGTAAAAAAAAAATTCATTTTCTACTATTGGAGGAATCGTAAAGGAAAAAAATAAAACAATGTTGTTTGGTTTTTCTCTGATTTCAGAGAACGATAATTTTTCGTTATTACGTTAGTTACATTTATATTTCCTTTTTTTTTTATGACTGATTGTATTAAATTTCTTTCGCAAATAAGTGTAGAATGTCTTGAAGTAATGTTTTCTGTCAACTTAATTGACTCGTAGATTTATTTTTAGAACAAAAATATCTGTTGCCAGATTTTCAAAGTCAATTATTTCTTCAAAGAATAATAATCTTTTAAGATTACAAAACTACTGGATTCAGAAAGGATTTTAAACAATGTAACTTCAGTTTAGTTGGATATACTCGATATGAAACAGGGGATGTTGAGTATATTTATTGTTTTCTATCGTTAACAAAAATAATATGCTAAAAACACGGGCGGTTTTTCATACCGACCACATTTATCCTCTGCTGAAGATAAGGGGTCGCTTCTGCTATTTTGGACAGTCAATTGCAGTTATTGCGACAAAAGCACAGTTGCATACTTATTTTAATATCCTTATTTTTAGCTTACTTTTTTCTCATTATTTATTATTCTTTGCTATGTTTTCAGTTTTTTCCAATTCTTTATCATAATGAATTATTGCGCATTGGTACAGTAAAAAAAAAAAACATCAATTTTAATCAAATATTGACTTTTTCCGGAAATAAGAATGTTCTTAAAACTAAATAATAATTTTTTATTATTGAATTTTTCGTTCAATTTAAGGGGTTTATAAATATTTTTAAATTGATTTCCTCAGTTAAATAAGTCAAATAAAAATCGCAAAAAAATTTGAAGCAATCTTAGAATCGTTGACAAAAGAGTTTTTGGAAGTCGTTCTGGTTTTATGATTTTTAACAATTATGTATCCTTTTATTGCAAACGAAGCTATAGATTTTACCATTCAAAATAACAACACTAAAAATAAAATGATGTGTAATTTATCTTTTGCAATTATTAAAAATTTTATGTCAGTATTCCAAAGTTCCCACTTAACAAACAATTCTTAACTCTGATTTTTTTAACCTTTTTTTACTAATTCTCAACAAATAACTTTTTTTTATTTTTGAAAATTAAACAAACTTATAAAAGGAAAATCTGACCATATTAATTTCATATACAGTGAAATATGTTTAATCCGAAAACGCTTAAGATGATATACCGGTTAACACGAAATAATACAACGGTCGCGACAAACTACTATGTATTTTACTGCATTTCTTTTCTCTAAACACGTTTCTTCTAGGGGATGAATAAAATACAGAAAACACCGGCCGTGCAGGCGAGATTTAAGAGGGATGTGAAATGATAGAGAGGTTGTTTCGCATGTTTTTCAGCAAGGAGGAGAACTTGGCTTTGAAATTACCTCAGAATAGCTTGTGACACTAGCCAATTTTGCTTATCTAAGCTAGTTCCACCCTTCATCCCTACAAACGCCACACAAAAACATCCAATCTCTCAACAGTTGGTTTTGAAATTCGGTGACGAGAAAATCGCAGTTTGAGTAAAAATCAGTGAGTTTGGTTAGCATTATTTGTTTCTATTTTAAAAGTTTTTTTTTTTTTTTGTAAATACAATGGCAAAATGCTTAGTGGGTAATGATTCCCGCCCCACAGCTGTGAATCGGGTTCTTTGTGTATATGTGTGTGTGTGTGAACCCCACATTCAAGGAACACCTGCAATCTTAAATTATTGTGCGGTCTTGTCTTGGATCGCCCCGGAAACCTTTGACACCACAAGGAATCCCCTCCTATTTCGCCCACGAACCGGATGCAACTCGAGGATAACAGGGGGCCGTCCGCGGTCATCCCCGAGACCCTAGCGAGAGAGAGAGAACAGGAGATTGTCTGAAAACTTCATTAATAGCCCCTGGTGCTGTTGGTTGAGTTCGAATAACAACCAGAGATGGAGATGGTACATATGTTTTTATATTACATAAAATAAATATTTACAGTTAAAGTTTGCACTTAAAAGTAGAAATGCGGTTAAATGAAAATTACACCTTTGAAGGTGCTGCGGATTGATGCGGGCAAAGAGCTTGCGTCTGTCCGTTGCGCTTCCTGTTTACAGAATTGTCCCGGTACGGGGTTCAAAAGTTTCAGTTGGGGTAGGAAGGCGGGAAAGTATGGCGCGATCAGTTACAGTTAAGTGAGGAGTGTAGGAAACAGTCCCTAAGAAACTCCTCCCTCACAAACAGAACTTGGACTCTAATAATCTAATGAATAAATTTAATAACTTCAATGTATAATCTATAAATAATAGCTGTGGCGTAAATAAACTAAACATTTAAATTAATCAATATCACGCTACCTTTATTAAACTCAAACATCACAAGGGGGAAAGCAAACTGTTATTTCGCTTAAAATGAAAATGGAGCTTAAGGCAATTGATCAAAAATAGAAGACAAAAATGGAAACCTGTAAAGATTTTGGTATTGCTAATTCTTCCTTTTCAACAATAATTAAATCAAGTAATATTAAAAAAAAATTTTTAAGTCAATTCCTACTTGGATCAACAAAGAAAATTTTTATTTTTTATCTACTTTTTATTAAATAGTTACAATTAATATAAATATATATATACATAGGACAGAATCACAACGTTAAGTGGTAATTAATTTTTATTAATTATCATTAAAGTATCGTATTGTCATTCAAAACAATCGTGTATATAAAATTTCAGTTCAATTGAATGCTTTAAAACGCGAGAAAAAAAAATCTTTTCAAGTTTTGACCCAAGTCGCTAAAAATGAAACCAACGTGGCTGTATCGGTAATTCTTTAAATAATTAGTTTCAGTCAATTAATTATAATTAAATTATCGTACTTTTACCCAAAACAATAATGTATAGAAAATTTCAGCTCAAATGAGTGCTTTAAAATGTGGGAAAAAAGCCTTTTCAAGTTTTGACACAAGTCGCCGAAAGGATCGCCGAGTCGTCAAAATTGATGGCAACGTAGTTGTATTTGTAATTCTTTGAATAATTAGTTTTAATCAATTAATTTTTATTAATTATAGTTAAATTACTGTATTGTCATCCAAAATAATCATGTATATAACATTTCAGCTCAATTGAGCGTTTTAAAATGTATTTTATTAACGACTGAAAACTCCATCAAGATAAATAAAATATATAGAGAGTGTGAGCTAATAGTAGGAATTAAAAAACAGAGAGAGAAAATTACGGAAATGTTTGAACGGTACACTAATAAATTTAATTTTGTTGAATATATGTTTTTTCTTTTGCAATGTCCTTTAATACGAAAAAATATTTCAGTCCCCACACTTATTAAATTTTCTTTCTCGCACAGTTATTTCCATCAAAACCGCAACTTTTCTTTTAAAATTCCACTTGCATTGTTTTAGCATCCATTTGCTCATATTTCCTTAACAATGATCATCTTAAGCGACATTATACAGCCAATGAACATTGCTGAAAGCCCCAATTGATGGCTGAAGAGGAAATATGTTATTAAGTAAAAATTCCTGCTACAAGGACCATTTGATGTAGCGACCTCATTTCGTCTGCTTATGAAAGCTGCCTGTATCTTCAGACTAAAGCCAATCGAATTTGAGCTGATTTACTTAATAATGAAACCACTGCTGGCGTAGGTTCAAAATCAATTGTGTCCTAAGAGATCAAAAGGAACATTTATAAAAAGTTAAAGAATGTTCCAGATCTACTTTTAGAAATCGGGAAATGTTTTGTTTTGTGTTTTTTTAGGAAGTAATTCGTGCTACTTAATAAATGTTATTCTAAAACAGTCATCCCTAAATCGTCGATTGCGAACTGCTGGTAGCTCGCGACAACATTTTCGGTAGATCGCGTTGTGGCATTTTTTGCATAACCTTGACTTCGCCACCTAGCCGTTATTTATAAAAATAATTTGTTATTATATTTGTTTTTTTTATTACTAATAAAATATGACGCACACAGGAATTTTTCAACGAGTGGGTCAAAAGTCCACTATTCTCGTATCATGCTCCAATACGCCGCACAAAGTATTCTTTTCATTTTGACGATTTTCGAGAACAAAAAACAATAAAAAATTAATTATTGAATAAATAATTAGCAATAATTAATAAAATTAATTATTAATAACAAATTTTACGTATTGCATACATAGGATTATAATCAATAAAAAAAGGCAAGGGCTTTGGGGGTTCCGGATACCCCCCCCCCCCCTTGTATGCGCCATTGATAACTATATGTCAACTTTCTTCTTACTTACAATTCCAGCGGCGTTTGCAAATGAGGGTTCATCCCCCTCCCCCCGAAGTCAACTTATCCACTGGCACTTTCGTCTTTTTTTAGATTATCCCCCTTCCCCCGCCGTTAGCGAGGTCTGCATAAGCCACTGTACAATTCAAATTTAATTTCTTTTTGTTAAATACAGTTTAATTGATTTCATAGAAATGTAAGTGTATATGCACTTCCACTCACAGTGGCGTAACGGAGAATATTAGGGCCCCCTGCAAAATCAGGTTTTGTCTTTAATATTTTATAAATTGGTTAAATACGTACTTTACGCTTGTCAGGCTTGGGCCCCCTGAAACTTGGACCTCCCGCGATGCGGGGGTGTATGTTACAACACTGTCCACATTACAGGTCCGGGACTCGGCAAGGTCGACTCAGCCCTTCATCCCTTCAGTGGGTTGATAAATGAGTACCAAGCTTGCTTGGGAACTAAACACTGGTTAGACTGACCATCTGACCGGATCATATAATCATCTTTCATGACCTCAGTGACCAACGTCATAAAAACTCAGATGGGCACAGTAGATTTTGGTCCTTACAGGATATTGCGCCATTGAGTTTATTTTAGTAAGTGTAGAAATAGGTAATAAACAAATGTAAGATTTTTTAAAGAAAATTTATTAGTTCTTTTGGTAGTTCACAGTAGGTACAATATCTCAGCAGCTTCAAAAGTTTGGCGACCATTGTTCTGGAATTACACACTGTTTGCTTCAAAATGCTATAGATCTCAGTATTCCATTATTCAAAACTCAATATCCATGAAAGGTTTTGGATTCTAATGGTATTCGAACGAACAACTTTTCCTAGGCGAAAACCAAATTTTTTCCCCTAGTTTATAGTAGTCTCAAGAAATTCATCAAATAATTATTCATTTACACACACTGTTGTAATGAATGTTAATAACTGAATTCAATGGCGGAACAGCCCAAGAGGCCCAAGGCTTACTAGGCCTATCTCAGTTTACGTAAATTTAGGCGCTGGGGTGCACGTGCAAATGTTTCGGTCAAGTGATCAGTCTGACGCGAAACCCCTAGCGTTCAGTTCCCAAGCAAGCTTGGTACTCATTTATCGACCCACTGAAGAAATGAAAGGCTGAGTCTTCCTTGCCCAGCGTGGGATTTGAACCCCAGACTTATGGCGTGGAAACGCACTCAGCCACTGGGCTTCAATGGATATTAATATGAAAACTATTTATCACACCTAATATAAACATAGTTCTAACAAACCTCTCTTAAAATCTTATTTAGTTTGTGACAATGTCCGAAATCATTCACAAGCACAAATGATCCATCTTTGGGCTTATTTTCTACACGTAGG
>BMAV01000858.1:89661-114737 GCA_019973955.1 Trichonephila inaurata madagascariensis | reverse complement strand
TTTTTTACTCGTAATTACTACTGTCATCCAATTCTTATATTTTTACTATAAGAATTAAACATGATTATACGTAGGCTGTTCAATAAGTAATAAGACTAATTTTGCTGCCGCGAAACCACTCAGCGGAATGTTAATTTCTGTGGCATAAGAAAAGTTTGTTGTCTGTATTAATAAAAGCTACCGATAGATGACGCGTACAGACTCATGTTGTTGTTGAGTATCACGTGCTCGAACTGAAGCGCGTTTGCGGGCTCCTACCAGATGCGGCCAGTTGTCGAAATGGAAGCAAAAATCTGAAAAAAGCAGCATTGGAGACTTTTGATATGATACGATATGATTAAAGACTGAAACAAGAAGGCGACAATATCTTAAAACGCTTCATCACAGCAGACAAAGCTTGGTTATATCACTGATCCAACCATAAAACAACAAAGCAGTGAACGGAAACATCCATCTTCACCTACTCCCAAGAAAGCAAAAACTGTGAAATTGGCTGGTAAAGTTATGATCATAATTTTTTTTTTTTTTTTTGATTATGAGGGAATTGTGTAACAACACGCTTTCGAACCTGGTACTACCGTAAACGGCTCGTACTACGCGAATGTCCTGCGAACAATGATACAGTACGTTAAAAGGAAACGTCCATTGCTCCGAAATGGTATGAATGTATATATGAACACAATTTGAAGCATGGTAATACGAAGTCTTACATTACAATGGGGACAGAGATTATATCGGCTTTTTTGGATTACCTTTCCAATTTTATTTCTTTTCAAGCAACAAATTTTATATTCCCTTGCCAATCTCTGTTCTTTATCGAATATTTCCAAGAATCTTAATTCCTGCCTACAATGAAAAAATCCCACCTTCACCACAAAGAAAGTCCCGCATGAGAAGTATTTCAGTACCTAAGGACAAACTGCATTTCTTAAAAAAAACATTAGCACTAATAATCTGACTATAAGGATTAAAAATATATGCAAAAAAAAGGAAGAAGAAACTATCAGTACCCGTACAGCGTACGGTTGTAGTTAGCTTTAGATAGCCCGTACGGTGTACGGGCAAACTGGTTAAGGAGTTAACTCAGCGTTTCTCAAACTGCGGGGCGCGCCATACTCTACGAAGGGGGCGCGAGCATATTGAAAAGTAGAAAACAAAGGATTATTTAAAAAATTATTAATTTACTGAAAGTAAACAAACAAAATACATTCTGACATAATTAAAAACAGAATTAACATTTATACTGATATAATACACTTATAAATGTATCAGTACTCTGCACAATGTATTTTTTTATAATTAATTTAACAATACTAAATTAAGAACAAGTTTAATAATTGTCAGTGACCCCAGGGGCTTGTCATGTATAAAATTTGTGACGGGTCTTTACGCGACCTTAACACTAATCCTCTTGGGGAACCTTTGGGCTAGCACTCGCGTTTAATTCACAGCCGTCCCTCTCAAGAAGAAACCCTGATATGTAGATTAGTTAGAGGAAATAAAGTCAGAGTTTTGTAATGGTACGGGGGAGAAGGAGCGGAGAATCTGTTGCAGCGCGTTAAGAAGGTGAGATTTAATTGATTTACACAACGTGAATTAAGAAGTTTAAGGAGTGAATTAAGGAGTTTGCCACTATACTAAATTAGTGGATTGGGATTTTATAGTCTAAGATTGATTTGGTTAAATTGAACTGTTAACATGCGATTGTTCACTTAGGCTTTATTTCTTTCTTAAAATCGCTCCTAAGGCATCCTCTTGTGGTTTAACTTGCGGTTGATTAGTGTGCTTGAATAATAATAAATAATAATTATTATGGAAGTTTCTGGTCATACTTTGTTTCATCCCACACCCTTAGGTAGGCAGGACGTTGAGGGAGCGATTTCAAAGGGAAGTAGCTCACAAATTATATAAAAAAATTAACACTTACCTTGATAATTTTTTTTGTACGGTTTATAAATAATCCCTTAACTGCCAATTAAAAGTTACGCGATTCGCTCCCCAATGCCTCTGTTTTCCACGTATGTGCACGTATATGATGTATTGGAAGGGGGGAGGAAGAAAAGGAATAAATAAATAAATCCTCTGATATAAGTAAATCCTTCACAAACACTGTCAAGGTCCTCCCTATTGCATTCCAAAGCCTTCGGAATAATTTTATAGATGGCAGTGCACAGAAAAGATAGTACTTCGGAAATACGTATTTATACGTCCGGGATATTTAACGCACCGGCTGAGCGAGACGTATGTATATATGCCGGTGGCACTTACGATATTAAGAGGAGTAGGAAACCTCTGTACCGACAGTGTTAAATTGGCTGTTTTCGATGTATCTTTTCTCAAAATCTGTTATACGTACCCGTTTGAAATTTTTCATACAATTAAATTACACCTTTTTCATTATACTGAAATGAGCTTCTAGCTAATTTTGAATTTTTCCATAATTTATAAAATATTTTATCAAATATAGTGAAATTTGACCCATTTTTCACATAAAAAAAATTTGTAAAAAATAAATATTTGAGTTTTTTACAAAAAGCTCATTTCAGTATATATTAGTCATCATTGTAAATATATCGTAAAAAAAAGTTACATACCTGTGAACAGTAGTTTCTCCGAAAAGGTACATCGAACATCAAAATTTACATTTTGAGATAAATTGATTTTAATGTATACAGTGAGATTTCTAATCATCTAGGAAATAAAAAAAAATTAAAAAGGCTCAATTTACAATAAAAAATATATGTTTCGGTTTATATCAGACGTTCAAGTTTTAAGCAAAAACGAAGTACTTGGCTTACATTTTTCGCGCCATTCAAATGAGCGAGGCTTAGTTTCAACGATTATTTAAAAATAGGTTTTAAGGACTTCTAATTGCCCTATAGGTTAAGGTAAGGTATTTTTAGAAAGGTTAAAATCTATACAATTTGAAAATGTAAAAATCTAAAATTGTCAAAAAAATATTTTAGCTTTCCAACACCCCTTAAGACGTATTGTTGCTTTAGCGTCAAAGTATAGTATTATTGAATTCAATGCATTGTTATTTGTTTGGAGGAAGGGGGCCCGCGATGAAAATTAGGATTGAGTATAGCAGGAGTGTCCAACACGTGACCCGCGGGCCACATGTGGCCCGCCAATACGTAAGTTGCGGCCAGCCGACTCTTTTTTAAAAAAATTTAAATATCAAGTTTTTAAAGTTTTTTTCATTTTGAAATTTATTTGAGGGGAAATTTATATATATATATGTATATACAATGTATTTGCCTGTTACCTGTTCTTGTTTTAAAATAAATCCTTTTTGATAATAGAAATGCCCTTCTGATTAAAATAGATTTATATTTTATCAAACAGTTACATTCGATTTTACTATAGTAAGTTACTTTTATTAATAAATTTCGAATTGTGTGTGTGTATTATGTATATCCTTTACTATGGATGGTACATGATTCTATGAGTGTGCTACTTTCGTTTCTTCTCCTCCTTTTCTGTTTGGAGTGCCCAAAAAGCAAGAGGCAGTGAGATGTTTTTTAAAGTTTAAAAAATATATTCAGGACGTTAAAGATAAAGGACAATATATACTTAATCGCTTGCGAATGACAGCACTATCAAATTTCAACAATGAGTAGCGAAAGATCAATTCAATAGGAACACCGTAATTTTCAAGAAAATGGCAACTGTAATATTTTAAACATTATTTGATCATTGCATTATTGTATTATATATAAACATTATTGTATTATCTATGTCTGTATACATGAAAAATAATGAAAAGAATAATAATAATTCATTCTGTTTTAAATTTTCACTCTTATAAATGTTTTTTTTTTTTTCCAAATCTGATATAAAGGTACCTATTTTTATATGCGGGCCCACGAGATTATAATGTCTTCCCGAGGTGGCCCGCAAGGTCATTTGAGTTGGCCACCTCTGGAATACAGGGTCGCAAATATCGAAAGTTTGAGAAGCACTGGGTTAACTCTTTTATAATTGCATCAGAATTTATGGCATGTGAATAGGTATATTAACTTATAAATTGATATTTTGAATTTAATTTAATGTAAATAATGTGGAGTAAGAGATGTTCAAGGTTATGACACAGAGTTTTTCTCAAATATACGCACCAAAGAATGATTAATTCTTTTATCGATTCATCATCCTCGGGTGATTTTCTAAGAATCGTTCAAAGACTAACAATTTCGTTCGCGGTGTGAAAGACAGCTGAAACGTCATTTCTGAAGGAGCGTTGCTCGCTATAAAAGTTAGCATTTCTATTGGCCGTTTGAATTAAAAGCTTCACCGCCAATAGAGAGAGCCAGAAAAATATCGAATGCCTTATAATCCTCAGCGCATGATGCTTTATCGGACCGAAATATTTGAACAACTGTTCCTGATTCTATATATATTCTAGGGAGGATGTAGCTAAAATATTTGGAATGGCTCGTAAAATCAAAGCCGAAAAATATCTCATGCTATATGCCGGATAAATTTTTATTTGTTATTTGTAGAGATTTGAGCACCTTTAATTGATGAAAAGGTACATTATGTCATGTAAGGACGGAAATCAGAACGGAAACGTTATCTTAAATGTACTTAAGGGTAAAAATTGGTAATGATGTTTATTTCTGTTGACACTGAAAGTCGCAGGGAAATGGCGAAATTAGAAATTTGATCAAATCCCTAAGGGAGATGATCAATTGACGGGAGATGTTAAAATAACGTCTATTCAAGGTCATTTCCCGGATGAAAGTAAGTGATTTTATCAAATCCCTGAACTGTTTCAGTGAAATGATGAAATGAACTAGTCAGGATTTGCATTGCCTAAATGCTGTACAAGGGGGGGGGGGCGCCCCCTGGGGGGTCGAGTCCTTGTACTTCCTAACCATACAGGTAGGTAGTACTATCGATCCCCTAAATATCAACTTCATATCTTTAAAAAAATGTGGTACCATAAAATTAACATAGGGATTGGTATTTTAGTGCGTAGCAACCGAGAGGAAAGATGTTATACGTCAATAAATACCATCCTAATTTTCTAATTATTTGGTAATTGGTTTCGAATAAATAATTTGTGTTTCACTGACTATTGTTGTATCACTTACTTCTACGTTTAATAATGCACCATATTTGTTAAATAAACACTTTTAAACTCTTGACAATATTGTCTCTTCATTTCACTGAAACATGTCAAGAATTTGTTCAAATCCCTTTTTTTTATCAGGGAAATGACCTTTAAGAGACATTATTTTAACATCTACCGTCAAGTGATAATTTTCCTTAGGGATTTGATGAGATTCCTAATTTCATCATTTTCCTGCAACATTTATATTAGAGCACTGATTCTCAACCACTGTGTAGCGACACTTTTGTGTGATGCAAGTTCTTTTTAAAAAAAAAAATTACTAATTATACTCAGAGAAAAAAATAAAATCCGGAATTGAATCATTCGGCCTTTTTATAGAAATAAGGTAAGGATATTCGGGCTACATTTAACTTATACTTTCGCGGAGAGACGTATAAAAAAAAATTTAGATTCGATTCGAATCCATTTGTGTACGGATACATCTGTATATGTCGCTGGAAAATGATGAAATTAGGAATCTCATCAAATCCCTAAGGGAGATGATCACTTGACGGTAGATGTTAAAATAACGTCTCTTCAAGGTCATTTCCCTGATAAAAGTAAGGGATTTGAACATCCCTGAGCTGTTTCAGTGAAATGATGAAATAATATTGTCAAGAGTTTAAAAGTGTTTATTTAATAAATATGGTGCATTATTGAACGTAGAAGTAAGTAATACTGCAACAGTCAATGAAACACAAATTATTTATTCGAAACTGATTAACAAATAATTAGAAAATTAGGCTGGTATTTTTTGACGTATAACATCTTCCCTCTCGGTTGCTTACGCACTAAAATATCAATCCCTATGTTAATCCTATAGAGCCATTTTTTTAAAGATATGGGGTGGATATTTAGGGGGTCGATAATACTACCTGTATGGTTAGGAAGAATAAGGACTCGACCCCCCCCCCCACAGGTGTCTCCCCACCCCCACCCCGGCATAGCATTTTTAAAATGCAAATCCTGACTAGTTCATTTCATCATTTCACTGAAACAGTTCCGGGATTTGATAAAATCACTTATTTCATAAGGGAAATGACCTTGAAGAGACGTTATTTTAACATATTTTCCTGTAAAGGAATAATTTCCCTCAGGGATTTGATGAAATTCCGAATTTCGCCATTTCCCTGCGACATCTATACTGTAAAATTTGGCGTATAACACGCACTTTTAACACGAAAAATAAGATCGAAATTTATGGGTGCGCGTTATACGCAGTGTATAAAAATGTGACCTTCAAAAATAAAAAAAAAGAGTTGAATATAAAAAAAAAAGTCTAGATTTCTACTTGTATCGAAATACTGTTCATTTAAAAGGAATAACATTCCTTATGAACTTAAAGGATTTTAATTTTAGTAGTATTCTATATTTTAAAAATCTTGGTATAATACCTCCAATATTAGAGTTGCACACGTACATTTCAGGGCCCTTGGCGAAAAAGGGGGTGCGCGTTATACGGCGAATATACCTAAAAAAATTTTTTAAATGCAGCTTGAAAGTGTAAGTGCGCGTTATACACCGGATTTTATGGTAAATTAACTTCGAATGAAGAGGGAAAACTAATTTCGCTCTGTAATAATCGAGATTTAGCCCTCTGATCGAAACATCCGTCTCTCAGACGAGAATGGTTTGCTTTGATGCCTGTAGATAACGCTGTGGTGTGATTTTGGGGTGGGCTGCCTTGACATCTTCAGCTAGACTCCCCACTGGAAGGATCACGTGGTGGTACTCGGCGATTTTTTTCAACTCAAGATATGTGCGATTTTTCTTATCTATCACCGTCTATCAGTATCTATATTCCTATAGCTTTATCATTTTTGGTATTATTATTTGTAATTATCTTTACATGAATATAAATAACTTCTAATAAGTTTTATAAAAATACTAGTCACAATTCTTGTGATAAAAATATATTAATATAGTGTGCTAATCAAGACTTAAATATATAAAGACTTAAATATTAAAAATTCTATTCAATTTGATGAGCGCGCACGCGATAAGGACATTTAAAACAGTTTTTAAGGTATCCGACTACGTTCGGAACCATGATTTTGCAAAAAGCATATATATATTATGATATATAAGCAAATAATATTTAGCAAAAGCATATAATATTTATGATATTTAGTGCCACTCAGATTAGAAAATGCATATAAAATTGTTTTAAGAATAGTATTACAATAAAAAAATTATTTAAGTACAAAATATTTTGACAAAAAATGAACATAGAATGATCCATTTTCAAAATATTCTCTGTTTGTGAAAAATGCTTCTATTATAATAATATTTTGCCCGTATATAGCTCGGACCTCTTTACGGAGGCTCAACTAGAATTTTTGAAACATATAACTTAGAAGTGGGTTTAACCATGTTTTACGACACACAACAGAGGGGAGAAATTTTAAGAAGAAAACTCTGATAATTATTTCAAATGATTGTAACCCTGAAAATAATGTGAATTTTTCAAAAATCATAGTTGAGCCTCTGTACAGAGGTCTGAGCTATATACAGGCAAAATATTATTATAATAGAAGCATTTTTCACAAAAGGAGAACATTTTGAAAAAACGTTATTCTAAGTTAATTTTTTGCCGACATATTGTATTTAAATAATTTGTTTTTGCCAAAATGTCCTTAAAACAATTTTATACATGCATTCTAATCTAAATGACACTAAATATCATGAAAATTATCCTTTTATGTGCCTTTTTAAAATCACGGTTCCGAGCGTTGTCGGATACCTTAATGTAGTAAAATTCAAAAAAATTTGCGTACCCGTCCGTCAGGCGGATGTTTCTGAGAGTGGCAAAAAAATTAATGTTCCTGCCAGAGGGTTAATTTCAAAACATTCGGAGTCAATTAGTTCATTATGATTTAAAAATCCTAATAGCCAAAAAAAAAGCTTTAAAATAATGTTGCATTTTTCTACATTTTATTTTCGTGAATTCGAATTTTCATCATTCACAAATATAAAAATGAAAGAAAGATCAAAAGACTTTTAAATGTAGATGACGAAATAAAAGCGACATCATTTTTACGACCCAATATAAAAAAAATAATCAAAAATCATCAAGCTCAAATTTCGCAATAAGTTCATTCTTATAATTAATTTGTAATTAATTGCTTAATAAACAGTTTGTTGTCTTTGTCGTACATATTATTTTTCTTTAACATTGAAAATTATTATCATAAACTATTTTACATAGTGTAGTATAGATAAGTACAATTCTTTTGAACTTATTTTATTATTAGTGTGCTGCCAAATTTTGATATTGTTAAAAGTGTACCGCAACAACAACAAAAAAAAAGGTTGAGAACTATTGTTCTAGATCAGTGGTTCCCAAACTATTTTGGTCGTAGAACCCCAAAATTTGTGGTCAATGATCGCAGAACCCTGAATATTTTTTAATCAACGACTTTTCAAAATTTAATATCGGATATTAAATGAAACAAGTATTTTGGTGTTTCAAATTTTATTAAATTAAACAACAAAAAAAAAAAATTATCATAGAAATAATTAATAAAAATACAAAACATATACTAAAATAAATGGAAAATCTTTAATGTGAAGAATGCACCTGCTTTTTTGACTCCATGATTCTCTTAAAATTGGGCGTTAGGTTTGATAACTAAACTCGCATATCTGGTGCAGAATCAAGTTTTGTCACGATATTTGGTTTTTGTCGCAACATATTTTGAAAACCCAGCTTCGCACAAATAAGTGATTTCAAACGGCAATAGAATTCGAATAGCCTGTTTTGCTAAATCTGGATATTCATTGAATACATCTGACGAGAATATTGTTAATGGAACTGTTCTAAAAATTTGGCCTCTAACTTTGTATCTGAACTCAATTCAATTAAATTTTCATAATTCATGGAATGAAATCCTTTTGGCTTTTCTTTTATTTTAAAAGGATTTTGTACCCAGTAATGATCTTGATTCTCGAAGTTTGGAAAATAATTACTAAGTGATTGCTGTAAACTGGACAGATGTGTTTTTATACCATCTCGGATTTCCATATCTAAATTCACTTCAGATTCTTTGTTCAGTTATAAAACAACAATGGTATAATTATTAATTCGAAAAAAGTTTCTAACCGTTTAATTAAAAAAAAAATTACGGGTTGTCTGAGATGTTTTAAATCTAAGTAAAACCAAGCTCTCTAAAACACCACTAATTTAATCTGGAATACTTAACTAAATTCTAAAGAAATCCCCCGCACACATTACATCGTTCTTTTAATATATCATAAAATCCGGACGCGTTTGACGCGCATCCATACTTTCAAGATGGAGTTTTTAATTTTTAAGTATATTCACCGTATAAGCCCTCCCCCCCACCCCCCCTTTTTTCACAAAGGAACAAGAAATGTGCGTGTACTAGCTCATACGTTTTTAAGTCATTTATTCGAAATATTATCCCAGGATTTTGAAAAAATAGTATACTTTTAGAATCCGAAACCTTTAATTCCCTTAAATGCCATTTCTTTCAAATAAACAGTATTCCGATCTATGCAAGATGTCTAAATTCCTTATGCTCGTCTCTTTTATTTTTATTTTTGAAGCTATCATTTTTATACCCGGCGTATAACGCGCTCTCCTAATTTTCGAACTCATTTCTTGTGTTTAAAGTGCGCGTTATATGGCCAATTTTGCGGTAAACAAACGATTTTTTTTTTTTTTAAATTTAGTACATCGATATTTTTGCTTATTCTTACATCGGAGTATATGAACTGTATTTTAAAATTAATACAACGTAAAAAATTAATACTGCATCTATGAAGATTCTATGCAAATCCAAGTGTGCTTCAATGTATACATATATGAATGAAATGAATCACTTTTACTCAAATGTACAATGAACACACGAGACAGTAAAAATTGGGAAACAATATTACAAGTCAGAATTACAGTAAATTTCGAATTAATCAGAAAAACCAAAGCTCTTTTTCCAACATCAAAACTTAACAAGCAAACTAAGACTACAGAAGTTATTTTGATCTAAATCTTGATAAATTACACGATAAAAGTAAGGATGGATCCCCCCCCCCCCCCCCTAATGAATATTCAATTATTTTCTCTCAGGGTAACTGCAATACCAAGTGCAGTCGCACTACATGATAAACGAATTCCAGGTATAATAAAAAAAGCCCCTGCCCATATCCATACTTCCGACCGCACCTAGGACATAAAAATTGGAAATGCAACATTTGTGAAGTTGTCTTCGTTGATTGGCTTACGAAATAGGTGCGCGGCTGAGGGGGGGGAAGGAGTCGAAGACAAAAGAGGGGTGTGTGCTTTAGACTCTACGGCAGCTGCTCTTAGTTCTCCTAGACATAATAAACAGTATCTTCGCATGCAATGTTATTGTAAACTTTAAATCAACAGCAACGAAAATTGTTTACCACGAAACTCAGGGAGACTGAATTATTTTTTCGAGTTAAACGATACTCCAACTCCCCCCCCCCATATATTCAAGAAAATAATGTTTATTAAAGTACTTTTCATTGCATAGATATGTATATGTCGCAGGGATATGACGAAATTACGAATTTAATCAAATCTCTAAGGTATATCATCAATTGACGAGATATGTTAAAATAACGTCTCTTCGAGGTCATTTCCCTGATGAAAGTGATTTTATCAAATACCTGAACTGTTTCAGTGAAATGATGAAATGAACCAGTCAGTATTTGCCTTGTCAAAATGCTGTCCGAGGGGGACGCACCGGGGGGGAGGGTCAAGTCCTCATACTTCTTAACCAAAAAGGCAGTACTATTGATCTCCCAGATATCAGCCCCATATCTCTAAGAAAATGGCACCATAGGATTAACATGGGGACTGATATTTTAGTGTGTAAGCCTTCCCCTGCACAAAGCAGATCATCATTTGTAAGGAAACTATGAGGGGGGGGGGGCCAAGTCGATTGCCGACACCGCGCGCGCTTCCAGTTTCCTGTTGCACATTTCCGTGCCTTTTAACGAAATCACTCCCACAAATATTCAGCAACCGAGAGAAAAGGTGCTACACATCAAAAATTACCAGCCTAATTTTCCAATTATTTATTAATTAGTTCCGAAAAAATAATTTGTATTTCATTTACTACTGTTGTAGTACTTACTGCTACGTTTAATAATGCACCATATTTGTTAAACACTTTTAAACTCTTGATAATATTATTTCATCATTTCACTGAAACAGATCAGGGATTTGTTCAAACCTCTTACTTTCATCAAGGAAATGACCTTGAAAAACGTTATTTTAATATTTCCCGTCAATTCATCATATCCCTTAGAGATTTGATCAAATTCCTAATTTCATCGTTTCCCTGCGACATATATATGAATGTATTTAATTGATATCAATGAAATAAAAACATTCACAAGAGCTTAATGAGATCTAATACAAAGTAAAAGTAAAAACAAAAGATTTATTGAGACTGAAACCAATTTGTTGTCACTGTCGGTAAAACTTAATTAGCTTCAACGAGAACATTTTTTAGTACTGTGCCATTTCTTTTCTGTTGTTGTTGTTGTGACGAATGCCACCCGCCTGACGAAGTCAGAACGAGGCCCGCGAAATTCATCGCGGCTAAGGGCTAGAATTTGTACGTCTGTCGTTAGCCTTAGCTTTGAGCACCATGCAGGTGACAGTACGATTTTGCTTGGTTTTATTCTCTGTATATCTCTTTTCTTGAAAGTTCCAACCAATTTGCAGATAATGTAATACCCATTTGCTTAGTAAGTTCATTGCTTCATTCTAGCATTAATATACCCGATATAGGAACATTCTGAGATCTCGCTTGTTTGAACCAAGCAAGTAAAGCCGTCTCTAAATCCTCGTGGTTGGCCATTCTTATCCGTTTTAGTTGGGGCTCAAACATGCTCCGTTCAAATATTTGCGTAATTTGCCTCATTTTCTAATTATTGTTGATAATGTAGAGTTAGCACTACCAAAACCCTTAGATTGCCTGTTTTCGTCTGTTCTTGATCAATACCCTTAAGAAGCTCCATCTTTATTTTAAGCCAAATAGCAGTTTGTTTTCCCCCTGAAGTCTTTGTCATTGTGCTCGTAACAGAATTCTTCTAAAATAAAATAAAAAAATGCGATCCAAACTTGCTGATTTTTTCTCACAGTGCAATATACTCGTCACCGAATTCCAAAGCCAAGTGATGAGTGATGAGATGTTTTTGTGTGGCGTTTGTGGAGGGTGAAAGGAACTTAGATAATCAAAATTGACTCGTGTCACAGGCTATTCCGAGGATATTTCAAAGCCAAGTTAGCCTATTTCTACAAAATATGTAAGACCACGTCTCTTTCATTTCACTCTCCCCTTAAATCTCGCATCCGCGGCTGATGTTTTCCGTATTTTATTCATCCTCAAAAGGGAAATCTTTACGTGTGAAGCGATTTTCATTTCGTGTTAAGAGAAAAAATGCACGAAAGCACAGTAGTTTGTCGGGACCGTTGTATTATTCCTTGTTTATCGATATTTTGTCTTAAGCGTTTTCGTGTTAAACGTATTTCACTGTAATTTAAAAGCGTAGTACGAGTAATATCCATGCATTTAATAAAAATCAATGAAGCAAAAACAGTCACAAGACATCAATGAAATTTAATTCAGAATTTTCCAGTAGTTTTTTGAAAAACAAGACATTTATTTAATTTTTGGAAGATAATATATTTTTCTTAGCGTTGTCTTTTTTAGCATCAAATTGTCATCAAATTGTTCGATGTCGTCCATTTTGTTATTCATTTTACCATTGGAATGTGCGTCTAAATATCTGCGCATACTTTTCATGATGTTCTTCATTTCGGATGACGTGGGAACAAGTTACTTAGACGGCCATTTCAATGGTGAAATGAATAACAAAACGGACGACATAGAACAATTTGTTGACAATTTAATGCTAAAAAAGACAATGCAAAGAAATGTATCAGATTGTTTTCCAAAAACTCAATAAATGTTTTGTTTTTTTGAAAACTTGGAAAATTTTGTGTATTAAATTTCATTAAGTGTTTGTTTCATTGAATTTTATGAAATACATGCTTATCAACGTAAATTAATGAACTTTAATAAACTTAATTTTGTTGAATGTATGTGTGTGTGTGTGTTTTGCAATATTCTTTAACACTAAATACTATTAACTCGAAAAAATATTTCAGTCCCTTTAATTTTGAGTTAAGGTATCCGACTACGTTCGAAACCGTGATTTTGCAAAAGCGTGTAAATGGATAATATTTATGATATTTAGCCTAACTTAGATTAGACAATGTATATAAAATTGTTTTAAGAATAGTATTGCAATAAAAAAGTTATTTAAGTACATTGTTTTGACAAAAAAATGAACATAGAATAACTTTTTTTCCAAATGTTCTCCTTTTGTAAAAAATGCTTCTATTGTATTAATATTTTGCCTGTATATAGCTCAGACCTCTGTACAGAGGCTCAACTAGAATTTTTGAAGTGCATAACTTGGAAGTCGGTTTATCCATGTTTTACGAAAACAGAAGGGAGAAATTTTAAGAAAATACGACGATAATTATTTCAAATGGTTGTAACTCTGAAAATAATGTGAATTTTTCAAAAATCATAGTTGAGCCTCTGAACAGAGGTCTGAGCTATATACAGGCAACATATTAATGCAATAGAAGCATTTTTTACAAAGGGAGAACATTTGGAAAAAAGGTTATTCTAAGTTAATTTTTTGCCAAAATATTGTATTTAAATAATTTTTTTTGTCATAATGTCCTTAAAACAATTTTATACATGTATTCTAATCTAAGTGACACTAAATATCATGAAAATTATCCATTTATGCGCTTTTTTAAAATCATGGTTTCCAACGTAGTCGGATACCTTAAATGATTTTCACTGTACTAAAATTTACGCTATTTCTTTTATCATTTTCTCTAGTTAAATCACACCAATCTCCGTATTTATCTCTACGTTTACATGTCTTTTGTCATAACAAAAAAACAAGTATGTTAATTAATAAGTAGTTAAATCTATAATGAATTTTTTAACGAATTATAACCTCTTTATATATTTTTTATTGTTGCTTTAAAAAAGTGGTAGTTCCAAGGACCGCATGTAAAAAATTTTACCACACATTATACATGTAAAAGGTTTTTATTACATACTCGTTGACCTTGAAAACATTTTTGAACATTTAAATAAATTGCTTCACTTTTTTTTTTTAACAATAGATAAAGATAAATTTTTAGTGCTTGGATTTATGATTTGTTTTAACCATAATTCTCTTTTTTTTCCATCTATCTTAAATATTAATTTTTTTTAAAAAAAATTCAACTTTAAACATTAAATATTGAGATAATTTAAGCATGAAGATTTAATTTTTTTTGCATCTCTTTTTCAATAATTTTTATTTTACATATATAAAGTTGTATGATATCTCTAAGAATTAAAGTGGATTTTGTTCCCCCATTAAAAATCCCTCACAATAGATTCTGCATTAAAGCATTCACATAATTTTCATCAGGTGGTTCGTTACAGCAAGTATGACCTTGAAATGTCTTCCAGACAGCGGGACCTGTTGAACTGGCAGGGGAAAGATTTGGAAAAAAAAGAAATTTGAAAGAGGAGAAAGTGAGAGAGCAACTTTCCCTTAACTGACTTCGCCTCCGCAAATTGCAGAAGTAATTCTTTCACTTTTCTAGTAAAAAAAAAAAAAAAATGTGAAAGAAACTTACTGTGCAGCTGCAATTCGTGTTGGAAATAAATTTGAGCATCATTTTCTGCCTTCCAGTTGAATCGTGAAGTAGTTAACGACTTTTTTTTTGGTCAAGAAATGAGCAGTTAGTTATGTCAATTCTCTTATTTTTAAAAACGTTGAATAGAAAACCCTTTCTTTCTGACAGTGAGTACGAATTTACGGGATTTACCGCATTTTTATGAGGATTTCAACGCATACATGAGTTAAAGAGAGAGATTTCCAGTTAAAAATACTAGTTCTTTTTAACTTATTTCCGGCATTTTTTATAAAATTTTGTGTGTGTGAATTAACTTTTAAATATCACCTGTTTAAAGAGCTACGCTGTTGTATTTTTGGAGAAAAAGGTATAAATATTCAAGTAATCGCATTATTTTATAATACTTACGTATGTGAAGTGAAATTTAAACGAGTTTGAAAATTTATTTTAAAGATGTTATATACAAAAAGAAAAATTAGTGTTTTCTTAGTTCAGATGTTAAACGTTTGCCATTATAACGTACAAAGTACGCTTTGAGAAAAATGGATTGCGTTTAGGGATTGCAATACCGGGATACCTAATACCGGTATTTTGAGCCATTTGTACAATTTTGAAATACCGGTATTCGCAAGTTTAAATACCGATTTTTCAGTATTTACTAGAAATTTTTTTTCCTTTAAATTGTCTCCACTATATGTTCAGGAATCACCAACATCGCAAAATAAAATACGTTGTTATTTTCGTGTCTCCCTAACGGGCGAAATTAATTAAACTGTGAATACAAAGTTGTATCGTACAGTTAAGAGAAGTGATAAAATATGTGAATTATCCAAAGAGGCGGGCCAAAAATATCCTGATACAGCTCAGAGCGATACTGCACACGCTCAGGATTCGTAGACTGATATTCATATCTGTGATAACAAGGTCGTAATTGCGAAGAAAGTGCGCAATATTTTGATATTTTTTCAATTGGTGAGTTTGTTATTCACACTGTATTTGAATATCATACTTTATGGCTCAAAATATTTTTTATATTAATTATATATATATACCCATAAATGATAACCCATAATAATGAATGAGAATAACTTTAAAGAACATAAAAAATCAGTTGATAATACTTAGGTTTGGTTTCATTATTTATATGATGAAAAAAATATAGTGGCACAATGTAAAAAAAATGCTCTAGTGTTATTAAAGTGAATGGAGGAAGTACAAACGGGGACTCTATACACATTTAAAACCAAACATGATACAAAATTGTTAAAGAGGAAAGATTCTCATTGCGATGAAGTTACAAATTTTAGCACACTTTCTAAGCCCACGCCATCAGAGATGTTAGATTATTTTTTTAAAAAAAAAGATAATTCGGATGAAATTATTGCACAAAATTACGTTCCAGGTTTAATGACAGTGCACAATTGATGCATTCTTTTTTTAAGATCACATTTCAAAAATTTGTACTAGTATCACAGACCAAATAGCAATATTTACACTTTTTTATGATTTAAATAAATAAGATGTTCCTTTACTTCTTTTTGTGTGTGTTCTTTATATACTGTTATAATTTTATAAGTTACAAATTATTTTTTATGATATTTACACTCTCTAATAAAACTGACAAATTTAAAACAAAGAAACACCTGCGTTTTCGTGCTTTTTCTAATACCGGTATTAAAATCGGTATCCCGGTATTAAGATCTAAAAAATACCGAATACCGGTATTGAACTTTTGGTCCGATATTGCGATCCCTAATCGCGCGCATTGCATAAAATCTAATACTTCTCAAAAGTAAATGTTAAATCATTTTTAGCAATAATCAACAAAAATATTGGAATGCCTTTAAATTTGGTCTTAAAAGTGGCCAATTTTTTATATTCCTTTTACCGACATGCACTGCTATACATCAAAGAGCCAAAACATTATGAACATCCACTCGATAACGCGTTGCGCTACCTTTGGCCAGCAAAGAAGCTGTAACTCCTTTAGGCATGGATGTCTAGAAGTTCTTGGTAGATGACTGGAGACAAGTTGAACCAAATGTCTAAACTGTGGTCAAGCTAAGTTGAAATATTACGACACAGAGAGGTGTTTGATCTCCGAGTTGCTGCTGCTTATCTATGAAAGACCAAATGTGCTCAAACAGATTAAGATCCAGCAAATTAGATGGCCGGAACATTGATTGGAATTGATTATTATGCTTTTCGAATCACTCGAATTCAATTCGAGTCTTGTGACTTGAGGCGTTGTCCTGTTGGAAGATTCCATTTTCATTTGGGAAAACAGACGCTATGTAAGGGTGCAACTGATCCATAACTGTGCTCAGATAGTCTGCAGCTTTCATGGTCTGTTCTACTACAACGGGTCCCAGAGCCCATGAGACCATCCTTCAAAGCATAATACCACCACCATTAGCTTGTGTATAAACTGCTGTACATGGAGAGAGCAACTGTTCGCTTGGAGGACGGCGCACCCTGACACGACCATCCACGTGAGGAATAAGAAATCATGATTCCTCCGACAAGGCAACTCTTTTTCACTTATCCATGGTCCAATTTCGATGTTTTGGGGCCCATTGTATGTGTAGCTGACCATAACGCTTGGTCAACAGAGGCGCACGAATAGGACGTTTGTTGTGCAGTCCCATATCCAACAGTGTCTATTGAACTGTGTGTTCCAAACACTTGCACATGGAACTGCATGGTATCGGGTTGTCAGCTGATCCACTGTCTGGGGACGATTTTGCTTTACTAAGCGGAACAGTCTCCGACGTCCTTTTTCTTTGATGGTACGTGGACGTCCAACAGCTTGGCATCCACTACTGGTTTCACCACCATTGGTCCTCTTATGAAGCCCCCGCCCGTTGGGACCTCAGTTCTACATTATCTGTTTCTGTGGGGAAGATCGAAAAACCACTCAAATCATTCATTTTAAAATCTGTTTATTAAGGTCTTAGCTTAAACACAATACACAACAATAATAATTAAACAAGTTGATCTAGAATGAGAAGAAGCAACACGTATTACCAAATAGTCGCGTACTTGACCATTGAATCTAACCTTATAGATTAATTCCTCTATCACTAACATACGCCCTTTTCTTATACGTAGCTTATATGAAATTAACTTACCGCTATATCCTAGGCAATCAGCTACGTTCTTTATATGTTCTGATGTGGCTTTAATCCGACAGTGTTCCTTTTGTCCTCGAACCCACTTTTGGTTCGACAGTATCGGCACGCCTAGGCTATTTCACGGAGTTATGATTCTTCTAAACTTTATCTCAAATCACTTTACAGCTAACTCTCTACTTAGCGACTTCACTTCCCACTTAGCAACCACTTCTGCGCATAGTTATAGACTCGGACATAGTCTCCGCTCTACTGCTAACTTCCAATATATATATATATGATTCCTAATTTACATAACCATGTTCTTCTTCTTGAGTTGGTTGGAAAGAATTGCCATTTCGGCCCCAAAGAAACCCCAAGAGGACATTAATAGAAATCGCGATAAAAGCCCCGTCACACTCTTTACATAAATACTAAAAACGGTAGATTGCGAACAACCTACCAGTTGTGCTGTTTTGGAGATACTCATTTCGAGTTTTTAGGTCTTCACAATTTGCCCTCTATCAAATTCGCTTAGATCACCAGCCTTTCCCATCACTCGCAAAAGTAAGTGCAAGAATATCGTTGGAGAGTTGTGATGCAGAGTACCTACCCCTTCCGGACTAAGTGCAAGAATGATTCTTTAACTTCTCCAACAGCAGTTAAATACAATTTTCTCTTAATCACATACTCGCTACGTCATCCAGACGAGTTCATAAAAAAAGTAGAGGTGTTCATAATGTTTTGGCTCGATAGTGTATATAAAAATAACCACCAATAATAAATTTTTGTTAACTGCTTGGACTGCAACACACAGAATATAATATCTTTAACTTACCTTCTTAACTTGACCATTTAATTATACATCGAAAGAATAATTTGCTGACTTATTCTCAGAAATCATATTATTTTATTACAAATTCTTTTAAATTTATTTTAATCTGTTTAGTTGGACCTAGCATCTTATCATTTACTATGAAACGCATTTAATAGTTTGAATTTTATGCACCTTTTTATAGAAACTAAAATATACCTAATGATAAAAAAAAATATATTCAATAGCAAAAAAATTTTTATACTAATATTAAAAACTCAAATCGAATCAATTATATTGCCCCATTAAGTTTGATATCTTATTTCTCTCAATAGCTGAATCCCCAATTATATGTGTTTTATGATGAAAACACAATTGATATAATACTATATTGTAATATAAATTGAATGTAATTCAAATTAACATTCATCAGGGATATTTTTTTAAACATGTAAGACTTAAAAACATTGGAACTATTATTGAGAAAATTATCGTATTTATATTACCATGTAACTATATAACTTCTAACTATATAACTTCGTAAACTTTTTTGAACCATGCTTGCATGCTTGTTCAGCTTTTAATCTTTATTTTAACCGTTTTATCTTAAATTTAAGGTCGAGTGGTAGCGTAACCACACTACAGGCTCGAGGTTCTATCGTCGGGTTGGGCAAGGTCAACTCAACCTCAGTCAGAGTACCAAGCTTGCTTGATGACTTAAACATTGAGGGTCTCGCTTCAGACTGACCACCTGATCAGGACATCTGCTCATGCACCTCAGTGCCCAACGGTCACGTATACTGGGATGAGCACAGTTGGCCCTGGCCTTCTTGGGCTGTTGCGCCACTGAGTTTGAGTATCTTAAATTTAATGGTATTAACATTTAATGTCACCTAAAAAATTTTAATTTGTAATAAAGTTTTACAACAGCAATGAATTATTATCCCTCAAAAAGTTATAATTTTATAAATTCAATAAAATTCAATTATCAATTTGATAGAACAACATAGTGCAAAATATAAGCAGCATCACTTAATGAATGTATCTGTTATTTTAAAATAAACATAGAAATATGCAGAATGAAGAAATTTTAAAAATATCGAAGTATAACTATTGCAAAAGCACATTCTAAATTAAGCATATGTGTGTCAAAACATCTTATTGTATTCAAGATTATTCAAGGGTATATGTTCTGATTATATATAATTATTCCAAAAATACACGTAATAATTTTGCATTAAATATTTTTCACGGAGAAAAAAATCTTGTATTAATTATATAGAAATATAAATCAAACTTATACTTTTGAAGAGAAAATCTTAATCAGTATTTCTGAGATAAATAAATCTATAAAAATAAATATCGATGCATCTTAATATTTATACGTTTACAAGAAAAAAAATACAGATCAATATCTATAATAGCCACTTGACCTCAAAATTCCTAATAAACAAATTATGTTTTGCTTATATATTTATAATTTTTATAGTTATTTTTGTTTTGAATCACATTTCAGTTTCAACAACACGTGTTAAATTCTCACGTTTATAGTGTGAAATTCCAAGTGACACGTAATTTTTCATCTTGTAGTACATTGAGTAGATTTATATGTAGTGGGTTTCACTTCACACACAAATAACGCAATCAAAGAGAATGACATACATTTTCTCGAAAGTATTATCACTTCACTTCATAGCAATGGAAAAGAATAGAAAAAATAAGAATAAAATAAAAGAATCATATGGTAGTTAATCGATATTATCAATAAGAAATTTTTTAAGACTAGATTTGATTCGTAATTGACAAATACTTATCACCTAAATTGATTTGGAAGGTAAACCGATATGTTTAATTTATTTTAACTTTCTAATGAATGATTAATTAATGAAATAGTATATCATTCCAAAAGTAAATCATCATTATAATCCAAAAATATTTATGAAAAAATTTTAAGCTTTTAAAAAATCTGTAATGATTATTTAATTTTTTTAAAAAAAATGTTTTATTTTCTTGTATATTATACATGCAGACGATTTTTAAGATTTTATCTTCTCTCAACTCGGTCAAATAACTTACAGCAAATTCGAAAGCTAATTTATTTTTCACCTGCATCAATGAAATTAAAAATCTACGAAATGGAATAGTAAAATTAAAAAAGAAAGAAAGAAAGAACTCAAATCAAATTATTTTATAATTCTTACTCCTTCGTTTTTAAAATCTCATTCACACAGATAATAATTTTTCCGGAATGTAAATAAAACATTCTACTTTCATTTTTATTTTGTAATACAAGTTTAAAATTCTCTCTACTACTACTACTACTTTCAATTTTAATTTTTTACTTTTTTTAAAAAATTGGTAAAACTCTAATAAAACTTGTATCAGTGGTTGAAGGCTGTGACCTCATTTCTGGCAGACAAGGCACGTGTAGCGGTTTTATCGAGTCAAAGACCTTTATTTTTACGGACTTCAATCTTCGATAGCCCTATGAAAACTAAAAAACAAACTATTCCGTGCATTGGGACTTTTGTTGGTGTCACGTATTTCCAGATAAATATTTTTCGATTCTATTATATAATCTCAGCTTATATCTTAGACAGCGATCCCAAAAATATTTGCTTTAAATTTTGTTGATTACTTGGATGATTTTTTTTAGGTTCTGAATTGAAAGAAATCTGTTTGACCGATAGAGATGTGCAGATAAATGTTATCTTCGCCATTTTTTTTCTTATGTTTTTTTAAAAAATTCTTTGTTTAAAAGGCATTTAAAATTGAACCAATAAACATTACTGAAAACTGATAAATGATGTTAAAAAATTGAGAAGTGGTACTTCATATTTTGAATATAATCGGTATAAATATTTATCTATTCAAACAGCTTGAATTGTTTGTGTTTTAAAAGTAAATTTCATCACCACAATATCAGATTTATTTCAAACTTCCGTAGTTTTATAAAAAAGCAAAAAATGAGAGGTTTTTTTTATTTTTTTTTATTTATTTATTTTTTATTTTTATTTATTTATTTTTTTTATTTTTATTTATTTATTTATTTATTTATTTTTTTTTTTTGTAATTTTGTAAAGCAACCTAAATCCTATAGGAAGTAAATTCATAGAATTGTTCATAATTTTATTTTTCATTTTAAACTACTGAACGATATATAAAAAATGTTAATATTTATTAATTATATTCAGGAATGTAATATACTTATTTTAGTTCATTCTTATTCAGCAATACTTAAAAGTAAATCCTATGTGAATATAGTATTCTTTTTGTACTGCTATCACTTTAATCGAAAATATTCTTATTTTGTTTCGTTTAATTGAAGTTGTACTAGATCAGGAAAGGCGAACCAGTGGCACGCGTGCCATTGATGGCAAACGACACAATATTTTTAGCACGCCAGTGATCAAAATGGTTTGTTTTGCGAATAATAGGATACCAGTTAAAGTGTTGATCTCGTCATATTCACTGTTGTGAATTATAAAATAAACTTAGAATCCAACCAAGCTTTATTATGGTAAAGAACAAAATCAGTTGGTAACAACATTGTGGTAATACGTGGAGTTTTCAAAACGTATTCTTTGAAAAGGCTGTGTTAATCTCTAAAACTGAGCGCTTCAAAGTTACCGGGTGCTGTGGTTTTTCACAGATAATCTAAAATCCTGATCTTGACTTCGTTAATACTAGGTGTGTCATTCTAGAATTTTTCCCGAATATTACGATTTTTCTGTAGCATATTTTCAGTCTAATAATTTACTTGGTGATTCAGTTTGGGTTAAGATTATTGCTTTATTGAAGTTTATAGCACGTTTCAATAAAACCTGGAAAATACCAACTTGAATGAATTATTGAATGGCACCCACACACAATACCAGTATCTACTACCATTTTACATTAGTTTGCATTTTATTTCAAAATAACTAAGTTCACTATGAAGTATTATGTAAAACGCGGGGGAACACACTCGTTTGTTGTTGTCTTGCCTTAGTTACGTCGTAGACCACAATTGCTTATGTAAACAAAAAAAAAGAGAATTTCCAACAAATCATTTTGTTGTATATCTGGAAAAAAATTATTTATTTTTTAACTCATTTCTTCACTTCCCTTAATAGAAGCTTCTAACAAATCAAGTAATAAATTCAAATGATATTTAAGGAACAGCGACAGACAGGTGAAAATTGGTATCAGATTAAATGACAATGTAAAATACTTTTAAACAAATACGTAATTCCACAATCATACAAACAATCTGAAAAACATATTAAAAACAATTTTTTTTAAAAAATATATTTATCAAGCTTGAAAAGCAAAAACTACTATTTGTAATGATTACGCTCTAATTATAATTACTAAGGATGCATATATATGATAAAACTGTAAGCAAATTAGTTTACATTCAGGTACAATTTTTCTTTTAACAATGGCAGAAAACAATAAAATTTAATGACATTAATTTCTAATAAATGTTTACATTTTCTGTTTCTGGTAAAGCACAGTCAACTATTTGTGTTATTTTCCATATTAATCATTGTTTATGGAGAACTCTGAGCTTTGTAATAAGCAAATTCAATCATTCTTGTTTTATTTTTTCAGCTGCTTAAGTTTGATTCGTCTCATTATCAACACATTAGGTCATCATGTTTACTTTTCCGTAGGAATATGTTTGTATTCATAATTGTTCTTTTATATTTTAAATTTGTTTTTGCAAAATAAAATATTTTTTAATTAAGTTCAAAGCTATTTACTTCGTCATATAAAAGAATATAATTAATTTTCACAAAACAGCAGAATTAGGATAGTTGTTATTCTGAAAAGCTCATGATAAAAGCAAATAATATATGGTCTATAAAAGGCATTGTTTGATTTTTAACAGTGCTAATAATACTTAATATTATTATAATATTTTTAAATATTTGTTTGGTCTTTCTGAATCTTTATTATTTTATGAAAAAAGAAATAATTTCATATATACAGACACACTCTGGTGCTTGCCCCCAAGGCTCTTGTTCTTAAAACAAAAGTATTAGTACAAGTGAATACGGAAAGAAATTTAAAAGAATCACACAAAATGGATGAATTTCAGTAGACATAATTCCTTTTTATGAATACCCAATTTTATAATTTCACTTTTTAAAAAATTGGTGATATTTTTAAATTTGTAAAACAAAAATAAAACTGTAATTAGATATGAAAACGCACAAAAAATAAATCATTCTCATATTATTTTTGTATAATTTTTCATAAAAGTATAAAATATTCATCTGGTTAAAATCCTCTTTTCTCCCCTTGATAAAAAACATTTGATTCGCTATCATTTCTCTTCATGATTGTTGCTTTTGTGACAATGAGCTTGTTTAAATGTAAAACAAATAAAATTATTCGTAAGGAAATTATTTGTAAAAATAATAAAAAGAAACAAACAAAATTCCACGCAGTGAACTATGATGAAAATTGACCTTGAACGGAGAGAGAAAAAAGTGCAACAGGGAAGACTCATTCCGTAACTGTAAGGTGATCATTCTTTTTACATTGAAAAGGAGGACGAAAAATTTAAGAAAAAGTTACCTTAAAAATTTGAAACGTTTTATTAATTAAAACAAAAATACGCTAATTACGCTTACATTCTTTTTAATTGTTATATTAAACGACGATTTTTCCATTGAATGAATTTTTTTTGTCAACATATCATTTTTTAATATATCGGAGAGTTCGGGCAAAAGATATCCTTCATACTGAATTTTACGGTAAGCAAGCACTGTAGCCAACTGTAGGCTGGCATCAGCGTAGGCGGACATACTGACATGCATATCAGACGGAATGGCAATTTGACGGGTCAAAGGTATACAAACAAGGCCTTAAGATTCTATGTACTGCAGCCATTGGTGATTCCTTTCTTTTATAATGCAGGATAATGCCAGAAAATCATAAATCTCGTCTTGTGTGAGGATTTATCTTGAAGCTGGCCCATTATAGCGTATGGAGTAGCCAGCATGTTCTCCTAACCTAAATCTTATCCATCATGCTTGGGACTCATTCGGACGACACATTTAGCGAGATCTGTCCGTTAAATCCAGCTTACTGTCCGGGACGGGAAAATTGCTTGAAGAACAGAACGGTATCCCCAAACTCTCTCTCATAACCTCATCATATCCATGCTAAGCAGGTGTGGAGGAGTCTTAGCAGTTCGTGGGGACCACACACCGTATTACACATCCCATATCAATTCTAAACAATCAGTTTCTTGTCATTTACATATAACCAAATTTTGGGCCTAAAGTATCATATCATGTTCTTTATACCGTTCCAAAGAATTAT
>BMAV01000858.1:61757-78251 GCA_019973955.1 Trichonephila inaurata madagascariensis | reverse complement strand
TCACGACCTCGGGGTACCCCAGTGATCCTTCTCTATTTTCGACCCTCCATCTTGTCATTCAATTTCTCCTTTTCTTCTTTTCCTTCCAGACCACAGACCTATGAATGTTTGGTGCAGTATAGTCAAAACTGGCTCTTGCGCCATAAAACACCAAATTTAACTTAACTTAATTAACTTAACTCAGTGGCACGACAGCCCAGGGGGGGGCCTTGGCCTTCTCAAGAAGCCTTTTCCAGGCTAGCCTTCTTACTGTTCGACCTACAGACTTAAAATTTGATATGCATTTTCCTTTCATGAAGAAGAGATCCGATGCAAAAGGAGTTTTGCAAAAATCGGTTCCCAAAGGGTATCGTGAGGGTTTAAGTAGCGTTATAGATAAATATTCCCGTTTTTGGACTATGAAACCTACAGACTTGAAATTTGGTAGGCACGTTCCTTTCATGGAGTAGAGATTCGTTTAGAACGGATTTTACTGAAATTGACTCCTATAGGGGAAGGTCAATGGGAAGTTACCGGACGTCTTGATACAGAAATTCTCGTTTTCGAATTAATAGACATGTGGCGGTGTGATATCTATATGAACTAGTACCAACATCACGCGAAGACGATCATTTTGGCGTGATTGGTTAAGTACTCGCGTTCGGAACGGAAGGTACCTAGAACGAACCTTCTTCCTTCATTGGTGACCCTGGCCGTGCAAAGGAACCACACCCTTCACGCGCCGCAGTCGTGGCACCATCTATCCACCACAAAAGCAACCAAGCCGTCAAACATTGACGCAAAATAAGCCGTTACTTCCCAAAGTCGTCTCACACAAATGACGCAATCAAACCGTCACACAAATGACGCAATTCTCAAAGCCGTCTCGCTCGAATGACGCAATCCACCAAGTGACGCAACTGCTTACAAGCTCGCCACGAATATCGTATCGTTTGTTCGCCAATTCGCCGAAACACTGGCAGGGGAATATGTGGCGGTAAGATATCTATATGAACTAGTACCAACATCATGCGAAGACGATTGTTTTGGCGTGATTGGTTAAGTACTCGCGTTCGGAACAGAAGGTACCCAGAACGAACCTTCTTCCTTCAGACCTATCAAAATGAAATTTAATGTTCATATTGCTTTTTTGAATAGAAATCCGTCAAGAACGCGTCTTACAAAAATTGACTCTCAAAGGTGGTTACTGGAGCTTATTGATAAAAAAATTCCATTTTTGAATTATGAGATTTAGATTTGGCAAGCATGTTTATTTCACTGAATAGAGATCCACTAAAAAGTGATTTAGGGGAAATCCGCTTGGACAAGGGGTTACGAGAGGGTAATAGATAATTCTACTTCAAGTTGAGAAATTATTTGTTAGAAGAGCTATCCTTTTTGAACCAAAAGGTTAGAGTTTTATGAATATTTTTCAATGCAATCGAATTCTTAATGCTAGGACTCAGGTATCAATAATTTACATAGATGTATAAACCGTAGATTTTCATACAAAATCATGAAATACCCAGATAAGCGGGTGGTTAAGGGCTAATCTATGTAGAACAGATTTTTAGGAAATTATGTTAAGAATTTTGTAATATTTTTGTGTTATGGCTGTGTGGGAAAGATAACACAAATGTCAAAATTTTAAGTGATTTATTCAAATATTGCGTAAAACACAACAAAGCAAATACAACACACTTGAAACATACTCACAGTTATTGTAGTTCGGTCAATAGAATCGAATAGAGTAGCAATCAAGGTATCAAAAGCTCAACAAACACAAGAATTGAGTTTCAACATACCTATCTTCGTTCCGAGATCGAATAACATATCTAGAAAATACAGGCAAAAAAAAAAAAAAAAAACGTTGCCAGGTACTTGAATGAACAGTCAATGTATGCAGAAAAAGCGGTACTTTTTCGGTTCACCGGCTCGAATCTCGCTAAGTTGGCGTTTTTGACGGTAGCACACAATATCCACATAAAAAATCTTAAGTATTAGTTCTCAATGGTTTTTCATTAATCTTTGATGTATTATGAAAAAGACGTTACTGATAAGAAAAGAGCCCGACTTGTTTTGAAAATGTAGCGGTAAAAGAGGTTACCAGCGGGAATATTCAGTCTGGCGACCATTTTATAATTTTTGGCGACTTTATCGCCTGCCCCGGCGAATCGGAAAAGTACCGAAGAAACTTGCCAAATATTTGAATGCCGCTCTATTCAAGAAGACAGATAAAATAAAAACAAAGAAAGTAAGTTCACAGATAAAATAAATGCAAACTAAGCTACATGACAGTTAAATATATGTACATAAATGACAAAAAAAAAAATACTGAACGCATTCATTTAACTCCAGTTTATAATCAAACAATGGTTACATAACAATTTTAGGAACAGAGATTATGCACAGGAAAGTTTGAGAACAGAGCTGAAGTATTTTTTTTAAAACTTAGCTTCCCCTTTTACCTTTCTTAAAAAGAAAAAGCTTCAAACAATGTGGCATTGCAAAAAAACTGAATATAGAAAAATCTTCGCATACATTCCATTTGCAAAAGCCGAGTTTGTGCCGTGTTAGACTTCGCAATATAAAAATCCTCAAATAGTACATCTTTTTAAAATCTTATGCACAAATAAAAGATTTAAATATGAACAGAAGTGAAAATCATTTAATTTTGAAAATTGGTACCCATTTATCATTTTTCCTCCCATTAATTTGAGTATTCAAATTACGTAAAGTAGCCTATGAAAAACAATAAATATTGGAGATTACTAATACAAAAGAAAGATTTTCAGGAAAACACGATTACTTATCTCACATTTTTGACAGCCATCAATGACTAATTTGACGGTTGTCAAAAATGAGGTCGCCCTATGAAACGGTAGCTGCGATGAATTTTAATTTCTAGAAATGAATCCAGCGAGTTCAAAGAACGCTTCATTCACATGGCGTGAAATTCGAATGTTTGAAATGAAAAGGTCAGTGTAAGGTTATGCAAGCCTAGTGGGACTAATTTCTAACGGTATTAATCAACGTGAAGCTGATAAAAATATGCAAATGACTTGCCATGATTGTGGCTATGTTGGACATATCCAATCATGAGCTTTTGTTTGTTGCACAATATCCACCGTGTTGTAAATAAAAATATAAACATTTCTCAGTGAGAAATAATAAAGTATGAAATTTTCAATTATGGAATCGTGACTCTGGGAGTGTATCCGAAATTTAATATATCACCCAAATTGAATTATTTTTTAGTTTTTTATTCTTTTTCACCTTCCTAATTTTCACTTTAAGACGGAGATTAAAACCATTGAAAGATTGGTACAGCAACACTGAGGCCGCGTCTGTATGGAAGATTGTTGAATCAATCTTCCAACAGTCTCGTAGCGGTATATCGTAGATTTGAATTTCTGTTAATTTTATTCATAAAAATTTAGAAAGGGAATCTATTGATAAATTTTTGTTGCTTTTGCAATACAGCTTCCGTGATACAGTGAAGAGTGAAGAGAAAGAGCAGGTGTAAATTGCTATTTGTTTTTGTTGACAAATATCGAAAATTAATATCCTGGTTTTGCAAAACCAGTTGTTTCTTTGCATATCATAATTTAAACGAAAGTTAATAAAAGTTTTTGAATATTAGTATTTTTTTTTCTTGAAAGAGTAGAATAAATGGTTAAATGGAATAAATGCCAGCACTGTTCTAACTGATCTAATCCAGTGTTTACCCTGTAATGCTATGTTTTCCAATCGTGGTTATGATGGGCTTACGCGTCTTTTCATTAACTTCCTTTCATTTCCTTTGGGTTCTTTTGGGGCCAGAATTAATGGCAACTCTTTTCCAATCAAAACCCAAGAAGTGAAACCATTGCATTCGAGCAAAGACGCAACTTCCTTAGTATTGGATCAACGATTGGATTAAGGTAGGATTGACTATTTAATATTAGGACTTGCGATATTATTGGAATTGAGATTAGGCGGGTTAGATAGTGATAGTGGTCCGAGTTACTTTATTTCGGTATTACTTGTATTGTGTGTTTGTTCATCGTAGATTCTCACATATATATTATTATCTGCTAAACGCTTAAGTTCAAGTTCTTAATAAAGATATTTTAAGAACATGCAAACTTCTAGTTCTTTAAGTGAACTTACACCTCTAGCTCACACAGATATTCAAAGAGAATGTCACCCTAGGGGGGCATTTTCACATGGTATACTAGTAATAGCTCAAACTAAGTCAAAGAAATAAACAAAATACGAATAATTTTGCTAACAGAGGGCCTTTATTTGCTAAAAAATGATTTACAGGGAAAAATGCACTCCGAGACAACAAAAAAAGTTGTAACAGAAAAGATCTGTCAGAACGCAGTACAATTCAAAAAGTTGGTAAAATAAATACTTATACAAGAGAAAATGAATAAAATTTGAGACTGAAATACTCAAGTATTTATTCAGACAAATGTAGAATAGCAGTATCCAATATGACTTACTATCAGAAACGTTTTGAGGAATGGGACAACTGGGTTCAAGCCCAGGGCCTTTGCTCTGAGTGGGCTCTTGTCTCATTCTCGACTTTAAAAGATCATTAACCGAATAATTTTAGTGGCCAAATGCTATTCCCGAGCATATTTTCCGAAAGAAACTGGGATTTTCGAATTAAATGCCAAATGAAAACTGTTGTAGGTCTGCATTATCATGCCATGTCCGTGTGTAGGCCTAAACCTACCAACATACACCATAATTACTCATGTAGTAGAATGGATGCAATCGGTTTGAGCCTAGATCTGTCCGACTGTGAGTCATGTATATTTGTTTGCTATGGGGTACCGTTTATACAAGCATTTGACAACGTGCATTATATACTGTCTGCTTAAAAGGGTCTTAGGTATAGCCTATTTTTTTGTAGGAGCCCAATGCCTCAGAAAGTCTTAAGTTGTGTATGATCATATTATTCCTAAAATCAGTGGCGTAACGTACACCACCGCATCGCAGGGGGACAGAATTCTAGAGGTCCCAAAGCCTGATGTTATGGTTTTGCAATCCCTTGTAAGATCATATTTGGGGCCCAAAACCTGACTTTGCAGATTGATCTAATATTCGCCGTTACGCCATTTCCTAAAACACCATGTCAAAAGCCTTAGTAGTGAGTGGTACAGATTCTTTATAAAACCTAAAGACTGTCCACCCAATATTATTTGTACACTGGCATGTAGTTTCGGTAAATTGCGTGGTGTGGGTTTAGTGGTGGCTTTTCGTCCCATGACATCCCCTATAATCTCGATCGATCTCGTGAAAATGTGGCCATGGTAAGTTATCGAAATATTGTAGACATGAATAGGGTTGCTAATGGCCCCAATATTCCTTGAATGCAAAGTTGGTCTGACACAGGGTCCACTACGGACACCAAAGATGATTTAGCATCATAAGCAATTGCACCCCACGCCATGACTTATGGTCTTCTGAACGTGTAACCTTGCATAACGAACTGCGGATCTTGACATTGATGATACATTGCCTCCTCACAGAAGTTTGATTGTCATCTCCACCAAGACAGATACGGGACTTGTCGATCGATGTTATTCGACGCTCCAAGTCTGTATGTTACGACAACATTCCAATTGGGTAAGGGGACGATGAAATACTATCTGAAATAGTTGTCGTAATGATCTAGGTGAGTTTAATCTCACGTCGTAAAATCGTCGATAAATGGTGTGATTACTTATGAAATAATTGACAAAGGTTCCCACTGCCCACTGAATGTCTGTAGTATTGGCTGTTGGATTAGCAAGCGTATGTCTTGCAACACATCGATCCTATCTTGGTCTGATTCATCTGGGTCTTCCTGAACCTGATTAACTCTTGAATGTGTCTCATTTTATCTACTTCCACCTTGCAATAATAACATTTTAGCTGCACTGCTTTGGTGCTAAGGTGAAGCGCTGTTGAGATCGGTGTTAAGGCCGGATCATTCCTGAGAAAGGCGTCGTTAAAACGACATTGTGATGCTCGTAGATGTGTCTTGATAGGTCATAGTAAGTGGGAATCTTGATCGGTGACATAGTCCGTTAGAGTGTGCTGGGGCGTGGTAGCGTGTTGAAGCCTGTAGATATATCTCTCTAGCATTTGTGAAGCTTCTTAGAGTCTCAAGAGTTTGAGTTTCCCCTTTTGTGATATCTCTTTAAAGATAGAATACATCACGCCCACAAAAGTGACACGTGAAGCAGAATCACTTCTGTTTTGGACGTAGCCGGGATTACTATTCCACTCTCTCTCTCTCTCTCTTTATTAGTCCTAGTCCCCCTCATTGGTGGACTTTGAAGCCGGTGGTTGGCGTGTTAACTGCACCGATCACCTCACTGTCGGCTGTATCAAGGGAGGTCGAATATTGACTTGCCTTAGAACATAAGCGTCGGGATGTCCCGTATGGAATACTTTCCTTCGCGAAACTACATGGCCGTTGAGATGTCACTAGTTCCCTAACAAGTAAAGGGTCCTTTGTTGGAGACCGCCACAACACCTTTACAATCAATATGCTACACAATTTGTTAATTAGACCATCAATCTTCTCAGTGAACAATTATTCGAGTGTGAAACTCTCCCAGTTGCTTAATTTGCTTGCGAGTTTTTCTCTGAGACATAATCCAATGGGAAACCAAAACAACAGCGCGAATTAAAATGAATTGCTTATCCATTAGATGCTTTCTTTGCAATATCTTTAAACACTAAATTATTTTATCACGAAAAAATATTTCAGTCCCCTCAGTTTCCTGTAAACGATTTTCAGGGTATTTTTATTACCGTAAAATCCGGTGTATAACACGCACCTATACTTTCAAGTTGCATTTTTCAATTTTTAGATATACTCACCCTTTTTTACAAATAAATCTGAAATTTTAGTAAACAATATTCTTATGTTTTGAAGTCATTTATTCGAGGTATTATCCCAGACTAGTGAAAAAACAGTATACTTTTAAAATTACTACTCTTTTAGTTCAGAAGGCGTGTCATTTCTTTTAAATAAACAGTATTTCGACATGTGTAGAAGTAAATTTTTTTATGCTCATCTTTGTTATTTTTAAAGCTATCATTTTTATACCCAGCGTATAACGCGCACCCTTAAATTTCGATCGTATTTTTGGTATTAAAAGTGCGCGCTATACGCCGGATTTTACGGCAATTAATTTTCTTTTCCAAATGTGATGTGTGTTTATATTTAAATTAATCCTCATACGTTAAGAGTTTTACTTCTTGTAAATTGCATTTTCTTCAGCTCTTTCAGAAAAAAAAAAAATGAAAATTTAAATTCGTAGCTTTTAAATAATTCGGCTGACAGAAGCATTAACCTCATTATGTATGAAGCAGAAACCCTACTGTCATTTCCCAAGCCTAATATGTTCATAGAAAGTGTCACAATTCACGGCAGGTGTTAAGGTTAAGTTACAATGAAGAGAAACTGTGTTTATGAAAAGTTTTAGTAGGGGGGCGGGGGAGGAAGTGGCAAAATTATACAGATGAATATATGTTATGTCTACTGTCTGTAGTGTCAGGATCAATTAGCAACTTTCTGTTTTAACTAACATTCTCTGAGAGTTTTAATCAAGTTTTTTTTTATGTAAAAAAAACCAGAGCCGCTGTAGAATGTTTGCAATGTCGTTTCGGCGTTCATTAAAAAATAAATTCAAGAGAATGTTAGTGTTAACTTTAATTAGGTAACTTATCATGCACTAATACGGCTGTTTAAAATAAAAATAAAGAATTTTGCTAACGAATTATTTGCATTGCCATAGTTTAAAAACGTTAAAATATTAGGAAAATTAACATTTCCTCTCTTGAGTACTATTTCTATGAAAAATAATATTTATATGTATACAGTCGGACTTCTATATAACGAAGTCGCTAAATCTCGAAAAAAAGTTCGTTGTATGGAAAATTTTTTACTTAGAAGTTCATCTTTCAATTTTTTTTATAAACCACATAAAACAACTTTTAAATTCATTAACATTATATATTAAAAAAAGTACTTATTCATGCATTTTTGTAATTTAATATATATTTATTTTGTATATCTTAACGATTAAAGAAAAAAAGAATCTGCAAGAAAATTTTCTTGACGTCTTTATCCACTTCCTGCAGAATTAATTATTTTTCTTTGATGCTCAAGCACTTATGTTTTGACATTTTTGAGCTACAAGAAACGACGCTACCAGTACGACTGATCAACACTGCAAATGAACGGAGACTAGTTCAAGGACATGAGACTCCACTGAGGATGAAAGGGAATATCGGAGATGTTTCCAGTGAACTGGTAAAAGGTCATACTTCTTGGGTGAAACGACCAGAATTCTATTGCTCTCGGCGAGTTAGGCACCTCATCAAACCAGTTCAAGATTTATGACCACCATAAAATGTGTTAAAAAACAGAACAACTGAAAATGTCCAGAAATACTTCATAAATAGGGAGAAAAAAATTGAATCACAAGAGAAAAAGTTCGTTATATAGGAAATGCACTTCGCTGTTGGGAGGTTATTTTACAAAGAAAATCGTGAATTGTTCTCGGTTCTAAAAAAGTTCGGAATATAGAGGTTCGTAATATGGAAGTTCGACTGTATATATAAAAATAAATTCATTTTTAGATACGAGGAACAATTCTTTCTTAAAATTTTCTTTAACGACCTCTGAAAAACATCCGACAAGTAGGTACTTTTCCTTTTCGCAGGCACAAATCTCGCCAAGCAGCATTCATTGGCGACAACACACACAATATACACACAAAGAAATGTTAATAACTATTACTTCTCATTGGTTTTTCAACCCTTTTTGGTGTAAAGAAAAAGACCTTACTGTCAACAAAAGACCGCAACTTCTTTTGAAAATGCAGTGAAATATCACATTATGGCAGTGTCAGGGATTCAAAACATACACACAAACAAAACTAAGGTGACCAACTGTCCTTCTTTAGGGAAGACAGTTCTCCTCTTATAGGTTCTGTCCTTCCTCGAAAAGTGTCCTCCTTTTCAATATTTTAAAACTGATCTGTTAATCTCTGCATTCAGAGATGAACCAAACATGTTTCCAGTATGTCGAAGACAGATCTGAAGCAAATGTTACAGGAAATAACAGTTTTCAATGGTATTTTTTGATTTTGTCGCAAGTAAATTGGGCAGATATAGAAAATGACGTTGAGTTTTTATCGAAAGAAATGTATGGTATTAAAATCGATGACAATTGTCTGTTTGAAGTAGAAAGAAGACTGAATGTATATTTAGATTCTAATAAATTAGAACAAAATTGGAAAATCAACATGCTGGGAAAATGGTAAGAGATGGGTGAAATTACTTAAACCATTTCAAAAAAATAAGCACATTCCATATAAAAATGTAATTACTCTTGTTGAATTTACGTTGCGCTGCTCTGGAACTAATGCAGCAGTTGAAAGAGTTTTTTTTTCTAATTAATAATGATTTTTGTGAAGTGACTAGTGAGAAATCAAAATTGAATGCTAATATTTTAGCTACAGTGCTTACCGTAAAATTCAGTGTGAAGGACATTTTTTGCCCGAACTTTCCGATAGATTAAAAAATGACATGTTGACAAAAAAATATTCATTTAATGGAAAAAATACTCGTTTAAGATAATAATTAAAAAGAATGTAAGCGTAATTAGCAGAGATTCTCAGCCATTGTGCCACCAAATTCTAGAAGTGCGCCATCAAATTTTCTTAAAATTATTAATTATACTCTGAGAAAAAAAAATAAAATGTGGAACCGAAACATTCAGCCATTTGAAAGAAAGAAATTAAGCGTATTTGTGGTATATTTAACTTATTTTTTCTCGTAAAAGTGTATTATACATAAGAAAAACTCTTTTAAATTTATTTTATTATTGGTGTGCTGCAAAGTTTTGAAATTGTTAATAGTGTACCGCGACAAATAAAAGGTTGAGAATCACTGTTCTAGAAGAAAGTTAAGTTATTCTAGGTATTTTGATGATGTATCAAAAACGGCCTTACTTTTTCTTTTCTTTTTTTTTAATTTGGCTGTTTTTCTATTTTTTGGTTATATTCTTAATTTTTAGTTTCATATAAAATAAAACAATTTGTAAATCGTTGGATTAAAAATAGATCAATTTTTCATTTTATTTATATTTTTCCAAACCATTTTATACCTTTGAAATTTTTTTTCAGCTCACTTTTCTAAGGCATATGTCTGTGGACTCACATGATATGTCTCCAAATGTCATCAGCCAAGGTCACAAACATCCGCCGAAATGGTAACCCAGAAATTGAATTCTAGATGACAGCACAGCCTAACCCTATTGTTTGTATACATCCCTGTGGAGAATCTGAAACCTTCACTCGTAAAATCATAGCTAGTGATACAAAAGTCACAGAAAATGCGTCAACTGGACACGTCCTAATATCTCTGACCCACCCTGTAGAGGAGCTGATGCATGTTAAATCTATCGATGTTCAAAGTCTTCACATTGGCGTGGTGTGAACGTTTGAAGAGTGGAGTACCATCTCAGGTATCATCCTGGACACTTGACTAAAGCTCAGATTTTGAGGTTCGTAACCAATAGTCTTCGTGTGGCTACAAAATGCAACATTAATAAAAATCAAATCACAACTAGAGACTGCTAATGATGGTACCGGCTATGTGCCAAACGACTGTCAGTGAAACAGGGGATGGAGAGAGTAGAAATTGCAGCAATGGCTAAAAAACAACCTTCTTTTTGAAATATCGTTCAAGAAGCTGCCGCGCATACTACGGCCTGTGTTCCCGTAAGTTGAAACTAGCTCAGATAAAAACAAAATACCACAAAGCTGTTTACAGAAGGGATTTCTTTTTGGCTTGGTTGCCTAAAGGGAAAAGTACAGCAATAAGTAATTCAAATCATATGCTTCCAAAAACAGTAAGCTTAGGTCATTCACAACCGATGACGAAAAATTTGTAAGTTTGTAGAAAAGCATATTCCGCATCAAAGAGAGTCAAAATTTTCTTTAAGTGTTCGGTAATAACACTATAGTCTCTTGTGCTTCTGTTCCAAATACTCTAATCTGTCCGTGGACAAAGTTTATTGCACGCTGTTTTATTCATAATAAATCCATAAATTCGCCAAATAGTAACAAAATTTGTCATCTTTCTCCTATAATAAAAGATATTCGTTTTGGTCTAGACTGGTAGCCAAATATACTCCTCCAGCCTGTCCCATTCTTAAGCCAATTAAATTATTTCAAATATTTATTCTGAGGTTGATGGTCTCAACTAAATAGATCATACATCTCTAATTTCTTCCAATATTTGCTTAGGTTATTGTTACTCTTTGAGATCAGTTTGCTTTGACGTCAGATGAACTAGTCGTAAGATATCACAAATGCGATTCTAGGTTATTTTGTACAAATGTTTATGTTGTTTGCTTTGTTTATGTGTAAAGGTCAAATACACTGATGAATCATATGCAGTCGTGAGATAAACGGACAAATAAAACACCGAGTTTTTTTGGAATGAAATCTCTAAAAGTTTGATCAGTGTAATGTGCACTAACACACAAAATGTTCTAGAAGCCCTTCATTCTTTATTAACAACTAATAAAATCGCATACATTAGTTAATATTGTATTATTATTATTAATTCTCATTATTTGTGTTAAAATATTTTTGTATTTTAACTCAGAATATATTTAATACAGATCAAAATATCAAAGAACCAAGCGGATAAACTGAATCATGATTATTTTGTGATAACACTTTAAAATACCGAAAACATTCATAACCCTAAAAGCGAATTTAAAAAAAATTGGTATTTTATGTATTATTTAGAAATGAAAGGTCACGTGAGAGATTGCGTTTAATTGCATACTGGCAACTAAGCCTTTGAAGACACAGCAAGTCTCCAAATGTGAGAGCTATTTCATGGTGGCACCATCTAGTACTGGCTCGCGCTACCAAATTTTGATTCTAGAATGAATTTTAATTCAAGCTCTCGTCGGATGCTAACTATTGCCGTGATTTAATTTGCCGAGAGTGCCAGAGCCAAACTGATGCTCAAAGGATCTTTTACATGCCCCATAATTATTTGACATGCATGTCTACGATTTTCCCATCCAGAAAATCTATCGACTCCGGTCGGGATCAGACCCGCAATCTCGGGCTCACGAAGCGGGCACACTGCCTCTAAGCCTCCGAGCTGATGATTGAATAAATTATATTCTTTTAAAGTTTATTAAAGAAAATGGTACTTACGAATTATCGCAACAATCGCCAACGTTCAAGATAATTCGCTAAGTTGGCAACCCTAATTAGGCATGTGTCGTAAGCGCTGAATTGGCAATCACGTGCTTCGTTTCATATAATGTCGCCAATAGGTTGCGATAATACGTAAATACCAAGAAAATAATAATGTAGAAAAGCGAGATAAAGTTCTTTTTTATTTCTCACAAAATATAGATATGTTAATGAGTATCCTTCCCGCCTATTTTAAAAATCACAACAAACACCCGTTTTCTTTATTTCTTGTATCAAATAAAGGGATTTAGTAATTTAGTTAAATCCTAGTTTAGTTCACCCCTTTGGCGACGAAGAAAAAAAATGACATGAAATTGGGCCTTCTCATTTTCCTACATTAGACTTCTAGTCAATATGAAGGCAATAAATCGCCAAGTTGGCGACAGATAAAGAGATGCACTAAAATGGGATTACATCAAATCGTTATTAAAGTTCTTTAAAAAAACTTTTAATAATGATCATTTAAATATCGAATCTTTGAAATGCATTATAGTTATTAATTTTAAATTATTAATTATTATTTAAATCCAAAATTTTAAATTATTTTTTGGCTTAAAATTTGGAAAAATATCATTCTAAAATGAAGAAATGTTTTGTGTTTTAATAAAATATTTCAAATAATAATTTTTTATATAAATAAACACTATCATTTGATTTGTTTTTTGTTGTAATACACTGAATAAAAAAAATAACATAAATTAGAATAATAAATATTTTTTTTAAAAAAAATTTCGCTTGGTAATATAATATAAATTTTTTATAATATCATTTGCTGTCTTATAACTGTCGTCGTAAATGTTATGATTGAAAAATAATTGATATAATATTACAGACAGCTCATGAAATAGTCAAAGCTTGTATGATTTAAGATTTATATGTTTTTTATTTCTCCAGGAAGTTTTCTTACCTTTATGTAATGGAATTCGAGAAAAGTTACACGCTTCAAATTTTTCAAGTGTCATTTCAAATCAGAAATGTATTTCTTCACAAAAAGTGCGCAGTCTTGAAAAACAATGAGAGATCTACTATTTCAACTGTCTGTCAAATGTCTGAAAAAGGTTATTATTCGAAAAAAGAATGTAATGTAAATGTAGACTAGATGAATAAATTTAAACTTATATGTATTAACTACATGTGAAAGGCAAATAAAACAAATATAAAACAAGTTTAAAAATTTCATTTTTTATTTCTTGTAATTCTTTTACAATTTTCGGAACGGTATTACCGAAAAATAGTTATAGCATTGCATTATCTTATTTTTCCTCAATTCACACAGAAATACTAATAATAAATCTATAATTAATTGAAGAATTATTCAAATTACAATTCGTTGGACTGAGAATAATAAAATTGAAATAAAACCTTATAAATGAAACTTTTTAAGTGTTTATTGAATACTTACGTATGCATTATACGGTTTTCCAATTTCTTTAAATCGAAAAAACGTTGCCAAATGCCGTGACTTACAAACAATAATGAAAAACCGTTCTCGTGCAAGTTCGTACACAGTGATAATATGGATGACCGCATTTGGCGACATTTTTTTAATTTGCAATGTTTTTTGATTTGGTGATATTGGTCGATGGTATAATACAGGGATGGCGAACCAGTGGCACGCGTGTTATCAATGGCACGCGACCCAATGTTTTGGGCACACGAGCGATCAAAATGGTTTGCATTTTATTTCAACAAAACGAAGCTCACTATGAAGTATTATGAACAAACGCGTTTGGGAGCATACTCGTTTGTTATTTTCTTGCCTTAGTTACGTCATGGACTACTGTTGCTTGTGATGCAAAATTTGTCTATGTATAGCTTAGTTAATTTCGTTGACAAGACTGTATTGTAAGTTTATTTGAGTAATATTTACGATTTTTAACTGTCATTGAACTTGGTTAGTTTAGAACAAAAAGGGCAAGATAGTAAGTGTAACAGAGAATTTCAAACTTGGTGAATCTAGAAATATAGCATTATTATTAAAGGTGACAAAGAGGGACGTGTTTTATGTTCTGAAACAGTGGTATGAAGAACATCGTCTGTAAAACGTCATTTTGAAACAAATCACAAATCCTCTTGTCAAAATAGTGAACCACATTAAAAAGAATTAATTGTTTAGAAACCCTTTGGCAGATGACTCCAATTCAGCATATATTCTACTAAAAGTAACATCTTACAATCGTAATATAGGTTATTTGTCATACACACACAATCTGCAGTAACAGAAGTCACACTAATGTTACTTTAATTTGAATTACTCGTATAACTAAAACATTTTCAACTATAATGTGCACAAAAAGTATTTTTTTGTAATAAATAAAGAGTTTTGAGTTGTTAGTATTTACTTTTACTATTTTCACAATAAAATCTCAAGTCAAAATTATTTGACGCCACGTCTATACTTCATTAAACATTTGTTAAGAAAAAATGGCATGTTGATTTATAAAGGTTTGCCCCCCCCCCCCCTGGTATAATACGTAAGTACCGATTATTGTAAAAGTCCATTAAAAATCTTCACATTTTTCCCCTTCCATTTATGATAAAAACAAAAACAAAAGCTTTTCTCCTAAAAAAGAAAATTAAAACATTCTATTTCAAATTTGCTCTTCTTTATTTCCTGATTCAAGAAAACGAATGAAAAAGATTTATTAATAAATCCCTGCAATAAAATGTTTCATTTTTGATAACATGACTCCTACAAACATCTGCTGTGTCAAACTATCGTCAGTGCAGAAGTACTCAGTTTGGATGAAGTTCTATAATTATTGTTAATTGAGGTAAGTTTCTTTGTTAAAAAACAACAAATATGATTTATTACTCATTTCCCATTAAAATGACATTGCCCTTGATGTATAAATACAGGAACATAGTTTCTTTGAGGAAAGTAATTGTGTTTACTCTATTTCTCATGTGTGGGGTTTCATTGACTCTCATTTTTTTGTGATTGTAATGATTGCTTTGATTTTCTAACTCATTATTTAATGCACACATTTATTTTTATTATTGTTCAGTAACATTTTTTGGGCTAAAAATATTTCGATGTTTATTTGCTTATTATTACAATTATTTGGAATAGCACAATTTTATCTTGGCGAATTGGCGCTCTTTTCTCTCTGATGGAAGTTTCGAATTTTAAAGTGTTCGAATGTCGTTTTCGGTCAAAAATCTCACTTTCTTTTCATTTTACCATTTCAGAATTAAAGTAATTCTTTCTAAACGTTTCTTTGTTTTGAATGTTCATTGCTTTTTAAAAAAAACTACTGGTGTTTTAAGATATTATTTTTCATATAATCTCTTACAAAATATTAAGTGATTTTTTTTTTAAAAATTATATATTTTTTTTTAAGTTGAAATAAAAAATTTCATGTTTTTATTTACTGTATGACAGGTGTTAAACATAGCGAATAATAAAATAAACTTGAATTTGATTAAAATAATTTATAACTTAAAAGTTTTTAAAGTATCTTTTGTGCGATGGATAAACTTTATATGTTTTTTATAAATCGTAATTGATAACTGTTTTTGTAACTGATTAAAAATAAAATTTGCGAGAAAGAATAATTATATAATTCGAATTTTGTCTTGGAATAGTTTGTGGTGTGGTTATGTGATCTATATCTTATGTCGCTTGATTGATTGATTGAATATTAACGTCGCACTGTTCAGCTACACGAGGGCTTTTGGTGACGGACCACGTAATTTTGAACCATGGTCAAGTGATGTGGACGACACCTGAGCTGGCACCCCCCTCTCCTAACTACCACACCACACCAACGGGAGGACGTTTCAGCTCTCGACAGATTTAACGTGCATCGCTGCCCTACACGGCGGGTCTTTAGTGGTGGGCTCGAACTCGTGACAAGGCAAGCCACGATCCGATACCTATACCACTCGGCTACCGCGGCCATATCTTATGTCGCAGTTGTGTTTGTAGAATAAAAAAATGATCTTTATCAACTACAACACTGTAATCATAATTAAATGACAATGATGATTGAACAGACGGTAACGGTAAATGTATAATCTTTTTCAGTAATATATATTTCTTTTGGAAATAAATTAGAAATTCATTTCGATTTTTTTAGATTTATTTGCAAAATCCAGAACAAATTTTTTTTTTAAATATCATTAAAATGCTCTAAACAACTTAAACAAATAGCTAAAAATACTTTAAAACCATTTGATTACATTGTTTAGAAAAATAATTTATAAATTGGAAATAATTACTTAAAAA
>BMAV01000858.1:51621-61657 GCA_019973955.1 Trichonephila inaurata madagascariensis | reverse complement strand
TTTTTACAAAATTAATTATGTCATTCCATTAAGAATAAGTTGCAGATATCACAAAAAAATTACAGTTACAATATATTAATTTTCATTAGTCGAAAACATTAAATTTTATAAGAAATTGCAAGTGTATGAACACTTTTGTGGCCCACTGTATATATATATATGTTTTTTTATAAATCGTTTGGTAGTTATAATTATTTAGTTGTAAAATTAAATTTGTTTGAATATATATATCGTTTGATATGATGTTTAATTAATAACTGTTTCTTTAACTGATTAAAAATAAAATTTGCAAGAAAGAATAATTCTATAATTCGAATTTTGTCTTGGAACAGTTTGTGGTGTGGTTATGTGATCTATATCTTATGTTGCAGTTGTGTTTGTAAAATAAAAAATGATCTTTATCAACTACAACTGTAATCATAATTAAATGACAATGATGATTGAACAGACGGTAACGGTAAATGTATAATTTTTTTTTCAGTAATATATGTATTTCTTTTGGAAATAAATTAGAAATTCATTTCGATTTTTTTAGATTTATTTGAAAAATTCAGAACAAAAAATTTCTTTAAAAATATCAATAAAATGCTCTAAACAACTTAAGCAAATAGCTAAAAATACTTTAAAATCATTTGATTACATTGTCTAGAAAAATAATTTATAAATTGGAAATAATTAATTAAAAATTATATAATAGATCTATATAGATTCACCTCAATCATTGCCATAGATCAGGTATGGGAAACTAATTTTGGCTCTTGGGCCACACTGTGGAAGCATAGGATAGAGGGGGCACATTTTAAAAATGATTGCATTCAATTTTTTTTGGTGTGTTAATTTTATATTGTCTATTGAAGCAAGTACATTTAATTTTAAAATCAATTTAACAAGACAAATTTACCCATTCATATTCTTCTATATATATATTTTTTTAATATCAGAAGTGAGATTATTTATTGAAATTCTCATCACAACCTGCAAGTTTATGTCAGTTAGCTTGCATCTATATTTATTCTTGCTGATCTTCATGCTCACTCAGTGGCGTAACGGAGAATATTTGGCCCCCCTAGAATTCTGCCCCCACCTCCATGATTTGGGGGTTGTGAGGGTGTATATTACGCCACTGAGCTCACTCTGCTCGCAAATATATGTCGACTAAAATATAAAGAACAATTTCCCCGCGAATTCTTCATACATTGAAATTTTTCACCTATCAAAGATCTATAAGAGTCAATGTCATAGCATTTAACAATTCCTTCACACTTCGATTTGCTTGAAAGTCAGTGACGTAACGTACTCCCCTGCATTGCAGGGGCTGCCAGGGTTCTAGGGAGCCCAAAGCACTGGCGCAGCTAGTTCTGAATGGGCCCCGTATCAAAACTTTTTCGGTGCACTTTTTTAAAAAAGAAAGCCCTGGTTAGCACACACATGTTGGGGCCCCTGTAGCTTGGGGGCCCCGTACCATTGATACGGTGGTAGCTACGCCCCTGGCCTAAAGCCTAACTGACGCCAAGTTGCAATCCTTTATAACAGTGTTCCCCAACCTTTTTATCGCCGAGCACCGGTCAACGTTGGATAATTTTACCGCGGCCCGCTGAGGGGGAGGACGTTGATTCTTTATATTTTAGATAGTTTTGATTTGATAATTTTATTTTAATTTTGTGTTTAAACGTCTTCAGAATAAAATATACCTACACCAAAAATGAATATAAACTGATTTAACAAGGAATATAAAGTGATTTCCATAAAAAGTAGCCCAAACTCAAGAAAAATATACCGCAGTAAATAAAATGTAAATAATTTAATGTTTCTTGTGTGGACCAGTTGTATTTGATCCACGGACCGGTACCAGTCCGCGGACCGGGGGTTCAACCACTGCTTTATAAGATCCAGCTTGGGCACAACACCTGATTTTGCAGGGAAGCCTAATATTCTACGTTACACCACTGCTGAAAGTCAATAAGTTCAAGCTGTAGCTCCTCACAAGTGCTGTATCAACATTAGTAATAATGGGATAACAAAGTAAAATGAATCTAGGCTCAATTTACTTAAAATTCTGAAATTTTCTTGTGACCTCGTCCTCCACACACTGCAGATGATCTCTTAGTAGAAATACTTCCAGTTACAGTAAGACCCCGCTTAACGCTGTTTCGTTTAGCGCTGTTTCGGTTTAACACTCTTTTATTTGAGTAGTGGGATTCCCCAAAATTGCACGCAGCGTTAGGCTTCCCGATATCCGAAGCAGTTTATCTGTGTTTCTTCTTTCTTGCGGTGTTATATGAACGTATTTTTATCGTTTCAAATATTTGTTGATGTTACTGTAAGTATAAATTTATGTAATATAATGATTTGTATGGTGACAAATATTATGATTTTTAGTTTTTATCTTGACTGATAATAATAAAGCAACAAGAAAAAGCATTTCACTAGAAACTAGAATGCAAGTGATTAGAAGATTAGATACTGGTGAAAGTCAATCTCAAATGGGTGCTGCATTGAATTTGGCAACTTCAACAATAAGGACCATTCTTAAGAATAAAGAAAAAATACTGTCATGGGCAACTGCGACTACGACAAGCTCTGCAACAATAATTACCCGTTCTAGAAATAATACAATAGAGGAAATGGAAAAACGACTTTCTATATGGATTGACGACGAAATTGAACGCAATATGTCATCAAGCCAATCTACCTTCTTGAAAAAATGGCAGAAAATGGGAAATACAAAAGCGACTGAATGATTTGAATTGTAAACATACTGACTTAGAATTTTATTTATTTTTATATGTATATTCGTTAATCATATTTCTATATTTGTAAAAAAATTTTGTTTCATTGTTATAAAAAACATAATTAAAAAATTTAATGGTAAAATACCTGACCAATTTTCTACCCATCTTCCCCTAACCCCATTATTTACATGATGAGATAACCTCGTTTAACGCTGTGTTTCATATTATGCTCAACTTTGATGGAACGTATACCCCGCGTTAAGCGGGGTCTTACTGTACTTTTTTTTCCTAATGGTGAAAAATAAAAGAGGAATCTTTGATCGTGCATAGGAAACAAATCTCAATTCAAAGCAGATCTTCTGACTGTTTTTACGGACAGCATAAAAACTCGTTGTGGATCATCAGTTGTCCACCCCCTACCATAGATGAAACTGTTCTAAAGATTCCGGAATGTGATCATTCAAAAAGAAGGAAAACTAACTGCAATGAATTCTGATGTCCATGCCTCAAGAAATATATTTTTAAGAGTTCCTAGAGGCTGTTAAAAAAGCCAAAAATATATTAGAAATCGTTTGAAATATTCCTTATACATAAAATTAAAAAAACTCAAAAGGAAAAGAATATACATATGATGAATATTCATTAAAAAAAATCTGAGAGCTTTGAATAAGGTTTCTGAACAATAAAACATTACCTGGCGAATTACCAAAAAGTAACATGAAAATCAATTGAAATAGCTAAAAATAATAATTTCTTGAAAGTTGAAGAATTGACAGAAAAATACCCCAGAAATAGTCTTAATGACGAAAATAAAACTTAATGGGGCCTTACAAGTAAAAAAATTCGCCATTATAAAAAAATGTTAATACTGATGAGGATTTACTTTAAAATTATGATTATTTTTCTAAAAATTAGATACAAAGGAATATACCATTAAAATCCTATCCTGTTTAATACAAAGTGTATATTGCGTTCAGAACATAATATTGCAATTTATTCTATGAAAGTATATACCCTGATGGGGGATTTATATGCGATATAATACTTCTGTTATTGTTAAGTAGAACATATTAAAGTTACAAATAACATTGAAAAGGTCAACATTAATTGTGATCTACTCTTAGATACTCAACAAAAGCTGTACATTAGTTGGTGCAAACAAGCCCAAAGGAATCTTTAGAATGTCCACATAATTTACCAACTTCTAGAGCCAATTTATCATGTCTATTGAAACATATTAGAGCTATTTCACGAGCAGAAATGAAATATCCTCTTAACGCTGTGCTTAATCTAAGTCAGTTCCCTGCAAAACCTAGAAACGAACTTCCCAACGAGTACCAAACAAGAAGTTTATCTCTTGAAGTGACAGGTCTTCTTTCTCAACTGCGTGACCCTCATCTTTAAACACCGTCTCGGTAATGAAAGCTAGTTTCCCTTTGGGGTTGATATTAAATTCCAAAGAAAAAAATAATAATATGCTGATTTTTGTTGCTACCTTAACTGGATTTTCTACCTACCATCGTCCAAGACGTGGGGTTCATGCATATGGATGAGATGGTACGCCAAGGAATGCAAAAAAGCTTTGCGCAGCGTCTATTATTGCTTCATAAATTTAGGTTAGGTGTCACATAAGAAATTTCTACTTTGCCAGACGCGTAATTTCCCGTTTACAATGTTTCGTAATTGCCAGGAGTTCTTAGCTCGTCAAAAGGCTTGATTGGAACTAATGGGCTGATGAAACTACAGTTCTTGGAAGCGTTCGGAGATGGGTATTTAATTAGCAATTGTTATGAATGAATTTTGCTTTCGGTGTGAGTTGGCGTTGCCTAAATGGATTGTCAAATTGTGGGCCCATTATTGGAGCTAAAGCGCAGTAGCGAATCGCACAGTGTGTCATTTATTGAACGATAAGGAATCGTTTGGGATAATTTTGTAATTGTTTATTTTTATTTGGATCCCTAGAACGAGTTCTGATATTGTGTATCATTGGTGAAGTGAAAAGGAAAATAAAAGTTGGCAGACGGCTTGAGCTTTAAATCGATATCTTATTTGACCTTGAGGGAAAGGCAAGCAATTATTAAATTCTTATATAAAATATTTTTTAAATAAAGTATCGCTTGCGCTTGTACGAAAAGAGTTTTAGCTGGTTTTAGGATCAAGTATCAGAAATAATAAACTTTTTTAAAATTCTAATTGAAATAAAATAATGTATAATTTTCTGGTGAAATAGAATTTAAGTAAATGTTAGGAGAAAAAATAAGTTCGAAATATTTTTATTGAGCATCTTTGTGACGAATTGCAGGTGAAATATTTTCATTCTTTAAAGAATCACAACTTTAAGTTTCAAATGTAAACAAAGACACTGTTTTCATTGCGATTGAAAAAAAAAAGGTATTCTAAAAATTTCTACTTGAAGCTATCAAACGATCATAATCGAGATGTACCAAATCACATAATCATTATTTCTCTGAAATTTATATTTTTGAGTAAAAAAAATGAGATCAGAAGATGATGAATTAACAGGGTAAAAAAATCAAAGTCTACAGAGAAATAGAATTATGTATACTATTTTCAAATAGAATTCCAGAACTGGGTATCATGAAATAAAACCTATAAATCGAGGATTTGAGGCGATTGTCGCATTATAAAAATGATTTCTGATTTGTAGCTTTGATAATCCTACTGCTCTTAAGAATTTGAGAGTTATATGCTGCAATATGAATGCATTATAATCGTACTATCTATATTTTATAAATTAAGCTTTATGTCTTATACAAAAATTTCGTGTTTTTAGTTACTGTAATACATACTTTTCACATTAAGAATTTATTATTCTAAAACACACCGTATAAATAACTTGGTATAATATACATCAGGGGTGAGAAATTGTTTTGGTTTGGGAGGCATATCGTGAAAGGGGAAGTTGCATTTTAAAATGATTGCATTCATTAGTTAACTTTACATCTCAGAAAAAGGTATCAATAGTACGATAAAATCTCAATAAACTAAATTATATAACGGCAGTTTTTTACTCAATTTATTTATTTTCCTAATTTCGCATAAGCACAATTCATTTTAGAATCAGTTTAACGAGACGAATGTACCTTATCACAGTTTTCTACAATTTTTTTTTGAAATCAAGGGTGATATTGATTGTTCAAATTCTCATCACAGACAGCAAGTTAAAGTCTGTAAACTTGCACATACATATATCTGCTCTTGTTGATCTTTGTGCAAGAAAAACTTTGCTCACAAATATATGTTGATGTCAAAAAAATAGAACATTTCCTGTCTATTTGGTCTTCCGACTGTCTTGGTGGGCCGGGGGGAAAAGACATGGAAAATTATATTAGCTCACAAAAGACTGAAAAATATTGTTGTCTATGGTATTTAAAGCCTGCTCCCCCCCCCCCCTCTTAATATTTGAATTGGAATGTGGTATTCCTACTGCTCAAAAGTATATTTTTAAAAGCTCTGTCACTTCCTTCTTTTTTTTTAATTGGTTTGCATCATTTTGGAATGACAAAACTGTGTATCCTGTGATTTTTACCATATTTTGTGGACCTAAGGTGACAAACCATCCTGCTTTAAAGGTTCTGTCCTTCCACGACAAGTGTCCTCCTACTTGTTCTCCTTTTCGATATTTTAATACTGATCTGTTCATCTCTGTATTCAGAGACGAACCAAAAATGTTTCCAATATGTCGAAGAATGGTCTGAAACAAATATCACAGGAAATAACAGTTTTTAACGGTATTTTTTTGATTTCATCGCAAGTAAATTGGGCAGATATAGAAAATTGTGTTGAAGAAGAAAGACGACTAAAGGAATTTTTAAATTCTAATAAATTAGGGAAAAAAAACAATTTTAAAATCAACATGCTAAAATTGATAGAAGATGGGTAAAGATACTTAAGCCATTTCAAAAATGAACACATTCCATATGAAAATTTAGTCATTCTTGTTGAATTTACATTGTGCTGCTCTGGAACTAACGCAGCAGTTGAAAGAGTTTATTTAGTTGGTAATGATTTTTGGACAAGTCAGAATTCAAAATTGAATGTTAATATATTAGCTACAGGGCCTACCGGAAAATTCAGTATAAAGGATATTTTTTGCTCCAAAATTTCCAGTGTATTAGAAAATGATATGTGGACAAAAACACGAAAATCATTGAATAGAAAATATTCGTTTAAGTAAATAATTAAAAGCGTTAATAGCATAATTTTGTTTGAATTAATAAAATGTTTCACACATTTACGTTGTAATATTTTCTTAAAAATTTTTCATTGTAAAAAAACTGGTCACCTTAAGTGAACCTCTGTTGAGTTGTTAATAACACGCACCAAAATTCCACACCTTTTCCATGTAAAGGTATTAAAAACTCGTGACACATTTAATATGCAGCTGTTATTGTTATTTCACTTTATAGTCTTTGGCATTATGAATCTAAAACTAGCTAACTCGTGGCTGCTAATTGTTAACTCTTTCGACAATGCTTTGAGAATTCTTCAAAAATGCTGATAAAAAAATGTCAAAAAAAAAAAAAAAAAAATCAGAATTGATGAAATATTATGCTTAAATAAAAGTGCTTTACTGAGGTCTTTTGCTATTTCTCTCCACGTTGATGAAATAAAAACATCATCCTAAATAAGTGGATCTTTGGTAGCATCGGGACTCAAACTAATGACTCGAGCCAGAAATAATGCATGCCACATTTTCGCAACCATGACCACTCAGTTTCCACGGCCGTGTTTTGAATAGAAATGAATATTTAGTGAAAAGAGTGAAATTTTAAGAAAATATTTGCTTCTTTTCTGTCTCGCCAGCGTACATCTCGCCAAGCAGGCTTTATTGGCGACAACATACAATATAAATACACAAAAAAAAATGTTATAAATATTAATTCTAATTGGTTTTTCATCTATTATTGATGTGTTATGAAAAAGAAGTTACTTATAAGAAAAGACAGTGACTTGTTTTAAAAATGTGGTGGTAAAAAGTTACAGCCTGAATGTTCCATTCTGCGTCGGTTGAGTCATTTTTGCGACTTTATCGCTTGCGCCGGCGAAACGGAAAAGTACCAAATATTTTCTTCATCTTTAAAAAATTCTTAAATAACAATAAAAAAAATATATATATATATATCTTGAAATTAACACAGTAATATTTTTTTCCTTCCTTTATTTTATATAAACACTAGAAAAAAACTTATATTTTATTCGGTAGTCATCTTTATTATTTTTATGATTTTTTTTCATTTGAATGCTTTTTTTTTGTAGAGATACCTTAAAGATTATTTAAAACGACTTCAACAAAATTTCAATGAGGCATAAATCTTGGTTTACTGGATGGGTAATTGGTAGTGGCGTAACGGAGGACTTTAGGGTCCCCCTGCAAAGTCAGGCTTTGGGCCCCCTAGAACCTTGCCCCCTCCCCTCCACCACTCCCCGCGATGCGAGGGTGTACGTTACGCCACTGGTAATTGGGGTTTTCGACATCTGAAAATAAATACATTTTTGAGCTTCATATTAGTTCCATACAGAGATCCACCAACGTTTTTATATCTAATCTGAGTTTTTATAAGCTATTATTACAATATTTGTTGTTCGATAAACATTGAGATGCGATAAAGGTATTATATTACGAAGAAAGTTATTGACTTGACACGAATTTCAGATTTTATTGTTTATTTGGTCTTCTGGCTTTACAGTGAGGTACAAAGATGTTGGGAGATATATATTTTAACTCTTTGACGGAGAAAGTTGTTAGTCCATCTACCAGTATAAAAATAAATAAATAAATCATGAATCATTGCAGGATTTTGATTTTATAATTAATGTTGTACTGGAGCAACGACTTTTAACTTGTGTTCCCTGATAAAATAGTAATAAATTTTTTTTAAAGAGCCTTAATTAAGTTATTTTTAGAAATGTTCAAAGATAAAATTAACTGCATTAAATTAAATCCCCTTTTAAAATGGATACATATATACACGAATATATTATTATTACATCTATACGCGTCGCGGCAAAAAACGCACACGCAGTAAAAGTCAATGTACATTTTAGTACTTCAATATTGTTTTTTTGGTAATTTCTTATAACTTGTAATTACTCAAATTATTAATAACCTATTGATTGGAATATGGTCCGAATTGACATATTTTTTTAGTTTGTGTTAATAAATAAACCACAAAAAAAAAGGAAATTTTCTTAAGAACTGGAAATAATTGGATTTCGCATGAATGATCCTTTATCCTATTTCATTCATTTATTCATTGCATTTTGATTAGTTTTTGTCAAAATATATTTAATCAACAGTGTTATTGAAATTGAATTGATGTTACTTACAATTTTCACTAACATTAATAGTAAATTAAAAATTCTTAAATATCACGATATCATTGGACATTGTTATATATTTTTATGTTTTCCTTAATAAAATGTTTTGGTACATATCACAAAAGGAGGTAAAGTAACAAAAGGTGAAAAAGGTACTTGTGCTGCCATCTATTTTCGAAACCTTTTACTAATATTTTGCCTCATGCTTATTTTAAAAACATTAGCATTCGTTTTACTTGAGTAGTTTTCTGATAGGCTTATTTATTATGTCTTTTTTTTAACAGGCTTGTATGATTTATTACGATTATTATTTTTTTTAACGACATTAAGAATGTAATTTATTGGATTTTATTACTCAGGAGATGAAACTCATAAACTATGGAAGTTTTTTGATTTATTGCATCGGATTTGCAGTTTTCTGAACACATTTTAAATGACTAAAGAATAATAAAATTGCCTCCACTGCTTCTGTCCTTCATTTTCGCAAGAAATGTAACCAAGCGTGCGATATTTCATTTTAATTATTACAAGAACTTTTTATATTTGAAATTTTGTTTACGGTACTACCTCAAACTTACGCGATAGGTGGTACTGAGTGAGTTTTTGAATTAAACTGAGGCCTTCTGTCAAACTCCTGATTAAACTGGGTCTAAAGACAAGTTCTTCAATGTCTTGCTCCTGTTCATGCATTGCTATGAACTCATCAATCGTCAGCTCCTGATTGTGGGAATCCAGCAGTTCTTGAACATCACTATCCTTTTCTAAATTTACTTACCTAGCAAGATCGACAACTTCTTCAATCACATTACCAATTTCATCAGCCCCTGGCACTGATTCCGTCTGAGTTTCAGAGATATAAAAAAAACCCAGTTTTTTCTAAACGCCATTTAAAGTTTTTTTAAAGATTCACTTCATTCCAATATAATCCAACGATTCTCACTACTTCTAAAACAGAGGTCGCC
>BMAV01000858.1:40483-51611 GCA_019973955.1 Trichonephila inaurata madagascariensis | reverse complement strand
ACGAAACTCTCAAATTTAAATTTCATTCATCCTTATCAAGATCTCAGTTTTGGCTTTCCATAAAAAGTGAATACCCTTTTCTTAGTGAACACAGGCGATGAAAGTTCTGATTCAATTCTCCACAACTTATCTATGTAAAAGGGCCTTTTTATCTGTCACAGCCATCAAAACACGGTACCGATCTCAGCTTGAAACAAATACATTTCTCCGTCTTGCAGTAACAACATTGGATCCAATTATCCATAATCTTATTTCAATTAAGCAGGAACATCCATCACACTGGGAATGTATAATGCTAAAAGTTTGATAAACCATTTTTTTTAATTGGTTTGTTTTAACACTTTTTGTTTATTTTATTCCTTTTATTATGGTTTATATTAATAAAGCTTTCATAATTTGGTTACAATAAATAGTTTCATTTTATTAACTTGGTGCATGTATGTTCTTAGATCACAATTTTCTTATAAATATGTTTAACACTTAAAAAATTCTATTAGTGGTCCGCGGGATTTAAATTATGAATTTACAGGTCAAAAAGTTCGGCGACCACTGTTCTAAAACATTGAATTGTTTCCAAAAGTCATGAACAGAGAGCTCGTTGTGTAGAGCTCAAACAAAAGACGAATCAACGAGATTTCAGATTTGAAAATTGGTATTACTGTATTATTATTTGGGAAAAATAAACTGAAATGTAGAATATGATTTCTTTTATTTTTAAGTAGAAATTTTATTTCTAAAAATACTCGTAGCAACTTCCATTCTCATAAAAAAAGCTAGAACAGCTTCCAAATTGATTTTACATTCAAATGAGCTAAATACATATGACGTCATAGTCACGTGATTACTGCAATCACGTTTTCAGCCAATCAGTACATAATTTCATGAAAAGTCATAGTCATATGATAAATACAATCACGTGTTTCCACACAGACAATCAGTTCTTGCTCTTCACTATTGCCAACTTATGTTTTTCGCATAAACTCTCTTTTAAAAAGTGCATATTTGTCTGTCATTAGACAGAGGGATTCGAAGCAATGACAACATGCATCGGTAAATAGGTACTCATAGAAGGAGTATGTGTTTTCTAGATGTCCTTTTTCGAAGGAATTATAAAATATTTCACATAATTCGAAAAAAAAAATCGAATATTATTTCCCATATTCCGTTAAAAGATATATGTCGCAGGGAAACGATGAAATTAGGGCTTTCGTGAAATCCCTAAAGGAGATAATCAATTAACGAAAAATGTTACAATAACGTCTCTTTGATGTCTCCTCCCTGTTGTAAGTGGATTAGTTAAATCCCCGAAATGTTTAAGTGAAATGATGAAATGAAAAAAATATGCCACTTTTTTGGTTCAAGGGGACTGATATTTGGATAATCGCAATAACTTTTGTTATGGTTAGGATCTGCTGGGACGCATCCCCCCGGTGCATTCCCACCCATCTACAGCTTTTTGGCCAGTATCTCGACACCCGAGCCTCACAGTCCATTCGGACCTGGATCATTCGATCCCTCTCTAACTGCTCTTCCAGAGTTATTATAATTTCAAGCTGATAGGGCTATTCCTTACATAGTTTTTGTGTTTTGAACTTTTTTAAACTTTTAAAATTTATTTAAATCCACAATACCTTGGCTCCTGTTTGAGTCTCGGACTTGAGATTTGAACCAACTGTTCCACTCGTCAAGACCCATCCAGTCATATACTTGACTCCCATTGTATAGGCATGGGGAGGGCTTAAGCACTAAAATATGTTCCCATGTTAATCCTATGCGGTCTGAAACATTCCCCCCCCCCTAAGGAATTGAGCTTGGGGCTTGATTTTTGGAGGTCCGCCATATTTTCGTGTATGCGCGAGCTTTACGTGGAATTGGCCCACCTCCGGTGCTCTCCCCCTACAGGGCTCCCCCATTAATAACTCGAATCCTATGCTACCTTGGTCGACCGCACCGGCTGGATTCGATTGTTCTCCCTATGGGCTCTTCAAATATGTAATTTTATCCCAATAACCCCATTCCTTCCCCCCATTCCTTCCCATTTTTTTAAAATTTTAAAATTTTATAAATTCCCGATAGCTTTGAGGATTTTTGACCTGAATGGTTCTGAAGTACAAGGACTCGACCTCCCAGGTGTCTCCCCCCTCCGTGGACAGCATTTTGCCAATATTTTAAAATAACGTCTCTTCAATGTCATTTCCATGATGAAAGTAAGTGATTTTTTTTCAACCCCTGAACTGTTTCAGTGAAATGATGAAATGAGCTAGTTAGGATTTGCATTAGCAAAGGTAAGTATTTCCACCCATCTTTCATCAATTTCATCATGTTGATGTTCCAATTGTTTCAATTTATTATAATTTAAATATACAGTCTTCCAGTTTCTTCAAATAGACAATTGGCATCGATTTTAATATTAGACATTTTTTTTTCGATAAAAACTCAACGCAATTTACTTTCAATGAAGTCAAAAAACACCATTGAAAATTGTTATTCCTTGTGATATTTGTTTGTTGTTTCGAAACAAGTTTGGTTAATCTCTGAATACAGAGATTAATAGATCAGTTTTAATATATTGAAAAGGAGGACACTTTTAGAGGAAGGACAGGACCTATAAAAGGAGGACAGTCCACCCTAAAGGAGGACAGTCCACCCTAAAGGAGGACGGTTGGTCACCTTAGTATACCCAAATGGAAAGAGGAGATAAATGTATATGTTAAAAACGTTATAACAATTGGGCTTTCTTTTTGGTAATAAAACTAAAAAACTTTCTGAGAACATCCTTTCTTTAAAAATATGTAAGTAGAAAATGTAAATATTTATCAGAAAAAAAACAAGTTAAAGGTTGTATAAATGGTTTCTTCACACATTTGCAGTTTCATGCAGAGTTTAAATTTAGGATCTCCTCTTAAGAAAACAATATTCAAACACAATTTGTTTAAAAATGACCTTCAAATCTCAGCAATTAAATAACGAATTTATTTCTGACCAGATTTCTTCGAAAATGTTTTCTAGGTTTCGAGGTCAAAAGATTGTTTCGCCGCTGGAATCTTAAAACTGAAGAAATGAAACGGAAAACAAACGTGTTTTTTCTTTCTCTCTTTTTTTATTTGTAACCTCTCTCTTTGTAGTACATCTTTTTAACGGTCATCTCAATTACCATCGTTTTAATAAGTGTTTGACATCCGTAACTCGACGTTTTCGAAGCAACTGGTTACATGTTCTGGATGTAGTGTAAGTTTAAAGGCATAAAAAAAAAAAGTTGATATTCTAGGTTAGACAAATTGAGAAATACGTGCGTGTGCAGTTGAAGATGATTTTACAATATTCTGGTTTGACTTTTTACTTTCACCTTTTTTCCTGTTGGCTATCGTACAGTTTTCAAACAAAATATAATGAAATTTAAATAAGATTTATTTCTATTATCTGTATCTGGTACAAAATTTTATTCTTCGCTGAAGATCATTTGAAATGTCGAAGAAAACCTTGAATTTGTTGCCACAAATGACTGTAAATGTTCTAAATTTGCAAAGTAATAAAGAACTGAAGATCGGCAATAATCGTGTTTTAAAGAAAATTGATGGAAATAAACATATTTTTCGAATGAGCTAAATTCAAGATGGTCACATGTTAAGTATAATCGCGTGTTCAATGAATACAAAACTGCTTGTAAAATTTAAGGTATCCGACTACGTTCGAAATATAGTTTTGAAAAAGCGTACGAATGAATAACTTTTTTGATATTTAGGGTCACCTGAATGTGACAATGAACATGTAAACTTTTCTTAAGAATATTACTACTATAAAAAATTACTTAAATGCAATTTTTCGGCAAAAAATGGAGAAAGAAACACATATTTTAGACATATTAGAAAGAAATGCTTCTATAATAATAATATTTTGTCTATATATAGCTAGGACATTTATACAGAGCCTGAACTGGGATTTTTGAAATACATTATTTAGAAGTGAATATATTCATATTTTAATGCATCAGAATAGAGAAATTTTAACAAATAAATTATAGTTTAAAAAAACTAAAAAAACGCACTTTTATAGTGAATCGAACTAAAAAGTTAAAAAATAATTCTTAATATAAGAATAAAATGATTAACGAGAAAATTAATGTCATTGGGGTAAGAGCGTCGGGTGTTCTATATTAATTGTTATAATTTCTTACTAGTTCTATTCCGAAATGCTGAGTTAGTGTAAAAATGTAGTACAAAGCACACCCCACGCTTTTACCAAAATGGCATTCATTTTCTCGTTAATCATTTTATTCTTATGTAAAGAATTATTTTTTCACTTTTTAGTTCGATTCATTATAAAAGCGTGTTTTTTATTTTTTTTTAAACTATAATTTATTTTTTAGTTCAATCTACAACAAAAGCCTGTTTTTTTCAGTTTTTAAAACTATCCTTTATTTTTTGTTGAATTTATCCTTGAGTTTGATATTTGGAGCTGGAATTACGTGGCTGCTAGAATTAGTCTTGATCTTCAATGGATATTAATTAACGAGTCTGAAGGGTATTTATTCTCTCCGTTTACGGGGCTTCGGATGAGTCCCATATCGTTATATTTCAATTATTCCGTCTCTATAGATACAGGTCTAACAAATAAAAGTGTGCTCAGAAGAAATATTAAATGCCAGTCGTATTATCACCTGTTAAACGTACTGCTATAATGTTAATTCGTATCATCACTTCTGAACGTATTGCTTTATAAAAATAAAAATATTTAGCAGTTAGAACATAAATTATTTTTATTCACATGCACGAGTCTTTTTTCCCCCTTAGTCACATAAAGAACACTTTTTTTTGTTTGTTTTATTTGTAATAATAAAAAGCGTTTTCATTTTTAGGCTTACACCTTTACAAGGGGTAGGATCTTTTAGTCGCCATATCTGGAATTAGCCGCCAAATTTGGAAATGGTATATGCAATTAGTCGCCAATTCTGGAAACGATGTAATGAATTAGTCACCAAATCTAGAAATCCTTAAAATCGTTATTTTTGACGATCCTGATCAGGACAATGGAACAAAATTTTGAAATTATTGTATTGTCATTGGTCCTTGACAAGTGTGCAAAATTTCGAATTAATCTGATCTTTTAAAGTGGGTAAAAATCGGCCCAAAGATTCCATTACATAAAAGTGAAACATAAAAGCGTGTTAAAAAACCATCGGTTATATTACTTCAATTGATCGTAACTCTGAAAATAAGGTGAATTTTTCAAAAATCGTTGTTCAGATTCTGTAGAAATGTCTTATCTATCTATAAGCAAAATATTTCAATTATGGGAGCATTTTCCCTAAGAGAAGAATGTTTTGAAAATATGTCCTTCTTTCTTCATTTTTTGCAGAAAAATTGCATTTAAGTAATTTTTTTTTACTGTAGTAATATTCTTAAGACAAGCTTACTTGTTTATTGTAATTCAGGTGACACTAAATATCAAAAAATTTATTCATCTCTACTCATTTTCAAAATTATGGCTCCGAACGTAGACGGATACCTTAAATAAAATTTCAGACTCGATAATTATATAAAGGTGTTCACACAAATATTAAGTTTCTTCGAAAAAAAAAATTAAAAATTAAAAAACAATTATTTCTGTTATACGTGTACATTTAAATCAAGTGTATTTTTCAATTCCTAATATTAGCTCGCAATCTCTATATATTTATTTATTTATTTGTTAATTTATTTATCTTGGTGGAATTTTCAATCGTTAATAAAATACATTTTAAAGCGCTCAATTGAGCTGAAATTATATATACATGATTATTTTGGATGACAATAAATAGTTTAATTATGATTAATAAAGATTAATTGTTTAAAACTAATTATTTAAAGAATTACAAATATATATAGCCACGTTGGCATCATTTTTGACGACTAAGCGACCCTTTTGGCAACTTGCGTCAAAACTTGAAAAGGTTTTTTTTTTCTCACGTTTTAAAGCATTCAGTTGAATTGAAATTTTATACACACGATTGTTTTGGATATGACAATACGATACGTTAATGATAATTAATAAAAATTAATTACCACTTAATATTGTTATTATGTCCTATGTATATACATATTTATATTAATTGTAACTATTTAAAAAAAAGTAGTTAAAATAAAAATTTTCTTTGTTGATCTTAAGTAGGAATTGACTTTAAAAAAATTTTTATATTACTTGTTATATATCTGTGTGTATTATTATTGCTTGCAAATGCATATTTTTGAAAGAATCAGTAAGAACCAAAAGTTGGTAACAGTGAAGCGTATGAACTGATTGCCGTGGAGTAACATACCATCCAGCATCGCGGGGGGAGGCAGGGCTCTATGGGGTCCGAAACCTGACTGCCGCCAAGTAAGCCTGACTGCCCCCTTTGTAAAATCCAACTTGGGGGCTCCAAACCTGACTTTACAGGAGGCCCCAAATGTTCTCCGTTACGCCTCTGCTGATTGTGTTTATTATGTGACTGCATTTATCATATGACTATGACGTCACATAAATTTATGAATTCATTGGCTGGAAACACGTACTTGTAGCTATCACGTCATATGAAATTAGCTCATTAAGCACTAAAGGCCAGCAATAATTGTTTTTTAATATAAAGTTGATCGAAATAAATACATTTTTCGAACTGAGTTCTAATTATTCATGTTTTAAACCAATACTTTAAACCAATACTTCATGTGAATCAAATACTACATCTTGAAAATCAAACTAAGATACACGTCTCCCATTTTCAATTTGTGAACGTAAAATTAATTCCATGAAATTTCTGCTGCACCTATATATATAGACTAAGCATAATTAAATTTTATTTGAATACAATCAAGTACATAAGAAAGAGCAAAAATAAAATAAAATAAAAAGGTTTTCTGTAAAATGACATTTTATCTTCGATTTTTGTATAAAAAAAAATTGAAAATTTAATAATTATAAACTAATAATTGAAATAAACGGAAAAATATCTTCACATAAATCTGAGAAAAAATACATTTCTACCAAAAAAAAAAAAAAAACCCTTTATTTTTTTACACTTTGAGTAGCAGTTTGTTTCGTTTAAACTAAACACAATAGTTTAAATTTGAAAAGGAAAGTAGAAATTCCGTAGGAATTAACAGTGCGTTCACTAATTGAAAATGGCGGGTAGATGGGATGAGACTTAATCTTTAATGAATGAAATTTTTTCACAAATATATTTTTCTGAACTATCATCGGCCAAATTATGAAAGTATTTAAAAAATAGTTGAAATTGCACTTAGAATCAAACTGTAACTTAATAATTTTATTCTATGAGCAATAAGCTACTTGTTATAAGCTAAATCTACTTGAAATTCTTTCAAATTCATACTATTTAAAAGAAATATTTTTGGAATTTGAAAAAAAAATTTCTTACCAGATATTCAGTTCTTATTTAAAAATATTTTTTTAGAAATCCAAATCTTATTCCAAAAAGAAATTCAATTCTAGTCAACCTACCAAATGATAATTTAAACAAACGATGTTAACGATATAAAAATGGAATTGTTCTAACATCTTTTGTAAAGTAGGCTTAGACAAGAGTACAAACTGTTCTTTACTTTTTGATAAGAGTAAAGTACAATTTTAAATTATTAAGCAGTACATTTCGAAGAATCTTTTGTGAATGAGAAAAATTTATTTTGTTTACCAGTACGTAATTTTTTATGCTTTTTTATAGCATTATATTCATTTTTCGTTTGATTTTTTAAGTTACTTATATGCAGGAAGTTCTTAAGGTATAGGTCAACTGGGCCAGGGCCCAGTGGCTCGACCGCAATGGGGGCCTGGTATCGTTCTCGACTCAGCCTTAATAATTCGAATAAGTTCAATGGTCAAATGTTATTTCCGGTTGCATTCTCCAAAAAACTGGGAATTTCGGACGATATATCAACTGGCTAGATATGATGACCGTTGTCAAGATACAGGACTAAGCCTATCGCCATACACCATCATTACTCTTTCAATCAAAAGGTGACAGTCGGTCGAGCCGGTTTGTGCGGTTGTAAGTCGTGCTCATTTATTTGTTTCGGGTTATTGTGTTTGTACGAGTATTTGACAACGTATGCTATATGTACTGTCCATTTTTAAGGGTTTTAGGTGGGGCCTACATTTGGGGCCCAGTGCCTACTTTTAAATAGGATCCCAGGGCTTCAAGAAGCCTTAAGACGTCCCTGTTTCTATGCAAAAGTATTAAAAGAATTGATGATTGGAAAGCAATGTATTATGGAATCGTGGAATCCCTCAAAGAGTGATTTGGAAACGCATTATTATTAGTAATCCATCACCTTTCAAGTCGAATTTACCCAATTTTTCCTGAAATCTTGGCAATACACAGCTGTACATCTATAAAAACATTCAAAGACTTTTTCTTCGAAGATATTTTTACATAAATTAGAGATTTCATGGTTAGAACTTATCTATACATTTTGCCTTGTTATTAACAACCTCAGGTATAGAACGATCTTACCTGTTGACTGAACAGCTTTTTATTGTTATTAACAATATTAATAATAATGACACTGAAATGGGGTGTATTGACTGTAGAATTTTTAATTCAAAGTCTTCTCCATTTCAAGACATCTCAACCATTCAATATCAGATAGTACGTGTGCTATCCTGTAAAAGCTACACACTAAATGAGAAATTTAGAAAACTAATTAAGGGGTTTTAAGATAAAATAAAAAATGTTTAAAAGAAGATAAATCTGTGAAAAGCAGCTATATATTTTTATATTATGCACATAAAAGGCGAAAATTTTAATACTACCTACACTTATATTCCTAAAAAAGTTGTTGTTTAGCTTCGTCTATAATCCTTATAAAATAAATAGCTCTTAAATTAATAAAATTTGAAATAAAGTGTGTCTCTTCCAACTTCACTCTTCGTTAAAAAATATATGAATTACTATTACAATGTAAATATGGCAACTATCGAAACATAAAACAAAGAATAATCTGAGTGTGGAAGGTCAGAATTTCCATTGAATTAAAAATGAAGAAATGAGATTGATTTTTAAGTTATGTTTCGAGAACATGGCAACAACATACGATATACATTATCTCAGTAATAATGGAACAATCTGTAAAAAATTCCTGAGAATTTGATGAGAGAAGCTTTTGGCACACCTTTGTGAAATTTGACGAGCAACCTCAAGTTATTCTGACGTCAGCAAAAGAACAGCTGTCGCGACGATAGGTAAGGCAACGAACTTCCAGTTCAAAATATACTACTTTATTCTATTTCAAGCTGCAGAAATGATACTATCAATTTCCATCTGCCAGATCTTTGTTCTAATTTTAAGCAAATAAAAAAAGTTGATAAGAAACAGGAGTTTTTTGACATTATTAATCGAAGATTTTTTTTAGTATTTCCATGTAATACATATGTTAAAATAGATTACGTAATTTGGATTAAAGATATTCTATAGAATGATCTTTTTTCAAATCTGATTGCACAATATGAGGCAGAAGACATGAAAATTTAACAAATTGTTTTATCTGTATTTCGCAGTAGTATTTGTGTAGATACAGTTTTTAAATCCCTTATGAATTTACAGACAATAAATTCTAGACAGGGGGAAAAATTTTAGTAATAGTATGCAAATTCATATTCTAAAAATTATTTTATTCTAAAAACTATTTTAAATTCAAATATTTTAAAAACTGCTCTGAAGAATATATCTAACAATAAAACAAAAACATTTTAGATTTATAATATTTTACAAATGTTAGAGAAGAATAATGAATTTTCAGCAGCCATTATTGAATTTCAACTAACTTTAACTGAAATTGAGTACAAAAAAGGAACCATTTTCTATTTACAAAAAATTCCGAAAGAAATATAATTTTCCAAATTAAGAGTGTATCCCTTTTTAAATAAATATTGTATAAATTTATCTATTTGCAAGGGGATTTGTTCTCTCTCCTTGACTACAAATTCCTACCTGAAAAAAATTTCTTTGAATAAATAATATGTATATATATGTATCAGATTCATGTCAAATTTCTGAAAGCGAATTAACTATTTTCACATTTTGAAATATTGAATGGATTTAATATTATTAAAAATTGGAAATTGCAAGATTTTTTTTTCTTTCTTTCATAACGCTGAAAATCAGAATTTTTAATTTAAAAATAATCTATGAGTTCAACAAAAATAATAAAAAATTAGAATCTTTAATTTATAAGATGACAGCTCTAGCAAACGATTTGTTTTAATTATGTTGATTTCAAGGAATAATCGTACTAGTTCAGCTGTATACAAGCATTATCTGTTGCATATTTTAAAATAATACGAACAAAGTTTCTGAAAATACATTTATTTTTACTTTATTTTTAAGATATTTACCCAGTCAGTTTAAATGTTATTTCGAAAAAAATGCTTAGATATTTGCACATTGTTTTTATGACGCTTGCGTAAAGTATACAGTTCATTAAACTCTTTTCAGTTGGATTATGAATGTTTTTCTTCCAACTACAAAAATTTCTGCTCGTGTAAGCAATTATAACATTTATAAAAATAGTACAAAGTAGGGTGCATCGCAGTTATACGGAGAAAAAATATTTTTAATCGAACCTTCCTTTGCGATAAAGATGTTCTATAATATGAAGATTAACAAAAAAATAATTAAAAAATAATAATTTATAAAAATTTAATATTGCAACAATGAGATTGAATTTTCGAAAAAATGAGAGGGACTCAATTGTGGTTAAATAATTTTGGATTCAAATAAAATAACTTTTCTATAATACAAATAACCTAAAATGATGATTATTGATAAATGAGTACTGAGTAAAGAGAAGTACAATGTACATCGCAACATTTTATAATCACAGCTCTCTCTACTCGCACCATCGAATCAGTCAGATCCAAGCCTTCTGCTTTATCTTGCACTGCATTTTCTACTGTAGGCATTTTTTTTAAAAAAAATTTAATGCTAAATAAACTGTTAAATGTGCCTGATGTTTTTTTTTCCTTGTAACAATTTAGATGCCCTCTCAACGCAGCAAAAGTTAAAAAGTGCTATTGCCCAATTTTTTTCTTTCACGAAAAAAAAAAGCTTTGACATTTTACCATAAAAAGGCTCAAATACCTAAACTTCATTCCCCTT
>BMAV01000858.1:23185-37853 GCA_019973955.1 Trichonephila inaurata madagascariensis | reverse complement strand
GATAAATTCGAAATTTTGCTCACTTGTCCAGGACCGATGACAATACAATAATTTAATAATTTTGTTTCATTGTCCTGATCAGGATCATCAGGATTAACAATTTCCCATTTTCAGATCCCATCCCGCATCTGGCGACTAATTCCAGATCCCATTTCCAGATTTGGCGACTAATTCCAGATCCTTTTTCCAGATTTGGCGATTAAAAGATTAAGATAAAAAGGTATTTTTTAGTTTTTTTAAACTATAAGTTTTATTACATGTTATTGCTAAGAACCAAAACTCCAATATCGTTTCTAAATTTTGATTCACTGTGACTAGTATACTATTAAACTTTTTCACGCTGTTCTCTTTGATTGTAATTTTATAGTATTATGTGTTAAATATTATGTACTCAAACAGTATTGTTTTACATACAAGGATTATCTTTTATAAGGAATATATATTCATGTAAATTTCTTGTAAAGTTTTGTATCCCTTAAGATTCTCTCATGTGTCTTCATAAGTACACATATCACAATATGAGAACTATAAACTACATTTAATAATGATTCATAATTGCGAATTGCCCACCCCACCATGAACTCAAATGCTCTCCCTTCCATGTGACTTTAACCCTTTATCTACCAACGGTACCACTCATTTTAGACTCATCTTTAGGGAACAAATAAAGGATTTGTCCTTAGACAAGAATGAAAAATACGATATCCTACCAATATTTATTATAGAAATTTTCATTTGTTTATTTTTTCTACGATTGATACAAAAGACGTTCGTTCATTAACTTCGACTAGTTTAGAAATTAAATAAAATTTTATATAATAAACAAAAAATTATAACTATTCCATTCTAATCTTCCTTTTACCTGGTTTTTTTTTTTTTTTTTTTTTCATAACAGGCAAAATGAAGATTAGAATGGATTCTTTAAATAATAACTAATAATACTTTGATTTTAACAAGATTAATGGATTGATCTGAGCATATTCTAGATTTTAATCATAATGATTTAGCAACAACGTCGGTTTTATCTTCAAAAATTGATTTAAAATCTATCATTGATTAAAATTTGGCAATAGTATCGATGTTCGAGTTTCAAAGAAAAAGTAATAAAATATGCCAAAACTAAAACTCAATATACAGAATACTAACTATGGTAGCAACAGAAAGGAAAAGAAAGAACTTTCTAGAACCATAAAAGCTTCTTCGTTGAGTTATTTGTATAATTTCATCATTTTTCACCATAAAATATTTTATTGATATTGTTTGAAAAAATCGAATCGCTTCGAAAATTTAATGCTTATCTGAAACAGTCTCGTATTAACTTTTAGTTACGACCTGAACAAATAATAAAAAATAATTCATTTTCTTTTTTTTTTTTTAAGAATTTCATTTCTTCCAATCCTTGCGATTCACCTGAGATCAAGAAAAATATAGATAGCAAATAATTAACATTTGAACCAGAAATATGCTGCATATATTTTCTATTATAAAATAGCAAGAATAACTTTCATACATTTCCTGGCGAAAACCAATTTCTTCGCCAAATTTAAAATAATCACTAACAGAATAATCATCATGAAACATTACTTTAACATCAACTACAAAGAAACCCTAATCGTTTTTGAGAAGAAACAGGTGAATGTTAAGTTATAAATAACTAATACTATTTTATTTTATAATTCTATTGTTATTTTTATCTAACAATTTTATTATTATTATATTATTAAATTATTTATATTATCAAATAACTATCGCATTAGATATAGTTAAATATTTAATAATTCAGTTAAATTTAAAAATTTCAACATAAATTTTGATCATCAGAATGTTTTCAAAGAAATTGTTCAACAACAAATCTATTTGTTATTCTGCTACGATTTTGTGCGCAAACGATTTTGTGTGACTGATTGTGAGAGAAAGTTAAAAATATATTTTTCATTAAAGCTATTTTTTAAGCTTATGAAAAAAATATTAATCTTTTAAAATTATTTCTAAATAAATAACAAGCAACCATGAGACAAAAGGCATTGGTAAAAACGAAAGAAATGTTGTCCAGCAAAAATAAGCTTAAGGAAAAGAAATCGAACACAATGAAAAAATTCCCTATAATCAAAGTTTAAAAAAAACCTGTGCCGGTTGAATTTAAAAAAATGTATCTATTGATAATGAATCCCCCGGTTGTTCCGTATAAAAAGCGCAATAAAAATGTCGTTTAAGAAGATTTTTTAAAAAAATTTTTTAACTTCATTACACACTTTGCAAGGAGTTTTTTCCCCCGATATCAGAGAAAACACATTGATAGTTGAATTTTCTTCAAGGACTTGAACCGCTTTGTTCTGAGTTCTGTAAGAACTTATTTTCCACCTGACTTCTCATGCAAGGTACCGCGTCGAGAGTTTTGATCGATCCCCTAAATGAGCCTCTTTAGCCGTTACTAGATAGTGGGAACACTACAAGCGTCTCAGGTTTTTGTTGAATATGGTAAAAGATAAAAAGAATTCGGCGAAAGTAGCGAAACTTAAGACATTCCTTTCAAAAACTTAATCATTGTGCAAGTTCCGAAAACTGGTATTTCGTTTAGAGACCAACTAAAATTAGATGATGTTGCGTCAGGAACAAATTAAAAAATATCTTCTGTGTTTATCGAGGGGAAAAAATTCAACAATACTGGGAGAAAAAAAAATCTTGAAAAATAAAGAAAAGAGAAAGGAAAATGTACAGTGGACCTCAAAAGTGTTCGTACACTTACAATGAGGTTGATTCATGTGACGTCATAGTCACATGATAGTGAAAGTCACGTGATTCTAGCCAATCAATTCAAAAACTCATGTGACGTCATAGTCACACGATAAAAACTATCTTGTGTTTCCAACTAATCAGCTCACGGGCTCCGGTGTTGCCAAGTTTTGCTCTTTGCAGAAACTTTGAAAAAGTACATATGTATACAAAATGCATTTTATTTAAAAGTATACGAATAAAATACGATTTTTTTTTTAATTTAAAAAAATCCTTTTGAAGAAATTTTTTTCCCTAACTTTTAAACATTTTTAACCAAATATAAAATTTGAAATTTTATATGAGTTTTACAAATGGAACAACAAGTACAATAAGTTTAATGTTAGTTTTGAATTCAATGGAAAACACGTGTTTGTTTTTATCATGTGACTACATCAATCAAGCCCATTTCTTATAAAATTTAATGTTTTCGACTAATAAAAATTAATATATCGGAACTGTAATTTTTTTATATGTACAACTTGTTTTAAAAACATAATATAATTATTATTTAAAAAAATTAATAATAAAAAAAACTACTGAAAAAGTACGCCACAAAAGTCTTCGTATACTTAAAAAAAATCTCAACATAGCTTTAAATAATGTATTTTTTTCTTAATAGTATGATATATTTTAGGTCCACAATAACTTTTAAACGTCTTGGTATCGATTAAATCATTTTTTTTTTAAATTTCTGCATCGATATTCTTCCATTCTTCTGTGATTATTATTTTTACTTCACATTTTGTTTTTTATATGTCCTGTTTTCTTTTTTTAAAAAATCAAATTCTCACGAAATATGTTATACAAGGCTTGAATTACGTGATTTAGGAAGTTTTTTTCAGAATTTGGAGGAGAAGTTATAGACACCAGCGGCATACATTGAGAGCAGCACACATGGTGTCATTATCTTGTTAAAAAAAAAATAAAGTTGTCTACAATATCCGAATTTTGATCGGATAATTTCAAATGGTTCCTTAAAATATTAAAACAGATTAATTTTCTTTAATTTTTTAAAATAATAGTTATGCTATGTTTTAAAAATTGGTTATATTATTCCATTAAGAACAAGTTGCATAAATCATAAAAAAATTACAATTCTAATATATTAATTTTTATTAAACGAAAACATCAAATTTTATAGAAAACTATAGGTGTACGAACATTTTTGTGGTCCATTGTATAATAAATATTTAAATGACATTTTTTACTTTTACTGTTGATTTAATTATTATTATTGTTTATTATATTATGATTCTTTTGTATGTTCGAAGTAATCTTTCTCGGTTGATAATAACAACGAAAATAACGGAATCAATCGACATATAATTCCAAGTAATCTAAAATGACAACAATCAAAGTCTAAATCTGAACTGGTGTTGATCATACATACTAAGCTAAAACTTAAACTAAAAACATATAAAGAAATCGAATTTTTGAAAAATAATTCTTCATCAACATTAAGACATGTTTATTACTTCTAACTCTTGCTGATTGCTTTATTGAGAGGTTCAATGTAAAAAAAAAATAATGTATTTATAAAAAGTTGATTAAATCTTCATTCTGACATAAATAAAAGCAAGCGTATAAAATTGACTTACAAATTATATCATATTAAGATGGATGGTAAAATTTGCTTCTTAAATTTTGTAAGAAGCGCATCTTGTGTAAAATAGTGAAATAAAATAAGTTTGGAATATTTTTTTGTTCTGGAAAGAATAATCAAATTCTGTATATAAATTGTTTGAAATTTTTCTAAAAAAGTTTGAAATTATTATTACAAATAGCTAGTAACCATGCTGCCATCTATTGTTGCGTAATAGCATTACAAAAAACAGTGTAGCTGAAAGTTTTCTCTGAATGCACAAACGTGAAGAATACGATGACGTAATGAGTCTTTCTTACATGTTAAGAAAAACTGTATAATAAATTAATTTCTAGTAATTAAATATGTACTTTAATCAGCTAGGAACCTAACTTTTTTACAAGTTGAATATTTTTGACAAAAGAAAAAGATCTAATTTCATACGATGAGTGAAAGAAATTAAATAATTATCTTTTGTGACAATGAAAATTGTCTGCCTTTATTTGGACGAAGAATGTAAACACAAAAACCGAAAGTAATATCAATACAAAAAACAGAACAAAAAATTGAAGGGTGATATTATTTTTATTGATTGTATTATATTTTTGATGAAAAATTAAGTCATTCAATTCCATTATTATGTATTACACCTTTTGCTAATCTCGAAACTCCTTTTAAGATTCGCTGCGTTCAGACTTGAAACGATAGCCTAATTGATTCGCCCAACCATGTTTAATTTTGCAATCATTTCATTACTATTTCAATTGATGAAATATTTTTTTGTATGTAAAATATTTTAAACTGCACCACGGATTCATTATATAACATTATCAAGGATTCTTAACTGGAGAAATTAATAGGATATTGAGACGATGGACAGCGAAAAATACGCAGTATTTTTTATTTCAAATCACAATTACCTTAGATTCTGACGTATAACGTTCACTTATACTTTCAAACTGCAATTTTTAGTTTTTAGGTATATATATATTCGTCGTTTAACTAGCACCTTTCATTTTATGAAGAAACCTGAAATGTACATGTAGAATGTTCTTATATTTTGAAGTCTAGATATAGTGTGCCAGTGAATAATAAAATCATAAAATGAATAAGTCCTTTAAAAAAAGGAGTGTATGTAACTATCGAAATGAAACTGAAGATGATTATATACAGATCAGAGTGCTTTAAGACCAAGATAACATTGGAAATTTAAAATGTGGAAAATTGATCGCAATATTATAACTCCTGTTTGGTTTTTTAATTATTATTTTTTTAATATTTTTTATTTTTGCCATTAAAACTAAATTAGAAGCATTTAAGAAACATTCCTTCGCAATTTCTGCATTAGTAAACGGTTTCGTATGATTATTAATAATATAACAATCTTCATAGGATGTGTCTTTGTTACCGTTGTGATATTACCACTGACAAAACACTTTGCTGCGAAAATTATTCAAGAAAGCCTATTGATCACCTCTTGAAAGAGATCTTCGAGGAAAAGTGTCATTGGATGATTCCTGTTTATTGGTACTTTTTAAATACAGCACTTTCGTGACAAATCAAACAATTACTGCACCATGCTTGTTTTTCACTATAAGAGTCAACCTCTCAATCGTCTTGAAACGATATATTTTCTTTGAATATTTTTCATTTACAAGATATGAAAGATAGTTAAAAATGAATTCCACCTATAAAATTGTCGCTACTCCACTGTTGTCTGTTATCGCTAACCGTAACCGTTCCAAATAAAAAAGGAATATCAGTTTGTACCCATGCGACACCGACAGCAAAATTGATATATTTGATTTCTTTACAAAGAATTTCCCACCAAATATTTAATACAATGTTCTTAAATAAGTGAATTTCTCAGACCAATGGGCCATGACAGGGCCACTTAAAAAAGCCCCGTCGGGTATCAATGCATTTTGTACATAATGAAGCATCTATATTCTGCAAAACGATTTAAAAAATTGATGGTGAAGATATTTCAGCTACAAAAGTTAGTCTTATTTTGAATAATTTTGTCCTTCCAATAAGAAATCCCGCGATTTTAAGGAAAATTTATTCCTTTAATAATAAAAAGAAAATTGTCAAATTTAGAAGAATCAAATCCGGGCATAGCGGATAAATGTACCACAAACAAGTGCTGAATTTATTACCAAATATGTTTCCAATACGTCGAAAAATGGTTTGAAGCAAATATCACAGGAAATAACAATTTTCAAAGGTGTTTTTTGACTTCATCGCAGGTAAGTTGGGCAGATATAGAAAATTGTGTTGAGTTTTTATCGAAAGAAATGCCTGTTATTAAAATCGCTGACAATTGTCTGCTTGAAGAAATTTGAAAACTGAAAGTATATTTAAATTCTGATAAATTAGAACAATGGGAAAATTAGCCTGTTGAAATTGATAAAAGATGGGTGGAAATATTTAACCATTTCAGAAATGAACTCATTCCAAATGAAAATTTAGTTGTTTTTGTTGTCTTCGTTGTGTTGTCCTGGAACTAATGCAGCAGTTGAAAGAGGTTTTTTTTAATTGGTAATGTTTTTTGGACGAGTGAGAAATTAAGATTGAATGTTGTTACTTTAGCTGTAGCACCATAAAGTTCAATATGAAGGACATTTCTTGCTCCGAAATTTCCGATTTATTAGAAAATGATATATTGACAAAAAAAGATTCATTTAATGGAAAAATACTCGTTTAAGTAAATAATTAAAAGGGATACAAGCATAATTAATCTATTATTGTTTGATTTAATAAAATATTTCGTATATTTACATTGTAATTTGTTCTTAAAATTTTCGTCCTCCTTTTCTTTGTAAAAAAAATTGGTCATCTTAATATTATCCAATAATGAATTTGGATACTTTTCTGTTTCGCCGGCGCAAGCGATAAAGTCTCCAAATATGATACAATTGACGTCAAACGGATCACTACCACTGGTAACCTTTTACCATCACATTTCAAAACAAGTCGCTGTCTTTTCTTATCAGTAACGTCTTTTTCATAAAACATCAAAAATAGATGAAAACACAAGTAGATCTAACATTTATAACATTCTTTTATGTGTAATGTGTTGTCTTCAATAAAGCCTACTTGGCGGGATTTGTGCCGGTGAAACGGAAAAAGTATCTAAATTTCATAAAGTATTTTATTTCTTTTAAATAAATAATATTTGGATGCGTATCTGCAGAAGTATACTTTTTATGCTCACATCTTCTCCTTATATTCAAAAAGCTATCGTTTTTATATCGGGGGTATAACACACACTCATAAATTTGATCTTATTTTTTTGTGTTAAAAGTGAGCGTTATACGCCGGAATGTACGGTAAACTATTTGTATGTTTTTGTAGTATTTGCAATAATTTACAGTCAATTTACAATAATTTTTTTTATCAGCATATTTATTCTAGATCAGGGATGGCGAACCACTGGCACGCGTGCCATTGATGGCACGTGATACAATACTTTGGGCATGCAACCGATCAAAACAGTTTGCATTTTAATTCAAAATAACAAAGTTCAGTATGAAGTATTACGTACAAACGCTAGTAATCGGTCGCAGTTTTCAGCGAGATTTTCTCAGTTCAAGAATTATCGGAAACGTTCAAGTTTTTTCATGTACCCTGATGTGATTTCATTTAATAAACTGAGCTTGTCCCAATTCAATTTGTTGGAAACTGAAAATTTTTTAATGAAACTGATTAAATTCCAGTCTAGTTTAATATGAATTCAAAAATTTGTTGGAAAAATGAGAAAGTTGGAATTGATTGAAACAGAAAGATTAACAAGCAATATAAGTAAAAATGCTAATAATGAAATTTTGGAAACATGGAATTCGATTCCAGACACATTTAACTGTTCGTAGAAGCTGGGTCATCTATTTTAACCATATTTTCATCTACCCACGCCTGCGAGACATTATTTTCAGAGATGAATAGCATTAAAAATTTGCTTAGGAACTGTTTGATTGATGACTCCAATTCAGCATGCATTTTACTAAAAGTAACATCTTACAATCCTAATATAGGTTATTTTTCATCTAATCAGCAGCAACAGAAACCACACTAATATTATTTTAATTTAAACTACACGTATAACTAAAATATTTATTACTATAAGGTGTAAAGTGAAATAAATAGAGTTTTGCGTATAGAGTTTTATTATTTTCCCAATAATCACAAGTCAAAATTATTGGACGGCACGTCTATACCTCATTAAACATTTCTTTCGAAAAAATGGCACGTTGATCTATAAAGGTTCGCCACCCCTATTCTAGATCATCTCTTAGCAACTTTGTGAAACCGCCCCCCTTAGGTGACCGTTTCTTTGATTATCCGCGTGAGCTAGAGGTGTAGGGTTTACAAAAGGAATAGACATTTTTAAATTTTTAATATGACTTTATTAAGAATGTGACTTAAGCTTCTAACAATTTAGATAATTTTATTTATGCGAGAATCTACTATGAACAAACACACAATAATAGTTATATCGAATCGCGTAACTTGGACCACTATAAATATCTAATCCGCCTAATCTCACTTCTAATTACAAGTCCTAATATAAAATAGTCAATCCTACTTTAATTTGATCGTAGCTTCAATACTATGAAGAGACGTCTGGGCGCGCGTGCAATGGTATGCACCTTGACCTAATGGCTTGATCTTCAAAGTAACTTCAACTTGCTGTCAATTCACGCTTGTATCAATCGCTCACATAACATTCCCAAATTGCCATCCGACTTACTGAAACTTCTGTTATTTAAAAGCTATCTTATTTGCATTTAATCTTCACGTTTCGCTTCTTGGGTTTTGGTTGGAAAAGAGTTGCCATTGATCTTGGCCCCTAAAGAACCCAGAGGTCATGTTAAAGAAAAGACGCGTGAGCCCGTCACAACTTTTAATATTCTATAATTTAAGATATATATTAACAAACTTTCCCACGGACTCTTAAGAAATATTACTTTATTTGATATTTTTACTTGCTGAATAAATATACATTTTATTATTATTTTAGATATTACATATTATTTATTTATTATTATTTAAAATAATTAAAAGTAAACACATATAAAGGTAACATATCTTTTATTACAGCAATTTTTTTCCGATAAAATTAATCAGCTTCTCTTATAGTCTCATTTTATTTTAACACAAGTATAATACAAGGCCTTGAATTTCATTCTAAGAAAGGGCCAGTAACCCTTATTTTACTGGTAAAATGGAATCCATAAACCAAAAATAATAATAATAATAATAAAACATTAAAAATATCTAATTTAGTGTTATTAAACTCAATAAATTTTCTTATTATTAGAGGTTCTATAAATATTACAATTTATTATAAATATTACAAGGTACATTTTTCTTAAAGTCCTTAGATGTATATATCTTTGAACCCATATTTAATAAAAGGCGACACATTTTAAAGAATCAAGATGGCAAAATAACAATTTTACCTATGCCAGACTTAAGCAACAAATGAAAAATAATTTAGAAATTTATTAGAAAACTGTATAAGTTTTTAAGTTTCTATTAATTTTATAATTTTAAAATCTATTACATGCTCAATTCACTTCAATACAGTGAACACATTTTAAGCCTGGAGGCTGGGTCAAAGCCTCACGTTCCGAAAGAATTTGATGGAGAGTTAAATATTTCAGAATCCGTTTTGGTAAGTATTACGAATTCTTCTATACTTTTTTAATACCTATCAACCTTTTGTCTTGCAACTATTGTATCTTGCTTACAATTATTGATGAGTAGGACCCTGTTATATACATGCATATCTGTTATATTAAAGGATAAGGATATATCTGTATTACAGCTACGTGCTCTCACTCTGACAAGTAATATTAAAAAAAAGTTTTAAGTCAATTCCTACTTAGATCAACAAAGAAAAATTTTATTTTAGCTACTTTTTATTAAATAGTTACAATTAATATAAATATGTATATACATAGGACAGAATCACAACATTAAGTGCTCATTAATTTTTATTAATTATCAGTAAAGTATCGTATTGTCATCCAAAACAATCTTGTATATAAAATTTCAGTTCAACTGAATGCTTTAAAATGTGAGAAAAAAAACCTTTTCAAGTTTTGACACAAGTCGCCAAAAGGGTCGATAAGTCTCCAACGTGGCTGTATTTGTAGATCTTTAAATAATTAGTTTTAATCAATTCATTTTTATTAATTATAATTAAATTATTGTATTGTATTGTCATCCAAAATAATCATGTGTATAAAATTTCAGCTCAACTGAGTACTTTAGAATGTATTTTATTAAGGTATCCTACTACGTTCGGAATCGTGATTTTAAAAAAGCTCATAAATGGATAATTTTCATGATATTTAGTGTCACTTAGATTAGAATACATATATAAAATTGTCTTAAGGACATTGTGACAAAAAATAAAAATTATTTAAATACAATATTTCGGCAAAAAATTAACTTAGAATAACCTTTTTTCAAAATGTTCTCCTTTTGTGAAAAATGCTTCTATTATAATAATATTTTGCCTGTATATAGCTCAGATCTCTATACAGAGGCTTAACTAAGACTTTTGAAAAATTCACATTATTTTCAGAGTTACAACCCATTGAAATAATTATTGATGTTTTTTTCTGAAAATTTCTCCCCTCTGTTGTCGTAAAACATGGATAAACCCACTTCTTAGTGATATATTTCAAAAATTCTAATTGAATCTCTGTACAGAGGTCTGAGCTATATACAGGCAAAATATTATTATAATAGAAGCATTTTTCCCAAAAGGAGAATATTTTGAAAATTAATCATTCTATGTTAATTTTTTGTCAAAATACTGTAAAATAATTTTTTCATTGTAATACTATTCTTAAAACAATTTTATATACATTTTCTAATCTAAGTGACACTAAATATCATAATATTATATATTTATAAGCTCTTGTGCAAAATCACGGTTCCGAACGTAGTCGGATATCTTAACAATTGAAAATTCCACCAAGATAAATAAATAAATAAATATAGAGAGAGTGTGAGCTAATAGTAGGAATTGAAAAAGATATATCATGTTTGCACTTTCAAAATCAGCAACTCAGAATCACGGTCAGAATCAGAAATAAACAACACTGGAGTATATTCTGCACATGATAATTTACATTTCATACTTCCAGTATTTGTACATCAAAATTACCCCGGGAGTTCCGTCTACAAAGCTCCTGTATTAAAAGACATATTAAACTTTCCATCTTCTTTTATCTGGTAAACAAATAACACTCATTTAGAGTAATCTTTATTCACCCTTTCAGGATTTTGAATCAAGGATGGAGAATACTAATGAAGCCAACGTTGTACAAAACCACTCCACCCACTCTTGGTGGAAGACATTGAATAAACTTCCAACAGAGGCGTTGTCTCTCTGCCAGATAACAGAACAAGAACTAAGCTACCATCCCAGATGCCATAGGCTTGCAGCAACGTATTCATGGAAAGAAGATTATTAGAAAAAATAATAATTGTAAGCAAAGTAAAAGCTTCTAGTCGCAAGATCATCTTGGATTCTAAGGGCGTTCTTGGTTTTTGAGGTTTCAGCAAGGGTAAATGACCCAACAAGAGATTTTGCGCTGATACAAAGTGTAACAATTATTAGATAGGAACGCCTGGTCATTATAGAAGTGATAAACACGTTTTTGTGGTCGGAAGTGGTTAGTGAATCAATGGAAATTATTAATTAGAAAAGTTTACTTAAATTAACATCTTTGAATAGTACAAAAACACTACACGGAATCAAAGGTGGTGGATTTCAGTTCTGTAAAGCATTAAATGTGGATATTTGAATTTACAATTCCAATTCAAAACAAAATCATTTATTTTATTCTTAATGATGTACTGGTGTATTTATTAATATATAGTATAAAACCAAATGGCAAATATTTTAAACACCAAAAAAAGAGAGGGGGATTCATAATACTAATAAATGCTACACATCCGAATATATATACTAAAAATTCTGATAAGCTATAAGGATATATTTTATATAAGTTATAACACACACATTTTATACCCTTTTTTCATCATTGCTGCCCTTGTGATTTTGCCTTAAGGTATCCGACTACGTTCGGAACCGTGATTTTAAAAAAGCGTATAAATGGATAATTTTCATGATATTTAGTGTCACTTAGATTAGAATACATGTATAAAATTATTTTAAGGACATTTTGACAAAAAAAATTTATTTAAATACTATATTTCGGCAAAAAATTAACTTAGAATGATCTTTTTTCAAAATCTCCTTTTGTGAAAAATGCTTCTATTATATAATAATATTTTGCCTGTATATAGCTCAGATTGATTGATTGATTGAATATTAACGTCGCACTTTTCAGCTGCACGAGGGCTTTCGGCGACGGACCACGTAATTTTGAACCATGGTCAAGTGACTTGGACGACACCTGAGCTGGCACCCCCTCTCCTAACCACCACACCAAAGGGAGGACGTTTCAGCTCTAGACAGATTTAGCGTGCATCGCTGCCTTACACGGCGGGTCTTTAGTGGTACTGGACTCGAACTCGTGACAAGGCAAGCCACGGTCCGATACCTATACCACTCGGCTAACGCGGCCACTATAGCTCAGACCTCTGTACAGAGGCTCAACTAGAATTTTTGAAATATATAACTTAGAATTGGGTTTATCCATGTTATACGACAACATAGGGGAGAAATTTTAAGAAAAAAACGCCGATAATTATTTCAATGGGTTGTAACTCTGAAAAAAATCTGAAATTTTTAAAAATCATAGTTGAGCCTATATATAGAGGTCTGAGCTATATATAGGCAAAATATTATTATAATAGAAGTATTTTTCACAAAAGGAGAACATTTTGAAAAAAGGTTATTCTAAGTTAATTTTTTGCCGAAATATTTTATTTAAATAATTTTTTTTTCAAAAAATGCCCCTAAAACAATTTTATACATGTATTCTAATTTAAGTGACACTAAATATCATGAAAATTATCCATTGATGCGCTTTTTTAAAATCTCGGTTCCCCGAACGTAGTCGGATACCTTAATGTGACTGTTTGAAATGCGTGTTGATTTCCCATCTCTCATTAAACCAAAATTCTTCATTGGGGGTGCAAACTTCAAAAGCAATTTAGTATCCACAATAAAAAAATATTATAACTATTATTACGTAGGTTTTATACAGATAAAATATAACGGGTGAATTCATCTTTTCATTAACTTGAGGTCCGAATAACTCAGTCGCACACATAACTATTTAAGGTATCCAACTACCCTAAAATTGTGAATTTCGCCAAAAATTGACAATTTTTTTATGATTTTATTTTATAGACCATCTTTTTAGCTTTATAAAAATACCAAGTTTTTTATTTTTCATTCACTAGAACAAAAACTGCTAGTGTTTTAGTAAAAGTAGATGCCACTACTTTAAAAGCAAGATGTCATACTTTAAGATGCGTTTTACTCGAAATGTGTATTTTTGAAAGTGCTCAAACGGGGCAGTGATTGCTCAGAAAGTTTCGAAAATAATTAATTGACGTTTCTTTTTGTATTTTCTGTATAATAGTAGAAGCAATTTAACTTTCAGATTTATCAATCACTGCTTTTTTTGCAAAATTTGCAGTTCCTTATATAAATAGAATTACTGTTTTTTTTCTTAAAATGTACTTGTTATGAACGTTTCGTTCTATAACATTAGAAAATTGCTCCAAAGAATTCGAAGAACACTTTTATTCCATTAGGCTTAGCTGAGCTAGCATCAAAACATTTCAACTAGTCTAATGCCAAAATACGGACTGTTGCCAATCAGATGAACTGAAGAAGGTTACAAAGAAATTGCTTCCAGATTTACAAGTATAAATATAAATACAGTTAGTTTACATAAAATACAAAATATAGTAAATTACAAATGCCTAAATATAAAATTATGAAATTCATTCTATCTATGTTCTATAATTTTATTATATTTTTGTTTGTTGAATTGAATAACATTTGTCCCAACATATTAAATAAATCTAAAAACCACAAAAAAATTCCCGTATCTTCATTTTTTTTAAAAAAAAGGAAAAAAAGTTGTCGCAAGTGGTCGGATACCTTGGGGGGCAAAAAAGAACTATTCGAATGACTAGTAGTCCTTTAAAACCGTTTATTGTTCCGAAGATTTAAGGCTAACTGCACAACATCATAATTTTTCGTCAACTATTTTGACGTCTCCGCAAATGTGTCCGGTTAACACTTGACATCCACATTGGTGGCGCAATTGTTTCCTGTGCATTTTCTAGACACTTCTCATTATGGGG
>BMAV01000854.1:0-200834 GCA_019973955.1 Trichonephila inaurata madagascariensis | reverse complement strand
TACCTATTAAATTGAAACATATTTTAAATTGCATTTTCGATGAGCAAATGAGAAATCTATCTGAATTCATCCATCCCCCTAAACAAAACGTGTTTTTTATTTTACAAAAAGATTCATTATTCTGCAAAAAGCAATACGGAATTAATTTTTTAAACAATGTTGATGTAAAATAATAATCGTTAACTAATGAAAAACAAATTACTTAACCGCTAACCAAAGAAAATTTTCTTTTCAAATAAAAAACGGACACACTACTGACCTGAAATACAAAATTATTTTTACTATGGATTGTATCTCCTTGATAGTAGATTGCTACAAGTTTGACACTAAATTTAATTAGTTCCTGTAGAAATACATATTAAATTGCCTTCGATTATTGCAGAAGAAAATAAATCAATCTGAATTCATCCATAAGCCCTAAGAAAATACGCGGGTCTTTTTTATTTAAATTATTCATTAATATTTTGTAAAAAGCAATATGAAATTAGTTTTTAAAACAATGATGTTCTTTAATAATCGTTAATTAATGAAAAGATTACTTACAGCTAGATAATAAGGAAATATGCTTTGCAAAACATTATGCAACACTGACACACGTGCTATGCTAAACTGGAAAACAATTTTCAAAATTTTTCCCTTTTGGTAATGAGGGAAATTTTCCCTTTCCCTCACGATATCAGCGCCCCCTGGTGATTTCGGTTATTTTTAACATTAGGATTCTTCCTGTACCTATGGGCTTTAATCTTTTTTTACACGCATTATCGCTTTGACGTCATCCGAGTTGAAACAACGCCATCTGTTGGATAAAGGTAGTTTTTGAAAATGCGGGCGTCGGCCCTGTTTTGTTTTTCTAAATTATAAGGTTATTGTTAAATTGAAAACTTTAAATTTCTCCAAATACATATTGAATTTAAACATTATTAGATAAACCGTATTAGATATTTTCGTAAGCAACTTTCACAAAAATCCTTTATGAGACGTCTTTATTAAGCATCGATCCACAGTGCCACTTTTAAACAAAAAAGAAAAAAACCTTTTAAATGCGGTATTGTCGGCTATATTCCGAATTTTGCTATCAAATGAAAAACATTTGTGAAGAGTAGACATTTATGGACAATCGGTCAACACACTGTGCACTAACATTCTATTTTTCTTAAATTATACTGTGTTATCGGAAAATCGGGACTTAATTTTTCCAATTCAAAATTCAGCATATTTATTCGATTTATTATAAGTTTTATTTTGAGAAATACGTAAAAAAACTTGTTTTATTGAAAGAACCATATACGGCCTGCGGCCGCCCCTTTGTCGCCCGCGTGCGGTGCACACCTGCTAGGATCGGCCTTGCTTCCAAGACTGTTTCAAAATTTCTAATGCAAAGTTATGACGAAACTAATATTAAAAATTCATATTTTTGATGCATTCTCTTTATCAGAAAAATTATTTTTCACACTATTTGACAAAGTGGAGGAATTGTAGTAGCACTCACACATTTCCAACACTCAAATACGTCATGGCTTGTGAAGTAAGCAGAAGTACTAAGTTGTAATAAACGACCTCCATTTAAATAAAAGGTACTCGCTTTATTTGGCGCATTTTTTTTCTATCCCGAAAGCGAATAGGAGGGTATCATTTCCGGCTCAGACCTCGTGTAAGTAAATATCTCTTTTAGATAAGAAAATTTTAGCACGCGTTTTTTGTTAAATAGCTTTGTCTTTTATCGGGTCTTTATTAAGAATGACAGCATCTGTTATGAGCAACATCATTGTTAAGTACCAGCTGCTTTTGGGTTCGAATTTAAAGTGGTGTTTTTCCAATCAAAAAGGAAGTTTAGGTAAGCCGGGTATTGCGAACGAGTACTTTTTTCTTTTTTGCATTTTTTGAGGAGCAAGAGATTTTTAGGAACTTTTTGATGGAGAGTGGCCTAATAAAAGAAAAATTTAATTGTGTGTGTAAGATGCAAGGAACCTTGCAGCATAATAAAACAAAAAAATCATCGAATGGAAGTATTTGGAGATGTGAAAAAAGCTTCGCTGAGAAGTCTATTAGGGTAGGTTCTTGGTTCTCCTTCAGGAAATTTTACGTTTTAAACGAGATTTTTGAAACATGTTTTTTCCCTCCGCAAACTGGATGTTAACCCTGTTTGTAAACACGGTCTTTGGCGCCCCAATAGGCCACGGTAGCCGAGTGGTATAGGTATCGGATCGTGGCTTGCCTTGTCACGAGTTCGAGCCCAGTACCACTAAAGACTCGCCGTGTAGGTTCAGCGATGCACGTTAAATCTGTCGAGAGCTGAAACGTCCTCCCGTTGGTGTGGTGTGGTAGTTAGGAGAGGTGGTGCCAGCTCAGGTGTTGTCCACGTCACTTGACCATTGTTCAAAATTACATGGTCCTTCGCCAAAAGCCCTCGTGTAGCTGAACAGTGCGACTTTAATTATCAATCAATCAATCATTTGCGCACCAATAGAGTTGCGCCAAGTTGGTTGGGTGGGCGATACTAAAGCTGTTCCTAAGTTTAAATCTGGCAATTTTGAGGAAATATGCTTTCTTTCATCATTATCAGTTCTGATTTTCGTTTGCATTTTAATTATCAAGTAAGTTTTTTTTTGCTCGTTTGTTACAGTTGTTTTAAGGTTTTTTTTTGTGATTGGTAAATCTGGTGTATGTGAAGGTTCGTCAGAAAAAGTAAATTTTTGGTTGTTTTGTCGAAATTTCTTCTCTGACATTAACGGTTTCTAAAAAATGTGCCAGTTAAACCAAAGGCGGCAGGTATTAATTGATACTTTATTTAATGATGACTCTAAAGCTCTTTCTGGTGATATAATTTAAGCCATAAATGTTGATGTCAATATTTGCATTTCTATCTTACCCTGTTTGTTTCCAATAAAATAAGTTCTCCTATGGAGACTCAAAATTTTAGGTTGCTTTCGAATTTCGGTTCAAGTGTAGTATAGGGGGGCCACTTAGCGCAGTTCTTTTTTTTTGGCGACTAAAAGTGGTCGCCAAGGTATTTTTTTCGGAATTATTTATTTTAGAATGAATTCTATATCTCACCATAACATGAAGATAAAAATCGCCAAATCCAAAGAAAAATAGCCAAATCCGAAGTGGCCCCTTCCTATACTACACTTAAACACGAATTTCTCCCTCAAGTCTTTACACTTGAAACTTACTTTTCTCTCTTTCTTACTTCACTTGAATGTACTTAATTGAAAAAATTCAGTTCTTCCCACTTGAGTTAACCAAATAATTCAGTAAACCTTATCTTGAAAATGAGAGTAATTGGCAGATGATTTTTTTCGGAATGAAATTATTCATTGTATTTAATATGCATTTTCTATAGTTCTACCCCTAAAGAATATAAAATGAAGTTGCCTCATGTGCATTGGAAGCTGTGAGTGTTCTTAAATTGATTCTACTAAAATAGAGGGTATTTGCATATTATCGCAACCTATTGGCAACATTATATGAAACGAAGCACATGGATGCCAATTCAGCACATATGACACATTAGAAATTGGGGTTGGTTGCCACCTTTGGCGAGTTATTAATAGAGTCGGCAATTGTTGTGATAATACGCAAGTACCAAATGGAGCATAATTCGAAATAAAACCTTCATTGGATTTCTCACATTTTAGTTCTGTGCAAATGTGACCAAAGTTCAATTTTGTGATGGATGTACTGGAATTTTTTTCTGTGTTAAACCTTTTGAAGTCCTTCAGTATAAAGGTGATTTGACTTGCATTTTTAGATGATCTTGTCATGTACTGGGTATCTTTTCTCCACTAAAGTAATGTTAGTCTTTCCAATCAGATTTCTCAATTCGGTACATACATACTATCGCAACAATGCCAAAGTTCAAGATAAGTTGGCAATCCTGATTTCGATAATTTCATACGCATGGAATTGGCAACCATGTGCTTCGTTTCATGTTATGTCGCCAATACAGATGTGATAATACATAAGTACCATCAGTTCAATAAAAGTGCCCAATCCCTTGTATAAAACTTTATAGAATTTCTAAAATATAGTCTTTGAATCTTAGATCTGTTTTTTACTGTTTGATTTTAAATCTTAAAGATGTTATTGAAAATCTACCAATATATCTGGTCAAAATTTCTTAAATTGTATCATTTTTCTATATTTATTTTTTTATATTTCATTTTTATTATTTACTGTTATTAATACGACTTTAAGTTACGTTTCTTGCAGTGAAGTGCTTTTTTTATTAATGTATGGTTATTTTTTATGGTACGGTACTCTAGGGTAAATTATATTGATACTAAAGTATTGTACTGCGTATCAATTTTGCCAAAGGATATCATTGTATGGGCAAACTAGAATATTCAGTTTGTTTTTGCATGGAATCTGTTTTTCCCTGTTTGCTACAAATCATGATCTTTAGCAACATCTTTTCATTTGATGAATTGGACGACAGTGTGATATATATATATATAAGTACAGAGTTAACTTTTTTGCACATTTACTTTTAAATATATTAATTTTTCATGTGCTTGTATTTAATTATGTTTTCAGAATTTATATTTAAAATTTAATATTTAGAAACACTTATGAATAAAATGTTTTGTCTTTTTTAATAAATATTTTTCATATTCCAATTCTTTACAATGCAGGGAACTTAATCCTATTTCTGTTTGAATACTTTGTTGAGGAATCGGGAAAAATTCCTCTCTTTGATTTTTATCTCCTACTCGCAGAAGATGAGAGAAGGTTTCGGTTTCTTAGCATTTTAAAGTAAAAAAGTTTGCAACTTTTCTTGGTAACAAATAAATCACCAAAAAGCTTGGTGACCTTTTGAACTAGTCTTTATTATAAAGGAGCATTGAACACTTACAACTTCCACTACTTGCTACTTTTTATTACATTTTCCTGTAAACACAAAATTACAAGGTCGTTCGCCAAAAGCCCTCAAGTAGCTGAACAGAGTGCGACTTTAATATTCACTCACTCAATCTCACTGTAGTCATATTTGCACCATGTAAATCTCTTTTGTGTATGTGTTTTATAAGAGAATTGTTTTGTCCTAAATTATTAATAGGTTGTTAAATTTTAACTTAAGTTTAAAAATCAATGCATTATTACAGAATCTTCCGTCTCTTCTGTGTGCATAACAAATATTTTTTAAAATGAGTTTCATCAATAGGTTCATGACAAATGTTTATGATATTTTTTATAGAAAGTAGACATCATTATTGAAAATTTGTTCCTAAACTTTTTGAACAAAATAGATTCAGTTTATGTGTTCGTTTTATATAAATTTTTACCCTTTTTTTTTGTTTTTTATTGTAATTTTTTATTATAATTTAAGCTTTTTTTATCCTATAAATTTTTCTCTCTCGATCTGTAAACCACTTCAAATATCCTCATATATGAATATTTTTGAAACAAATTTATTACTCATAAAGGGATACCTTTATAGCATCCCCTTTTGTTGACTACAGTAGTGTAACAAGGAAGGGGTTTCGGGGGGTATCAAAACCCCATTCATAGAGCAACAGATTTTTAATTTTTAGTATCTCACTTGGGCAGATTGGGAAGGGCTGCGGCAGCCCAGTGGTCAAGGTATCAGGTCATGGCAGGCATGTCATAAGTCTGAGCCTGGTACCACTAAAGACCCGCCTTGTAGGGCAGCGATGCACGTTAAATCTGTCGAGAACTGAAACTTCCTCCAGTTGGTGTGGTGTGGAACTTAGGAGAGGGGGTACCAGCTCAGGTGTCGTCCACATCACTTGACCATGGTTCAAAATTACGATGCCAAAAGCCCTTGTGTAGCTGAACAGTGCAACATTAAAGTTCACTCACTGGGCGGATTGGGGTTACATGGAGAGTAAAATTATTATTAATCGGAATTTATCTACGCGAAAAACATGTTTTATGGGATAGAGATTTGGAGAAAAATATTTTGAAAAGAAATAATTTGAAAATTTTTGATATTGCCACACAAGAGATGCATTTTCAAGAAAATGGGGGGACTTAATTTTGTTAGATTATTTTCATTTCAAAATAAAATTATTTTCTACAAAATAATAAAATTCATTTTTGATAAGTTTGTATTGAATAGCAAATATTACAATATGTGTGCACATTTCATAACCCTAGCTCTCTTTCCCTGCAATGGTGAATCAGTCCGACCGAAAATATATTCCACCTTCAGCTATGTCATGCACTGTGATTTTAACAGTCGATTTTTTGAAAAATTTAACAAGTTTTGAAATGTACCTGTGGTTTTTTCTTCTATCTATTTAGTAGGTGCTCTTATCGAAATTCATGTTAAAAAGTATTAAAATGCCTGTTTTCTGAAACAAAATTTCTCTACCTTTCACTTCATCAATTAAATACCGTAAAATAGGGCATATAACCCTTAAGTTTTGTTCTTATTTTTTGTTAAAAGTCTGTGTTATATGCCGGATTTTACAATTATCATTCATAAATAGAAGGAATAAATTGTAGTTATTCTGATAAAAAATGGTGATTATTATTAATTGGAATCTATATCTGTGCATAAAAGATATTCTATGGTATGGAAATTACAAGAAAAATATTTAGAAAAAAATAATTTCAAAATTTAATATTGCCTCAATAGGGCTGAATTTTTCAAAAGAATTAATTTTGGCTTGAAGATTTTAGATTCAGAATAAAATTATTTTTCTACAATATAAAAATTCAAAAGTGGTTGTTATTGATAAGTGAGTAATGAAAAGTACAATATGTATCGTAATGTTTCATAAACCCGGCACTGTTTCCCTGCACCAACAAATTAGTATGATCCAAGCTTTCCTTCCAACTTCTACTATAATATGCACTTTCTTTCAGAGTAGGCATTTTTTTAAAAATTTAATACTAAAAAAGCTTAAATATACCTCATGTTTATAATCTGTAACTATTTTGTAGATGTCTATTTATTGCAGTAATGGTTAAAATATAATTAAATGCTTGTTCTTTAGCCATAATTACTTTGATTTTTTACCATACAATAGCTCAAAAGAGTAAATTTCGTTCCCTTTGTGACAGTAGTTAACAAAAGGATTAATCTTTTTTATTTTTCCCTTTATATACCAGAGAGCATCTTGCAGCCTTCCCTTCTCCTGCAATTAGCAAAAGATAGGAATTAAAACTATTAGCAACTGGTCTGAATAGGGATTTCTCCCCATCTTAATCCTCAAAGGCAATGTTCCTCAACCTTTTTATCGCAGCAGACCGGTCAAAGTTGGATAACTTTACCGCAGCTCGCTGAGGGAGAGGACGTTGATTGTTTATATTTTAGATTGTTTTCTTTTAATAATTTTATTTTCTTGTATTTAAACATGCCTTCAGAATAAAATATAGCTACACCAAAAATGAATATTAAGTGATTTGAAACAAGGAATATAAAGTGATTTTCGTAAAAAGTAGCCCAAACCCAAGAAAAATATGCGCAGTAAATAAGTTTATTGTTAAATTAAAGTTTTTATTTAAGTTTCTTATTTTCTTTCAATTTAAAGTTTCTTATGCGGACCAGTAGTATTTGATCCACGGACTGGGGGTTGGAGACCACTGATCTAAAGTCTCAACACCGACAAGAGTTCGGTCGCCCTGCTCTCCAACCACCCCAAGTTTACTGAGGACTAATCACCCATTAGCAATTACGGCCAAATTGGTTACCCAGGAATTTAACATCGGATGGTTGCACGCAATAATTTCATGCAGAGTCTGAGTAAATTATGACTAGTAACATCAGTGCACTGAACCATCTCAACTATTGTCTACAACATTACCGGAAAACATTCCAAAGACATTCAACAAACCTACTGGAGATGTATGTCAAAAGCAACTTTCTCTATATATCGCACAGAAATTCCATTGAAAGCTGTAGGAAAGGGGTATGTAGCAACCCATTCTCATGCAAGTTGCTACCAGCAAAGATAAGGGAGTTAGATTGACATTATTCTATAAAGTTGTATGAAGGCTTTTGGCAAGTGACCTTGTGATTTTGAACCATGGTCACGTGATAAGGATGACACCTGAGCTGGCACCTCTCTCCCCTAACTTCCACACCACTAGGGTATATTTGAGCTTCAATATATTTAATATGCATCAGCCCCTTCCAAATGGTGGGTGTTCTGCGGTACTTTGCTTAAATTTTTGATATTACAGTAGTGAGTCTCTGACCTTGACCACTAGGATATCCCAGTAACACAAAGGGGAATAAAAGTGTTTAATGATTGGCCCAAATATAGGATTCCTTTTTGTCCCAGTCACCTAAGACATGCACGTAGTATCAGTGGACCTGCATGTCGGTGACTCGATGAAATGTTCCTGTGTAGATCTATCGCTCAATAGAAAGATCTTGAAAAATATTTTTCGTTGCATCCTTAGGTATGAGTACTTTTGTCTATGTTTTTAAAAATATATAACCTGTCCCATGAAAATAGCCAAATGTTTGATGAAGTAAATTTTTAATGTTGCGAGGAAAAATTTTTTTGTGTAGAAGAAATAAAATTGCATCTTAAAAACATGCAATTTCCCATTGTATAAAACTCAGCTTAAGTAAAATTTCAAAAGTGCTGATTATGTTGTAATCACGCCTTCATTGGAATAAGCAACCAATGTTTTTTTTTTAATTTGTGTTATTTTGAATGAAAAAAAATTAGAGCACAACATGATTGTTTTAAATTTATATGGTCTTGACAATCACAAACTTAATTTATAGAAATTAAGTGTTTTTCCCCTATAAATTATACTTAACTGAGATTAAAAAGGTCAAAAATTAGTATTTTTATTTAAACTTTTAAAATCATCTTGTAAATTACTATACTATTAAAGTGTTCATAATATTTTCTGTAATATTCAGAAATTTTAAAACCATTTTATTATTTTCTGTTTTTTAAATTTTTGCATCTTAAAAGCTACTTTTAGTTTTATTTCTTAAAAAGGAGAGACAAATGATATAGCTTTTAAAATTATTAAATTATGTTGCAACTTTTAAAGATGTCCAATATTAAATAAATCAAATATTTTATATTTGGCATAAACAATAAAAGAAGCATAGCTTATAAGCTTATTCTAAGAAATAATAATTTTAAAGAATTCCCAGCTTTACATATAATTAAGGATGTAAATAATTTCTCATCCATAAATTCAATATAAAAGACAATGTTAAATATTCTACTGAATATTGTACTATTCTTTTCATTAATAAATATAATACCATTAACATTTTACAAAAATATTGAATGAATATGTTCAACATTTCCAAATGAGAAGTTTTAACATTAAAAGGCTTTTAAATATAATAAAAAAATATGTAGATCTATTTTTAAAATAAAACACATATTTTTACAATGAAACTAATGACTTGCAAAATAATATTTTCAACTGTCCTTATTACCTTAAATCTATAAATAGACACCATAAACATATAATAATAGATTCTAATCTTACAAAAAATAAAAATTCAAGAGAAATTATGATCAAAAAAGTAGAGGTTTCAGATTAAAGATTTTTAATAATAATGCAATTATAAAACCTAAATTACAAAATATATTGAAAATTTGATATCAAAAATTGCATAAAACTAAACACATTTCCTATTAAAACTTATAGGATTAATTTTAGAGCCACACATTTTTCTTCACTAAACAGGGTTTTTGACCCAATTATATTATATATTGTCTACACTATATCTCTAAAAGTATAAAATTTACTTCAATTCAGAATTCATCCTTTTCTTTCTTCCCACAAACAACTAAGGCATTATCCATACTATAAAATCTAATCTACAGAGATGTATATCCCAACAAATAACCAATAAAATAATTATCTGTACTGTAAAAGGACAATTATATTTACAGTGCATCATCAAAATTCTGTTAAAAAGGAATCTTAGATTTTACTCTAAAACAAGGATAAAAAAAGCATACATAACATCTATAATAGGAGTAAAATTCAATATATTTACAAAATACCTGAATAATATTTTGATTCTATTACTGTGCAAAGTATTTATTCAAATAATTGGACATCTTAATAATTTGAAAATTATTTAACCTTTAAAAGCACAAGAATATTGCCTGGAATGTCATTGTTTTGATGCTATTTGAGATAGTGTTTACAATGCCTAACTTTTTTTTTTATAACTGTGGATTTTTTATAGTGTATATGCTTTCTTATTTTGACAATAATATAATCAGATACAATCAAATTGTTAAATTTATTATCATGCTGATTAATGGTACAGAAAGAAAAATTCTGCCTCTAGTTAACCGTTTGAGTGCAGAAGAGTTTTCTTATATATATGCAGAATGAAATGCGTAGTAATTTTCGTTATAAAACAAAAAAAATGTAATAAAAGGATCTGTTGCATTAAAAAGAGGGAGAGATTTTAATACATTTTGCAATTATTTACACAATTTTCTCTTAAAGCATAAGAATGAACCACTATAGCATTGCATACATTTAAAAATTCCTCACAATTCAAATACATGCTAAACTTATGCATTGGTACATTATATACTGAAAAAAATTCATACCATTCAAATTTATTGCAATAAATTCATGGTTAAATTTACTTGAAAATTATTCATCAGCATTCCAGCCAATTAAAACCACTGGTTCCACTCAAATTTTCAAAGAGTTTTGACTTTGTTCACTTGAAAATATAATTTTTATTTGCTTGCATCTCTTGAAATACAGAAATTTAGATTAATGCCCCAGTAAAAAAGTCACACATTTTAAGGATCGTATATAATCTGATTCTTTCTGAATGTCAATTTTTAATTTGAATAAGGACAGTGTTTCAAGTTTTCTCACCTACCAATGGATGAAAACTATTTGATTTACTCAGAATTAAAGTGCACTAATCTACATTCAATATTTTTCTTTGAGAATTTTAAATTTTTTCAAAAACATAATTTAATGTCAGAAAACAGGATTTGTAAAACTTTGATGAAACATAAATGATATTTGAAAAACATCCAATAAAGCTGAAGTCAGTTGAGGATAAGTGCAGTACATTTCAATTTAATGAAAATAAAATTCATCTAATCACTTTTCTCTTGACTTTAAATAAAAAAAACTTATATATACTGACACTTATATATACCCATTAACTTAAAATGGAAAGATATGAGAAAAGTCAATATGTATCATTGCTTACACCTGCTTTTATCACTAATAAACTTATTTTTAAAAAATTGTTAATGCAAAGTTTGACAAATAATTAAGATACCAATGAAATATATTATTTACTTTTTTAGAAATGACTGCAGGTTCTGTGAAATACAATTTGAAGACTACTGTACTAATCCATGAACAGTCAAATTTAGTAGTATTCTACCTAATAACAGAAATTGGACAAATAGAGACAATTTAAAATTTAAACATTGATTATTTTCCGTATGAAAATAATTTTTGCATTAACATATAAAATATTATTTTATTCTCTCAATTTTGTAATGAAATTTAACCAGTGTTTCTTTCCTTTTTAATGAATACATAATTTTTTTAAAGGGGGCAAACGGACAATTACAAAAATACAAAATTTGGTTTTCCTAAGTCGGTAATAGGATGGCTCAACTAAATGTTCTCGTAATGAATGAAGAATATTCTTTTTCAAGAACAGTACTTTTCAGAATACACCAACAAAAATGCAGAAAGAAAACTGGTAACTGCAGTACAGTGCTATTAGTAATCAACTGATTAAATGGTTTTGCATTTCTTAAATGATACCCATATTTGAAATTATTGTGCTTGAATTATTTTTACTGCTATTCTCTGTATCATTCTTTACTATTATCTTATTTCTTACACTGTAGAATTTTACAAAAACACACCTAAAAAGCCTAATGCTACAGTATTTTTAAATTAAATGACTCAAAAAGTATTCATGACCAAAAAAGCTCAGTAAGTTTAATTCCAGCACAGTTAAAACTATTGGTAACTTTCTTCCTAATTCTTCAAAAGACTAGAAGTCCAGTGGCCACTGTCAAATTTTGACTTATTGGCATGCTATGCATATTGTTTTTAGCATGGCATTAATATTTTAAGAGATGAATCTTGATATTATGTCCTTTCATATTACAATAGATAAACTTTAACAGATTTCACTAAATTTAGATAGTCTAAAAGGTGCTAGTAACAATTAGTTCCTGTGCATTTTTACTAATATTTAGAAAATGTGCTAATCTTTCTAATGCAAAAATTGATTTATTTATCACTTCAAAATATATTCTCCAGTCTCACTCATGTTAAATCGCAATATAGAATGTATCTTCCTGCAGAAAATAAAATAATTTGGAGCTTTCAAAATTTTAATTGCTTGTAAAGTTGTAACCCAAATGTTTGTATGCAGAGTTCTGATTCCAGTAATACAGGATTTTGCCTATTAAATGAAATTGGTCTTTGATATACAGGGGAAGAACAGTGTTTATCATTTGTGTATAGTTATATTTACAACGTCCATCACCATTTTCTACTGTGCTTATCAAGATGAGAAACAAGTTTTTTTACCCATCTACTAAAAAACTAATGAAAATTTCAATTTTCCGTACTTAAATTATCATTTTATTTCAAATCAAACTTTATATGTTCAAATAGTTCGCTTTATTCCTTGGATTCCCTAGCTTACTTTTGTATGTCACACTTTAAAGAACGATGGGGGTTATTTCCAAAAGAGCTTGTACTTTTGAACCATATTCTAAAAACAAAGAAAGGCTCTCATCCAAGAAAAAATCAAGATCTTTTAGTTTCGATAGAGATACTTACACCAGCTTCTCTACATGGTAGGTTTTTAGTTGCCACAGATCTTCAGACCAAAAGGAACAATGCTTTTTGTGAAATTCCGGCGAAGATTATTTGGCTACCATGGCCTCTTCATTCCTTCAATAAAATTATTCAGTTATAAAATATGAATATATATATTTATCCTTTAGGCTACCTTGTTTCAGAATAGTTTAATTTTTGCATAATTTCTTTAATAAATTATTCTTTTTGTAAAAAAATGTTTAAATAAAACAAATTATAGGAAATATTATTCTTAATTTGAAATTTTATAAAAAAAATTTATAAAATCTTTGTTAAAAAGATTTTTGTAATTTCAGAAATGTTTTCTTATGATTTACTAATATATTGTTAAAAATTATGTTGACAGTCGACAATAGCTTTATTGTTACTCTTAATCTCAATAATAATTCAAAAGATCAGTTTATGTACCATAATGCAGGACATAACCTGATAGTCCTCCTCCAAGAAGGTATTCATTTTTATCATGATATTCTTTCAGTTTCCTTTATATTGCTTATGTTAACCTGATTGTCTTTATAAAGTAATGAACATATTTTTAATTATAGTAATATTTAATTCATATTTTGATTGATTTAATAAAAATGTTATTTAAAAGCCTAATAATTTCTTACAGATATCTTACAAAAAAATTTTTAGCTGATTCTTTTAAGCTGTTTTAACCAGCTGAATTTTTTTCCTTCATAAATTATAATGAAAAATAAAACTCTGCTTATACATGTACTACATCATATTGAATACATTTTTTTTTCTTTTATAGAAAGATGTTGATATAAATTCATATTCTGAGCAAGAGTGCAAGAAACATTTTCTTCACTGTAGATTTTAAAAAGAGATATTTGTTTCCACACCTGGGGAAAAAAACTTGCTCATTTGAAACTAGCAAAATGGCTTTCACTCAAGGGAACTCAAGGCATCATTTGCATTTTCAAGATATTAAGAAGCTTTATGTTTGTGAAATTTGCAACAAGGGTTTCTCTCAAACTGGAAATTTAAAAAGACATTTACGGACTCATACAAATGAAAAGCCTTATGTTTGTGAAACGTGCAACAAGAGGTTTTCTCGAAAAGATCATTTAAAAACCCATATACAACTCGTACAAAGGAAAAGCCCTATGTTTGTGAAATGTGCAACAAGTGTTTTTCTAAAAGTTATAATTTAAAAGTTCATTTACGGACTCATACAAAAGAAAAGCCTTATGTTTGTGAAATGTGTAACAAGGGTTTTTCTCAAAATAACGAGTTAAAAAACCATTTACGAACTCATACAAAGGAAAAGCCTTATCTTTGTGAAATGTGCAGCAAAGGTTTTTCTCAAATTATTCATTTAAAATCCCATTTACGGACTCATACAAAAGAAAAGCCTTATGTTTGTGAAATGTGTAACAAGGGTTTTTCTCGAAATCAGGATTTAAAAGTCCATTTACGGACTCATACAAAGGAAAAGCCTTATGTTTGTGAAATGTGCAACAGGAGTTTTTCTGAAATTGGTTCTTTGAAAAATCATTTGCGGACTCATACAAGGGAAAAGCCTTATGTTTGTGAAATGTGCAACAAGGGTTTTCGTCAAAAGGATAGTTTAAAAAGGCATTTATTGATTCATATGAAGAAAAACACTTCTTCTACTTGATGTTCTACTAGGGGGCTCTCAAACTGGTCTCATAAGCATATTTACATATTCTTAGGAAGGAAAAGGCTTACATTTATAAATATGTAACATTGCTTTCTCTGAAGACATTTCTCTTAGTCTCCCTTCACACCAAACAAACCTCAGTCGTTCGCAATCATTCCAAACTGCCGCGAATCTGATCGACCAGCCAGTCAATCTGAATCAACCTTTCTTTCATCAGTTGCTGTCAAACCTGGCTGCTGTTTTGATAAATGCTGTACTGTTTTGTAGGAAGCAATGATGCAAGCAAAAGAAATGTAGGTTATGGAACCCCAAGATGAATAGAAAAAGGCCAGAATTTGGTATTTTGCATCATTTACATCCAAACCTTAGGAAAGATGAAAGAAATTTTTTACATTTTCTTCATTCTGTTAGATTGGGTGGGACCGCAAATATCAAAACACACACACACACAGATTACAAATTATAAAAAGTTTATAATAGCAGAAGAAATACTTTCAAAACAACTAATTACTTTTGTTTATATAAGTAGAAGTAAGAATAAATAAATTTAAGTTAACATTTAGATGTTCTTAGATGGATTAAGATATATCAAGCTATTAGTTTCACAACTGTATTCAATTATTTTTAAAATAAAATACACAAAACAAAAAAATATGAAAATTGTTTTATTTTTTTATATTTTCTCTATTAGCATGAATTATAGTCTGAAAAGAAGTAACCGATTATAAATATGTATTTGTAATTATGTGAAAAAGCAATTACTTTTACAAATGTTTTAAAAGGCATTTCGAATGAATTGTAGCATATAACTATTTTTTTAATTATTAACTTAAAATGGTAGTCAGATTTTAAGCCAGCAATCAATTAAAAATTATCTTTCTGATTTTTAAGTTATTTTTCTTTTGTTTTGTCTAACAACAGAATTTGGGATCTAGGTAATTATAAAATAGTGTATTTTAAAAAATTCAACTATCAATAATATTGGTGTTTAGTTGTATTATAGCATTTATAATGCCTTCCCTCCCATACACACACACATTTTGTATTAAAATTCTTACTAATATTATAAACACGAAAGTTTGTTTGAATGTTTGGTACTCTTTCATGCAAAAACAACTGAATGGATTCTAATGAAACTTTACAATAATGTAGCTTATACATCAGAATAACACATAGGCTCTAATTTATCAAGATATATTGTGTGAAGTGTCCAAAATATAGCGATAATTGTCAAGTAAGTAGGAAAAATGTCTACCATTTGTAAGCAATTCTAGGGTGCGCTGCAAAAAAAACGCGACAACAAATATTTATTTTTATGTGTGAAGAAACCCTTTTTTGTTTTGTCTATGCAAGGTGCTCGCTTATTTATTCCTGTAATCAGTGTAATCCCTATTTTTTATTTCAGAATAAAACTAAGTTTTGAAGGTAGAGGTTGTTTTAAATCTATCTTTATTTGAATAGCTGCTATATTGATTTTCTTCATGAGTAAGCTATTATCTCAAAAATAGTGAACCATACATACAATAAAAATTGATAATTTATTTCTATGCGCGTTTTTTTTTAATGATTTTATGCACATTTGGTGCTAACAAATTGATCCTTATATCAAAATAAATACTTTTATCGCTTCTGGTACTTACAGTAGATAAACTTTGTCTTTCACACTACATCTTTTAGACAAATTTGAATAATTTGTTTGTGGTTAGTAGTTAATATTATAACGCTATAATTTTAATTGAATAGGCAGATATTGCATTTTTTAAGTATAAAAATAATAATAACTAGTGTAATGTATTTCTTGGGGTGAGTGAATATTAACGTCGCACCGTTCATCTACACGAGGTCTTTTGGCGATGAACCACGTAATTTTGACGACACCTGAGCTGACACCCTTTTCCTAACTACCACACCAACTTAGCAGGAATGTTGTTTTGAAATCCACTCTTCCAAAATATATGGCAGCACGGGTTCTATGATGAGTATTTTAGCGGGGAAAGCGAATAGTTTTGTAACAGAAATTGCGTTTTCAGCGGATTGCAAAGATTATCATTTTTGTCCCGAAAAATATAGTTAATGCCAAAATTTAAGTGTCTTATGTTTTTGTATGTTAATGAAGACCTTAGAAAATGATTTGACTATTTATTTTAAGTGAACAGTGTATAAAATTAATTTTTACAGTGGAATATCTTTAATTAATTAATTAGCTCTAACGGATTAAATTTCGAAAAGTTGAGTATTTTGTTTATGTATATCTCTTAATTTTCAATGTAGTGATCCAAAAAAAAAAGTATTGCATGAAAAAAACTGCAGTAAATCATAATACGGTGGATAAACTGTAAACCTGCATCGCGCCCCTAACACGGCGGATCTTTAGTGGTACTAGGCTCGAACTCCTTGACAAGGCCAGCCACGATCCCATACTTTGACCACTCGGCTACCACGGCCACTGTATTTTTTGGAAGTCTAGAAAAAGTACCTACCTAGAATTATGCCGCGAAAGCGTAAGTGTAATCTTTACCATATCTCTAAGAAAGCTCGAGCTATGAAAGTAGTTATACATTCGCCAACTTGACTCTTATCTCCAATATTTCGCTATGTTTTTCATTGAATCGCCATTATAATTTAAGGAACGGCGTTGCTTGTGAATATTACAATTTTAACACAACTGCTAACGTTCCCTATTACTAGTTGTGAAGCGGAGAGTGCGTTCTGTAAAATGTCCTATATAGAAAACAAATATAGAACAATGACAAATACAAGGCTTAGTTATTTATTACTTTGTATTAATACTGATCTCACCGAAGACTTAAAATGTGATGGGCAAATAAAAGAATTTGCAGCACGAAAGTGTAAAAAGGTTTTTTTTATAAATTAGGTTATTGTTTATTACGTATTTAAATTGTTTGAAATAAAAGAAAAACTTTTTAAATTTTCCCAGACAATTTTTTTAGGAAAGTGGCAAAAACTTTCATTATTATTTGGGAGGGGAGGGGGGCTCTCAGATATTGTTAGCCCAGGGCCCCCAAAAGTCACGTCCGGCCCTGCTAATAAAGCTCAAGCTATGAAAGTAGCTAGACATTTGCCAACTTGACTCTATCGTCGACATTTCGCTATGTTTTTCTTTGAATCGCCATTATAAATTAAGAAACAGTGTTGCTCGCGAATATTGCAATTTTAACATAAAATAAATACAACAGAAAGTAATATTAATGTATTACACTTTCAGATTTTTAATTATTTATACTATTTTAAGCATTCATTACACAAAATTTTTAACAATGTGTTACTTTTGCTGAGCAGAGATCAGCTTAGGAAGGTATTTTCAAAAATCGACCCTCAAGAGAGTTACGGGAGTTATATATATAAAAAAATCCATTTTATCAGCTATTAGATCTACAGGCTTAAAATTTAACAAAGGTGTTTTTCTTTTTTTGTTCAGCTGAGATATGTGTGTGCAAAAATTTTTTTTTTGTTTAATTTGCAATTCACGTAAAATTAACTCATTAAAAATTTCTTTATCCTTCAATCTGTGTTTAATTTTTCAGTTCGGGTATATCAGCTAGTATTGAAAAAAGTTTTCAAATTCCTAAAATGAATAAAATAATATATGCAAAATATCTGTTTCTTGAATAGAAACGTCATATGACATAATCACTTATAAAATAAATAACACGCTATTTCTTTGAATTCAATGTTTCTTTACGATATCGCAACTTCCATCGAGTCTTAACTGTTGATGCATAATTGAAGAAAATCTGACCTGCTCAATCAGGTGGGAATGAGAATGGTGACAGATTGAACCGGTTTTGACTGGTGTGAAATTAAATTTTAGAAATCAACACTTCTTTTTGCGATTTACTTTCGGGATTGAGTGTATATTAAGAGAAGTTCCACGAAACTGAAAATTCTAAAACGTCATTTATGTTTCGTAAAAAATATTTTCTACCTGTCTTGTGTAGAATAATTTCCATGTCAGTAAAATATATTAAATCTCAAAAAAGAGAAAGTCAAAACATACATGAAGCTGAATTTGTCGGTTGCTTGTTGCATAGTTAAATATGAGGAAATTTTAATGATTTCGTTAAATTCTATAAATAGGACATTTAAAGAAACGTTAGGCGGCGTGAAGTTTGGTTGAAATACACGAGCATTTCGGCACTCCTGCTAAAATCTAAGTATATTTTCAATAATTATTAGTTTTGATTATTGTTTAAATTACATTAAAAACCAACGAATTTTCATTGCATACTTTTTCAGAGGGAGAAATTTTTTATATGCTTTCTTCTGATTAGCTCTTGTTTAAAAGTATCATGGTTGTGATAGTCGAGAGGAAATCTTTGCGAATTTGAGACTGGAGTTGTCCAATCACGAGCTCGAGTCGTAGTGAAGACCGGTAGTGTAGAGGGAGTGATGCAAGGTAAAATTTGCCGAGTCTCAAATTCATCACGTTGGTGGGGCGTGGCAGTTATGAGAAATAGTTCCAACTCAGGTATCATCCTTGTTATTTCACCATGACTCAGAACGAAGTTTGAAAACGGAAGCCCGAGAGTGTATTTTCAAATTTCAGTTAAAAAATATTCAGAACCCCTTCAGTTTTATTCAATCCTTTTTAAATTGTCTTTCTTTCTAAACTTTTCACCTCCATAGATTGTTCAAAACAATTCTATATGAAATGAAGTGTGAGGGAGTATTAACGCAACTCGAGGGCTATTGGAAAGATTTGACTTGCATCAGACCCTCAATTCGGTGAGTCTTCAATGGCACTAGGGCTCGAATTCATGAGTTCGCGAGTGCGACATGCAGGCAAACACGGCTACCTAAATAAAATAGGGGTTTTGTTCATGAAGAAAAGCATAAATAGCATCATCTGCAAAATATTAAATAACTTACAGGCTACATTGCCCGGGTTGCCGGCCTTTCTCTACTTTTATAAATTTTCCCTTCCCTTCACAAAATCAGCAATTCCAATATTCTTGTTCGAAATTACTTTGTCCCCCTTCCTTCTGCTTAGCCTGGCGTTGCTCGGGCGTTTACTGAGTGTATAAATGAAAATTCCCTATTTCGAAATTTTTTCATTTCTTATCTTTGTCAGACAGATTTCTCCCCGGCGATGCACGAACATTTTTGAATGCATAACATATTGTGGAAATTTCTCTCTCGCTATCAGCCCTTCCTGGTGTGTGTGTATTAACGATTGGATTTGTATATTAACGTCATTACAAAATTTTTGTGGTAATTTCCTACAATTATTACTGCCTTCTTAAAATGTTGGCTACTGCTGAAGACCCGCTGTTAAGAGGAGCGATGCATGTTGAATCATGTGTCGAGAGCTTAAACGTTCTAGCTTTGGTTTGGTATGTTAGTTAAGAGAGATGGGTGCCAGCTCAAGTCTCATCCTCCTCACTTGACCATGATTCACAATTTCGAAGTCCTACGCCAAAAGCTCTCGAGTAGGTGAACAGTGTGACTAATATTCACTCACTCACTTTTCATTTTTTTAGCCCCCGGAAACGAAAATGTACCTTTTTTTTAAAATAGTTGCATGTTACAAAAAGTAGAAATTTTTATAGTTACAAAATTCCACAACTATATTAAATGTTGAATTAAAATTAAGAGCATTTTTTTAAATGTTCGATACACGGGAAAAAAGTTTCATGCAATGATCTTTATAAATGAAGTTATTAAAAATGTGAATTTGATAAAAAGTTATGTGATTATTTTTTAAAAAAATCCGTATGAAAAAGTTTTTGGCATTTTATTTTTGAAAATCACTAGCTCTAAAAGATCGAAGTATGAGTTTTTTAAAAAATCATTTTCATTTAAACGCATCGATATTGATTCATTTTAGAAAAAATCATAAAATATGCAAAGGGTCGTTGTTTTGTAAAAAAAACATACCGTATCGCGTTGCGAAATAAATTATCTTTCCGATTAAAAAAAATCTGGTGAAGTTATTAAATGTGCAAATAAAATTTTGAGTATTTTTTAAAAAATCAAAAATTAATGATAATGTTTGGAATCCGGTAGAAATCAAGCGCTGTGCCGAACGGGCTACGAAGTTCGCGGCAAGCGAGATAAAAGCCCTTTAAAGGAAAAGGAGGAAAAAACACATCAAATCAAAAATGCATTAAAATTAATACAAAACAAATGAAATCTGTGGTTTCAAGTAGAAATTTTAAAATTCTAAAATTTTACATGCTTAATATGTTGAATTAAAATTAATGAACACTTTTTGAAAAAGTGTAAAAAAAGTTTTTGGTGTTTAATTTTTAAATCACTGATTTTTTAAAAGAGCAAAAGATGAACTTTTTTTTAAGCGTATTTATCACAATTATTCGAAATCCATACATAACGATTGAAAAATTTCGATTAATGATTTACAGAAAACAATGCTGCTTTACTTTAAAAAAATATTAATTTAAAGCAATACATTTTTTTTATTGTAATGCAAATAATTTTGTTTGAAATAATGATAACGTGGTTGAAGCGATTAAGTTTTTCATAAATAGAGAAATTTTTGCTTATTAAACGGATGTTTAAAATGAATTTTTTGAGTCAAGACTATGTATACAGAGAGAGAGAGAGAGAAAAAACGAAACACAAAAATAAATATATCGCATGCATTTTTTTTCTCGCCATATTTGGAAATTTTCATTGTGTTTATAGGCACCTTCTTTTCTAATGCAACCCTTAAGCAGCCGTGAAGTGCCAACACTTCAGGAGATATTGGAAGTGCACTGTGAAACAGTCATTTGGCGCCAAACCCTTGGCTTTTCGTAAAATGGCTAAATTTTTTTTTTGAGGGCTTACTTTTTAAGTTAATGCTTTCAAACTTCACATTTTGATTGCAAACCACGGTAATTTTTAAATAAAAATACTACATCTATTAACTATCGCAAACAGAGAAATAGACGAAAAACACAATTTTTTTAAAAAAAAAACCCGTAATTCTTAAGCATTTTTGTCAATCTTTGTACAGATTATGGATAATATAGTTCTACACACGAAAATAAAGTTTCGTGAGATTATCTTCCAAAATGACGAAGTTATCAAATGTTTAATTAAAATTTTGTGTATTTTTTGAAAAATCGTTAAAAAAAAGTTTTTGACATTTTGATTTTTAAATTACTGATTCTAAAAGAGAAAACCATGACCTTTTTTAGTGTAGAATATCAATTCATTAACGTGAAAGGGAACGGTTTAGGAATGATTTTCTTAAAAACATATCGATTTTGACTCATTTTAGAAAAAAATCGTAAAAAATGGAAAATATCAAACACATACACACTTTTTATGAAAAAAAAATTATTCCGTATCGTGGGGGAAAAATGATCTTTCCGATTCTGTAATTATTTTTTGTCTGAGTTTCATAGCAAGAATTATATAGATGGCTTTTTTAAAAACGTGGGAAAAGTCGGAACATCATTCCGCGGAATAAAAAATCAACAGGAGTAAAGCAATTGTGCGTTTTAAGTTTTTTAATTAATATCTTTTTAACTATTTGCAATATCGGAATATAAATGATAAAAACGGATTTCTCGGATAATTCCCGAACTTTTGGTACCTTCAGTGAGTTTCTGCTTTATTAGGTTCGTGAGAAGATGGAAGTAATACAAACAAAGATAAATAAATGCTCTTGTTTACCTTCGAATTTTAATAGTGTAAATTCTCTCGAATAAATATAATAAAGAAGCAATGAAAACAAGGATAAGAAACATGTAGCAATTATTTAAGTAATTTTTCCCCCATCAGTCTATGCGAGAAGTGATTTTACTTGAGCTTATTTTAGGGAATATTTATATTTTTAAATGTAAAGAGGAAACTTCAATATTGTGGGCTGGGATTTTCCACCGCCAAATCCTCTTTTCTAACCAAAGGTTGATCGCCAAGGCGTATCCTTGAGAGGAACCGGTTTGCAGTAACCATCCTAATTTATATTATAAACGCGAAAGTTTGTGAGGATGTTTGGTCGTCTTTCACGCAAAAACAACTGAATGAATTTTAATGAAACTTTACAGTAATATAGCTTATACATCAGAATAACACATAGGCTATGATTTATAGCATAGGCTATAATTTATAAAGACATTGTGTGAAGTGTCCAAAATATAACGATATTTGTCAAGTAAGTAGGAAAAAATTCTGCCATCTGCAAGCAATTCTGGCGTGCGCTGCAGAAAAGCCCACAACAGCATTATCTATCTTTTATTTATGAAGAAATTTTTTTTTTGTTTTGTCTACGCAAAGCGCTGGCTTCTAATTTATTCCTGTTATCAGTGTAAACCCTATTTTTTTTATTTCAGAATAAAACGAAGTTTTGAAGGGAGAGGTTGTTTTAAATCTCTCTTTATTTGTGTGTGTGTGAATAGCTACTATTGATTTTTTTCATGTGTGAACCATAAGAAATTAATTGCTTATATCAAAACAAATACTTTTATCGCTTCTGGTACTTAAAGTAAATAAACTTTGTCTTTCACACTACATTATTTGGACAAATTTGCATAATTTGTTTGTGGCTAGTAGTTAATTATAACGCTGTAATTTTAATTGAATAGGCAGATATTGCATTTTTTTAAGTATAAAAATAATAATAGTTACTGTATTGTATTTTTTGGAGTGAGTGAGTGATTGAATATTAACGTCGCATTGTTTAGCTACACGAGGGCTTTTGGCAACGGATCACGTAATTTTGAACCATAGTCAGGTGACGTGGATGACACCTGAACTAGCAACCCCCTCTCCTAACTACCATACCACACCAACGGGAGGATGTTTTAGCTCGCTATAGATTTAATCTTTTATCTACCGACGCGGTAATAAGTACCACTCATTTTAAAATAACATAGAATAACCAATTTTACAAATATTCTGACAATACTTAGCTGGAATATTCTTTAAAATCCACTCTTCCAAGATATATGGCAGCACGGGTTCCATGATGAGTATTTTAGCGGGGAAGGCGAATTGTTTTATTGCAGAAATTGCTTTTTCAACTGACGGCGTTACAGTGGATTGCAAAATTATCATTTTTGTCCTGAAAAAATAGTTAATGTCAAAATTTTTTAAGTGTCTTATTTTATTTATTTTTTTTTGTATGTTAATGAGGACCTTAGAAAACGATTTAACTCTTTATTTTAAGTGAACAGTGTATATAATTAATTTTACAGTGGAATATCTTTAATTAATTAATTAGCTCTAACGGATTAAATTTCCCAAAGTTGAGTATTTTGTTTATGTATATCCCTTAATTTTTAATGTAATGATCGAAAAAAAATATTGCATGAAAAAAACTGCAGTAAACCTTAATGTGGTAGATAAAGGGTTAAAATTTTCATTTTATGTTGATAATTGTGTAACTGGTGTTTTCAGTGTTGAGAGATATTTATTGAGAAGACTAAATTAATTATGTCGGAAGGATGTTTTAATTTACTTATTTTTGAGAGCAATGTGGCGAGTAAAAGTGTTGATGAACACTCAGGCGAAACTTTTATTTTGGGTATCATCTGGGACTTGGATAATGATGCTTTGAAATGTTGCACGAATTTCGAATCATTAAATTGCGAAACGAAAATAACCAAACGATTAGTTTTGTCTATTGTACAAAAAGTTTTCGATCCCATTGGGATGTTGGCGCCGTCTACTTTGCTCCCAAAATTACTATTGCAGGAACTATGGGAAATGAAACTTGCATGGGATCAGGAACTACCTCAGAATATGGTAAACAAATTTATGAAATGGTTTAATGAAATTCAAATTTTGAAAGATGTAACTGTCCACACGTTGTATGAAAATTGATATTTTTACTGAATTACATTTGTTGATTCAAGCAAGGGGTCATATGCGGGATGCGTCTTTACTCGATCAATAGTTGATTCTAGAGAGCGTAATTCTCGTTAGAGTGAAGTCTAGAGTCGCTCCTCTCAAACTTTTGAGTATACCGCATTTAGAACTAATGAATTGTTGTATAGGTGCTCGACTTGTAAATTCTATTTTGAAAGCTCTTAATATGCCGGACTTGAAAGTTACTCTTTGGTCCGATTCCACGACAGCACTTTGGTAGATTAAGGAATATGGAAATTGGTCAGTTTTTGTAGCTAATCGCGTAAAGGAAATTAGACAACTGACTCAAATTCAATCATGAAAGTATGTCCCAGAAAACATGAATATCACGGATTTACTATCTCGTGGTTGTTCTCCACGACAAATGCTTAACTCTAGATGGTGGAAGGAGACCTTCCTGTTTGAAACAAAATTCGGAATATTGGCCAGATGGTGAAATCAGTTGCGAACTTCAAGAAGTTGACGTAGGGAGAAAGAAAACTAGAAACGCGAATGTTGATCTAGCTAATGATGCACCCCCTTTGCTTATATGCAATGTGTCTGATTATGATAAAATGATAAGAGTATTTGCGTGGGTTTTAAGATTTGTAAATACTTGCCACAAAGACTATAACAAATGTAAGGAACATGAACTTTCTGTTGCTGAAATTGAAAATTCTGAGAAACAATTGATTCATTTAACTCAGATGTATTATTTACCTGATGTTGAATCTTTAAAATTTGTTACCTTTATTGATAATGATTAAGAGTAAAATTTAAAATAACTTAACGAAATGATGAAAGTTCTTTTTTTGTATCCTATATTGTTACCTGATAAATGTGAATTTACAAAACTTTTGATTAGATTTATACACTAAAAGAACTGTCAAGCTGGAATCCAAATAATGCAAACATTAATTAGAGAAAGGTTCTGGATTATCAGATCTAGAAAAACTATTAAGAGTATTTTGAATAAATGTGTTATTTGTGCTCGTTTTAAAGTTAAATCATTGTCAAGCGGACCCACACTTTTACCAACAGACCGAGTGACTGATTGCGCGATATTTGAAGTTGTAAGAATTGACTTAGCTGGACTTCTGTTTTTAAAAACTGGCGAAAAGGCATGGATTACATTGTTTACTTGCGCAGTCTATCGCACGCTCTATCTTGAATTAGTAAATGCTCAGTCTTCTGTTGCCTTTTTGGTAGCCCTTAGGCGTTTCATTGCCAGGCGCGGAAGGCCCAGGATTATTTACTGTGATAACTGTACTAATTTCCGGGGTGCTTTCTATGAACTTGCGAAATTGGATTGGCATAAAATATCGAGAGAAACATCAACTCAAGAAATAGTTTGGAAATTTATACCACCTACCGCCATATGGTGGGGAGGCTGGTGGGAAAGAAGTTGGTTCACATTATCAAGGAACTATTTAGACGTTCTCTTGGAAAATCAATATTGTCTTACGAAGAATTGTCTACAGTGATTTGTGATTGTGAATTTTTAATCAATATTAGACCTTTAACTTATATAACTAAAAATCCACAGGAATTGATCACTCTTACTCCAGCAATGTTTTTAATAGAGAATTACTGTTCCGATATTGATGAATTAAATTCGCGAGACTTAAGAAAAAGAATGAAATGCAGATTTAAGGCAACGTCTCAGGAAAGAATATCTAGGTGAGCTAATACAAAAGCGGGTGCAGGAGCCCCGAGTAGGGGAAACGGTCATAATTTGAGATGGCAATAAGAAACATTTGTCTTGGCCTATAGCTAAGAATCCCTGGTAGAGATGGAGAAATTCGAACAGTTCGGCGTGAAACTCAACATGGAACAGTAATACGCCCGGTACAACGTATCTTTCCTTGGAAGTACAAGCAATTGTAAATAGCGATAAGGTGTTGAAAGAGGAATCAATTTCTGTTAAATGTACTAAACCTGAAAATGTATTGAATACTAATGACGTAATTGTAAAAAATATACTTCTTCTGGAAAATTGGTTAAAGAACCAAAGATACTTGATCTTTTGAATTATAACTATTATAGGTTTGAGACTCACCAAGTCTCCAAAGGGGTATGTTGTGAATAAAAATGATTTGTGTAAATGAGCCGCATGGCGCCACGTTTTTGTAACTGTGAAGAGGTTGTGTGACGTCATTATGTTCTGTATATAAGAAGGGTGAAGCAATCACAAGTGTTTGCTCTCGCTTGACAGTTCTGAATAAATATAGTTACTTTAATTGGCTGGCTCAAGACTGAATTACTTCCATCAACGCCCAGCATCTGGTAGATGCAGCTCACTGAATTTTAGAATTGTTTTTTGTTTTTACTTTAGGGGGCCCCCCAAATTTTAGGGAGGTAAGTTTTTAATTTTAAAAGGGTAAAGGGGGGATTTTGTTGTTTTTTTTAGAGTTTGATTTAATAATTTTTTTAAATTTAAATTTTTAAAAAACTTTGTTTCTAAAAAAATAAAAAATAAAGTTTTTTTGGAAATTAATTTTTCAAAAAAAGTGAAAACCCAAAGAAAAACCCCAATTTTAAAAGAAAAATTTTTTTTTGGCGGCCCCCGGGGACCAACCCCCCGGTCCGGGTGGGGGGACCTGGGGAAGGGGGAAAGGGGCTTTTTTTTTGGAAAAAATTAACATTTATTAAGGGGGGGTTTTAAATTTGGGCCAAAAAAATATTTGTTTTTAAAGAATTAGGGGGTTTTTTTGGTGCCAAATAAGAAATTAACGTTTTGGAGAATTATAGTTTCTGTTGAAGAAAAAATTTTAAAAAAAAAAACCCCAAAAAAAAGGTTCGAAATAATGGGAAATTTTTGACAAAAGCCAAAATTGGGAATTTTTACCTAAAAGGTTTTGGGGTGGGGGATTGGGTCCAAGGGTTAAACTTTTGGGCCGCGCAACCCACCCCGGGAATTTTTTTTAAAAAAGGTGAGTAAATAAATTTTTAAAAAGGGGCCCGGGCCCCAGGTTTATGGGGGGTATGGGGGCCCAAGTTCAATTTTTGGAAATTTTAAAGCAATTGTAATTTGAAAAAAACGAGAAAAAACTTGTGTGAAAAAAACAATTGGCCAGAAAAAAGGGCTTGATTAAAAAAATTTTAATTAAAGTAGTGAAGTGTATAAAAAGGAAAAAGAAAAAAAAAAATTTTTTAAAATTTTGGGGGAAAGGGGGAAAAAAAAAAAAATTTAAAAAATTTTTTTAATTTTTTAAAAAAAATTAAAGGAAAGGAGAATTAAATAATTTGAAAGATTTCAAGTTTTATTTAAAAAAAGAAAAAGAAAAAAGAAAAGAAAAAATGTAAAAATTAACTATCTTGAAAACGAAAAAAAAATTTTTTTTAGTTTTAAAAGGGCATTAAAAAAAAGGCCCGAAGAATAAAATGGAAATTCAAAATTAAAAAAAATCTTAATGATTTATGTCAAGGAAGTTTGGATTATATAAACTAAAAAAAATTTTTTTTAAAGAATTTCCCTACCCAAAATGTTTAATATTTTCGCCCAAAAATTAAAAAGTTTTTTTCCCAAGGTTTGGAATAACTTTAATTAGAGACGAAAGAATGATTTTGTCAAGGAAAATTGGCGGAAAAATGATGAACCTAAAAATTTTAGATTAAAAAAAGGGGAAAAAATTTTTTAAAAAACCCCCAAAAATTAGGGGAGAATGAATTTTTTTTGAAAAGGGAAAATTTAAAAACGGTTTTAAAATTTTTTTGGCCCTTTTAAATTTTTGAAAATAAAGTTTTGCCAAAAACAGAGTATAACTTTTTAAAAACAAAGGAGCTTTTTTTTTAAAAAAAGGGAAAAATTGTTTTTTAAAAATAAAAATTTTGAAATTTTCCCCCTCATTTTAAAATTTTTTGTAAATGAAAAAATGTTTTGAAAAAAAAAAAATTTGAAATTTTTTTGAAAAAAAAAAATGTTTAAAAATTGCTTTTTTTGTAAAACCCAAAAAAATTTTTTAAAAGGTTAAAATATTGAACCCCTTTCTTTTTAAAAAAAAAAATTTTCCCTTTCTTTCCCCCCTTTTTACCCAAAAAATTCTAAAAATCGGGGCCTCTTTAATAAAAAAAAAAACTTTGGCACTTGCATATTAAAATTTAAAATTAATTGGCATGAATGTAGGTTTTTTAGGGAGGAGTATTTTTTTTTTTTAAAAATATGGTTTAAAACCCAAAAGTGAAAAGATTAAAGGGTTTTAAAAGTTTAAATTGCCTCATTTAAGGGTGCTTAAAAAGACTTTTCTAAAAGAAATAATTTTAAATTTAAAATTTTATTTTGGGAAAAAAATTTTTTTTCCCCAAATAACACGTTTAATACCAGTGTTTATTTGTCAGATATAGTGGAGAGCTGATGATCGTTTTTATTCCAAAAAAAAACATGTTGTTGGGGTGCAAAATTTTTTTTGAACTATTGAGACCAGAAAAATTTAAAAAAAATTCAGATTTTTTACAAAACAGGGTTTTTTGGATTTTAGTGGTAAAGTAGATTATTAAATGAAACCAAAAATTTTTGCGGGTTAGTTAGGGACGAAGATTTAAATAAAAAATTTCAAAAATTTTGGGAAGAAAAATGCGGAAATAGTGCAAACAAAAATAACGAAATAATTTATGCGGGAACACTTTTTGAAAACGCATTCTAGAACATTGAGGGACGGTATGTTTAAAAAAGCCCCAAAAGGGTCCAAATTGCTTAGGGGTTCCCTGGATTTTCTCAAACGATTAAATGCACGGATTAGATTGGAAAGAGATCCACAATATCTAAAAAAGTATAGAGAATTTTGCAAGAATATGAACAATGGGACATATGGGGGGAAAAGGGGTTGAAAATGAAACCGGATAACATTTTTACCCCATCACCCCAATGGCCTATAGAGGGACCACTAAGGTGAAGGGTAATTCATGCGTCTAGTACTACGATAATGAAGTCTACGATTTTTCTGACCCAAAAGAAACAAAAATTTGGGGGTGTCCGGGGGGAAAAAAAAAGTTTTCCTTTTTAAAATTACGGCCAAAGGATTCTATACAAAAAAAGCGTTTTATCAACTATTGCCAGACGTTGATCCTTTTGGGGCTTGGGACCCCTGGGCCAAGGCCAAGAGTTTATCAAAAGTTTGAGACTTGTTTTACGGAAAGATCCCCTCCAAATGTGCTGAATGGCACCAGTTGTTAATTGGGGAGAGAGTCAAATAGCATCAAATCGAGAGGCGTATAGGATTAGAATCCTTCATCTATAAAAGATTCATGGTTTTTTTTGATGCATCAGAGCGTTGCTATGGGCGCAGGTATTGCAAATCTACGGGGGAGATTTGGAAAATTAAATTTAGAAAATCGAATTTTTAAAAAAAGTAACATTCCCAGATTAGAGTTATGTGCAGCCGTCCGTCCAAACTTGTGAAAGGGGTGATTAGCCCCGGGAAAAAGAATCGGAAAAATTTTTCTGTGGGCTGATTCGATAGGTTGCGGGCCATACCTTTAAAAAATTTTAAAAAAATTCTGTTCCCAAAACTTCCTTCGGCAAGGGTATCCAAACCCCAAACCTGAAGTTTGTGGAAAACCACAAACTAAAAAAAGAACCGGAAGACCCGTGTTCGAAAAAAACTTTTAAAAAAAGTGCCCAAAAAACAAACGGAACGGTTTGTGAAAATTGGGGAAAATTACTAAAAAAATATTTTAACAAAAATTTCTTATTTAAAGTTATTTTAAAATTTTTTAGGTTCGTAAACAACACCAGGAGGAAGGTCAAAAAAGGCCCATAAAAAGAATGAGGGATAGGCAAAAATTCCAAAAAAGGGTATACAAAAATCAAAATTTTTAGTGGAAAATTAAATGCACAACAACAACAAAGGTTTTCCCCCAAAAGTAAGTTGAAAAATCTTTAACGTTTTGATTCAAAAAGTTAGAGTGGGGGGCCGATTAGGGAATACAAATTTGACTTTTAAACAAAACATCAAATTTTTTACCCAAAAACCCCAAAAATTTTTGGTTAAAAATAGCATTTTCTAACAAATACTTTCATGTTGGTGCCTTTTTTTCCCTTTTTTAATCTGTTCGGAAAAATTTTTCCCTCAATGGCCAATCTTTTTAAAAAATTTTCAAAAAGTTATATGTTTTGGAAACCCCCTTATAGCATTCAAATAATGGGAATTTGCCAAGGAAAAGGGGGACCCACTGACACCCCCTTTTAAATGCCCTTTTTGGGGAGACTTTTTTGGGGCCTTTTTTTCATAAAAAAAAAAAGGCCAAGCGGGAAGTTTGCATAAAATCGTTTGTATTTTATTGTTTTTTTTTTAAAGCTGTACAAAACAAATAGTGTTGTTTTAACCCTGAATTTGCAAAATTGAAAAAAATTTTGTCTCGAAAGGGGAAAAAGTCAAAATTATTTTCTGACAACGAAAATTTTGTAGGAGCTGATAGGGGAAAATTTAAAAAAATTTATGAAATGGGTTTGAAAAACCCGATGATAATTTCTTAGCGGCAAAAACAAATTTAAGTTTATACCAAAAACCCCCAAATTTTGGGGTTTTCCGGGGGGGTATTAAATCCTTTTTAAAAACAATCAAAAAAAGGGTTTTGGGGGAAAAAAGATTATGAGGTTTAACCATGATAGTTCAAATAGGGGATGTAAATTCTAGACCCTTGTCCTTTTTTCTGTAATGAAAAATTTTGAAGTTTTACCCACAGCTCACTTTTGATTAATAGATCCTTTAATTCTATTATTGAGCCCAACTTAACAAATATAAAAGGGGAGTTACCTTAAGAAAAATACTAGAACAGTGCAAAATGTGGGGGAAAGGATCGAGTTATTTAACCAAAAGCAACAAAGGTCAAATGGATGTTTGAAAAAATAATGTGTTTGGGGATTTGTTTTTTGGGAATTTTCCACCATAAGGGTTATTTGGGGAAGAATTATTCAGGTTTATTTAGGGGACGATAAAAAAATTTGTGTAGTTAAATGAAAAAACCTTTAGTATTGTAAAAGGTTTTTCAAAATTTGTGTTTTCCAATGCCAAGTGATTAAGTACTACGTAAAATTTTTTATTATTATTTTTTTTTTTGTATGTTTTAATTAATTCCAGTGTTTTTTTTTATTTTATTTGTTGAATTGTATTGTAAATTGTATTTTTTTTAGTGCATTTCTTAAAGTGTATTTTGTGCAATTTGTGTGGTTAACAATTTCTACAATTTGTGTAAATAACTAAAACAGTGATTGCAGGTAACCCGTGCAAATTTGGGGGGGTATGTCAGTTTCGGCGTTGAAACGCCATCTGTAATTAAAAATTAGGGGTGTATTGTTTTTGCTTTAAATAAGAATATGTGAACTGTGTTTTGGCCGCCCCCTGCGCATGCCCAGTAATTCTGATATGAAAGTAAAAGTGTTGTGGTAAAAAATAAAGCCAGTCCACAGAAACTGTGTCGGGTTGTGTCATGAACATAAAAAGGAGTAATTGTTTTCGACTAAAAAAATAACCATAAATATGGACAGTGTTTGACCATAAAATTGGGTTTTTGTTAAGAAATCTGGGGTCAACCTAATGTTGAAGTTGACCCAACAGGTTTTTTTGGGGACAGGATTATTAGACAAGTTTCAAATTTTAATGTGATGTTTCCAAAAATTAAAAATTTTATTTTTGATAAAAAAAAAAAATATTAACGGGGAATAAAAAGAAATGTTAAGAAAGATATTCATGCATAAAATTAAAGGTTTGTATTTTTTTAAGCCAAAAGAAATCGTAAATTAGAATATTTCATAAGTAGGCTTACTTGCGTTCAGGAGAGTTCTTCCAAAGGAAGATGGAATATTGCCTCTATAGCATTTGCCTCTGTTTTACTTCCTTTACCGAACATGTTCTCGTCTATTTCTATAATCACATTAGGACCTTCAAACATCGAGCTTTCGGACATACAGATTTCCATGCATACTTCTCTACAAAAACTCATCCAATCCGTGTTTGTTTTCTTCGTAAAATTAAGTTAATTCAAAAAAAAAAAAAAAAAAATGGTGTGTGGAACGCCACGTGATAGAAGTGAAACTTCTTTGGCGACGTTGGAACATTGATTATTTGCCCTAATAATCCAAACTGACTCAATCGCCTAATTTGCATGAAAGGTATTCGTAACGAAATGAGACTTTCTGATACCAAATCGAAAGTAGAAAGATGTGCTGAAATTTCTGGGAATAAAAACCATTATACTTGGATAAATTTGGTATATTTTTCCTATTTAAACTTCGTCGGCAATTGCAGCATGCTTTAATGTGCCTTCTAAATTAATTCCCGGTAAAATATGTTATAAAATATTTTTGTGCTCAGCAACAGGCGTTCTCAAATCATCTCTAAACCATAATCTATCATAAATTGAACACCCGTGACCGAAAGGATTATCAATAAATCGCTTTTGAAAATCTTTGTAAGCATTTTTATGGGAATCATAGTCTTTGTAACGTAAGATATAATTTATTATTGATTTACATGCATGAGTTCCAACACGACCTAGACTTGTTGAGGGCTCTGTAGTTAATGGCACAGGGTGATTTACAAAGTCCGTATTAATCTATGCTGTCATTAGAAGAGTCTCAATAGCATTCCCATCCCTTAAACTGGGCATTAAGAGTATTTTGCAGCGGTTTTTTTTTTCCGTGCTTGATATTCTCTCATGTACTCTGATGGCGATTTGGCAATAGCACTTAATGAATTTGTACTATTTTTCTGGGTTTTTTTTGTTTGTCACTTTTTGACTGGACTTGCTGCTAGTTATTCTTTTTTTTTTCTTTCACAAAACTCTTTTCCTCTTTTTGGATTTGATTTAGGCATTTTGACTAGAACTAATAATAATTCAACGCAAATGAAAATTAAAAAAACAAATTAGCCACCGAACACATAGCTATGTAGCCAAAAATCTAAGGAAATATTTCAAAAATTCTCGCTTTTAATGCGAGAGCTATTTTGTCTACACTGTAATGCACAGATGTTCCCTGGTCTGGGGGAAAAGGACCCCCAATCGGAAGGTGGACAAGTTGAGTAATCGGTGAGGTGGGCAATAATCCAACTTTTTCACGGATATGACGTAAGTCACGTGGTGTCCCCGCTCCCCCTTTTCTACCCACTCGCTATCCTGTCACCATGGCGACGACCCGTGGGATGGGGGAGAAGGCTACTTCCGTCCGCTTTTTCAACTGTTACGCAAAACTGGGCAAATTTCTCATTCACTCCCGAGCGCAAAAAGTTGCATTAAAAAAAATAAAGTTACGGTTGGCCTTTAGGCACCCACACATATTCGTTTAACTGTAGAATTTCAAGCATACTCAGCTTACTTTCTTCTAACCAGCTGTTCTTCGTTACAGACCTCTTCATGCGGTGTCCATACACTCCTCTCTTTCGGCATTCCCAAATATATCCATCACTCGAATTCTTCTTGATCAGATGCATAGCCTTCTTGCAAACAGAACTTTCAACATTGGCAGCAATCAATCCTTTTTGCATTCACCACTGTATCATATTCAATTTTCCCTTTTGTTTCAAATCATAAAAAAAAAAAAGAATGAATGAATGAAAACCCCGCAATTCGTACCTTTTGGACATACTCTTCAAAATAAGTCGATGGAAAAAGCAAAAAGGCAGGAAAATGAAATAATAAAAATAGGTTTAAGAAATCTGATATCCTGTACGAACAAAAATAAATCTCAAAATGAAAAAGTAATTAAAGATGGAATGGTTAATTTGAAAATCGTGTTGAAATTATCCACAATTTTATTAATTAACCAATAGTAATTTTTTAACATGACCTTATCTGCATAAGACTACAAATCAAAAATCAAGGGTTACCAAATTAAACTGTGTGCCAGAATGAATTCGCTATCTCTCAATGACAGTTAAATAAAAATTGCCTAATCCAAATTGACCTTCTATACTACATTGAAAAACAATTTCCCAAATGGAGACAATTTTCCATTTCAATGAACCACTAGGACATTGAAAAATGCTATAACAGCAAACCAGGCAACCCTGTATAATCGTATCTTTCCCTTTCTACCAATGAGAAGCAACCACTTATGTTTTAAGCTCACCGAAGAAATATTCAACTGGCGAGAGCAGCTGAAAAAAACTCTTAGCACTTCAGCGTTATACACTATTTTAAAGTAGTAGATAACCCACAAAAATTTTGTTGCAACTTTCGCTCGCTTTTATTTTATGTCACCCCACCCTTATGATTTTTTGTTTTTTTTATTAATTCTGATGAGGAGGTACGTCCCTAATTTGGAAAGTCGTTAAATAAAGAGCACTTTTTTAGATGAGGAGAGGGGAAGGAAACAGGGGGATGAGACATTTTGAAGGGTTACAGAGCTTAGCAAATTTCGCCAATATCGGCGTTTGCTTTGGAATACGATGCCAATCATTCATTTCGCAGTAGACGTGGGAACTATTCGTACGGTGCTGGGTTCTTATCGAAAGCATAAAAAAATATGTAAACTATCTTTCAAAACAAGCAAGTTTAAACGCGGCCGAAACAAATTTATTTAAAATGAAATCAAATAATTGGTTTGTTCATTATTTTTGAATAAAAGTTGTTATACCTGCAGTGGCAATACGATTGCCAGTAGAAAGCGCTTACATTATTGCTTGCGATTGCTTTGAAGCCCAAGTGTTTTTAACGAAATGATACTGATTGAATTTTAAATAATACGATTACTCATGACACGGAAATTCAAAAAAGAAGCAGCCTCTATTGTACATTTTATAGATGTTACGAATAAGTAATTTAAATATAACCAATAAGTGATTTAGTCGGACCAAAACAAGGCTACTTATAAATCGAAAGGGTAAGTTTTTTTACTACAGAAATAAAAAGTGCTTACTAAAGTGATTTGAAATGATTATTTTCGTATTTAGTTTTCTATTCTACAAGATACAATGTTTATTTATATTTTAGAGATGTGCACTGAATATTCATTGATAGATTTTATAAAATCGGTTATTTGTTTCTGCTCATTCCTGTAGGTCATCAAATTACACTTAATCGTTACGTAATCGTAAATATTTGTTTTTATTAATAAATACCCGTACATATGTATATATATTCATACGATACAAGTCGAATGATGACGAACAAAAGCTATGGTTTTCACCTGACAATGCAATCGAGTTTGATATTTTGTTTAACATAAACGGTACAGTGCTTAATATTTTATCACTTTATATCAAACTCTCTGTGTAAAAAATAAAAGAGCAGACTTCCAAAATTAACTAGAAACAATTTTTTCTCTTTAGTACTTGGAAAGCTAGTCTAGATTATAAATTAAACCTTTCATTTTCAAACGGAAATTGTATATATCCTTCCATAATATAATCCAAGTATCTACGCATATAATGTATAAACCTCGACTCAATTTTACAAAAAATTTATGCCAAATAAAAAATAAATATGTATTTCATTTACATGTGTTACTGCTAAATGTAATTATTCATATATGTAAAATGTACATATTTGTAGCTGATTTTTGTTCCTAATACCTGAGCTGAACAAGACAAAAATTGAATTACACCTAATAAATTTTCTTATAAAGTTTATGGTGAAAAATAAAATTTAAAACGCAATTCTCGCCCAAGAACGGTATGTGGATACTACTCTTATAAGTCTCCTCTTCTAAACAACTATATGGTCAAACGCCGAATTAAAAAATAAATTCCTGCTTCTAAATGCCTATAAATGAAACCTAAAAAGAATTATTGGAAATATTTTTACCTCAACAATAGAAACCATACTCTCACACAATTGTTTCTTAACAGTAAATTATTTTCAAACAAAGGGATGCATTTCTACTATGTTAAAAAATCACACGGCCAATTATTTACAAATTACTAAGAGCACTTCTAAATTTATATGCACTCATATACAAAACATGTTTTAATTTCGCTGCGATCGTACCCCTGGTGCAAGATTTTCTGGGTCGTAATTTTATATCCTTGCTAATTTTAAATAATTTCAAATAGAGTTGCACCACAGAAATGTATCTAATTATAAAACTAAAGTTTTATTTCTAAAGAAATGTCCCTAAAATTCCACATTAATGCCTACCATACAATGGCCATCATACTTCAAATTCTCGTTTAATTTAATTATTGAGTTCCGCAACTCTCCTCCTCCTTCCAAACTTTTTAGATAGTCATGAAAGCGTGATTCTTACTGGATCAATGCAGGTGGGGATAAGAATGATAACTTATTTTTTCTGGTTTCATATCCTAAATACATGCATATACCTGAAAATTCATTCAACTTGTGACGTCTCTCGCGTCCTTCTGCTAACAACATAACTCCTATGTTCTTGACGGCCACGATTAAATGTGGCAAAACCTTTCCAACCCAATACCAAGAAGATGTAAACCAAAGATAATATGTAAATGAGATATACTTTTAAAAAGGATAGAAGCTTTGATGATAAGCGCGTAAAAGTTTAGATAAGCCAGTGTGTGAATCTTTCAGATCAAGAGTTAGCTGTCCTGATAGCTTTGGAAGGAATAGAAGTTCATTATAAAGAAGTTGGAATCGTCGTATATGACATTATAGATATTACTGAATCGCCAGCAGCTGTATCCGGCAAAAGGTAATATTTTGGGTATAGGAAGTTTAGATGAATCGGTTTATTTATTATAACAGACAAATGTTCTAGTTGCGTGATCTGACTTGAATACTGTGGGTTTAATTGGGTGTTAACTCCTCACTTTTAAATAAAGCTGTCAATTAGAATTAAGTAATACAAGTTTAGTTCTAACAAAGCCAGGGCTTAAGAACCAATATGTCTCCACTATTTCGACAACCTTACTACCTCTAGCTTACGTGGATCCGAAACGACATAATACAGGACGGCTATGTCGCAACAAGCCCTGAACGTGTGTATACCCTGGGTTAGGTAATGCAAAATTACCTGAAATGTACTTTTCAGGGTCAAGAAATTGCAGAGTTTATCGAATCAACAGAGAATAACATACAGTTACTTGAAATCCCAAGTAATCTGTCATGTGCGCTTACTCTTAAAAAAGCTCACCCTGTGCGGGCCTGGGCAGATTGGTATTCGATATTTGATCGTGGTGTTAGTGCAAAAATACAGCCACGGATTTTGCGCAACCGGCCGAATTAGCGCCCGCACGCACAGTAAGAACCACAAATCACAATTTTACGCGTCCCCAGCAGGGAAGAAATCAGGAGTCTCCTCTGGATTTCGTTTATAACTTGTTAAAATCGAAAGAAGTTTAAAAATTAGGAATGTCCCAGGCAGAGTTGGTGGATCATATTTGTTCGACTCGAACCACAAATCCAAGATTATGTGGAAGTGCGCGCAATCCACAAAACACGGTACAACTTTTGAAGTCTGGCCAAATTGGAAGAGAGATGACCTGCAAATTGCAAGGGTCTGTCGATAATATAGAGAAAGACGAGGTCAAACGCATAGGATGCCTAATTTTGATGCTATTGCAGGAAACCGGAGAAATTCCCTGAAAGTAAGACATACAGACCAAAATAACAGAAATGATTTTTACGAGAATAGCCGTCAAAGTAATAGAGGCCTGGAGAGGAATAGGGGTCAAGAATAAATGGACGAGACAAACAATAGTTACTCATTTCGAAATGAGCGAAATGATAATTTTAATAGAGGGGACCTGTAGAAATAGGGGTTCGAGCGAAATCCCCCAGCTCCTGAGTGCGATAGGATGCAAAAGGGACGATTAAATATTGCAAAGGCAAAAGATCAACATCATGGGTGTCGACAAGAGAGACACTAGGCTTCTCCGATATGTATATCAAATTCGTAGAACTTCCCCACGTTCCTATTTTATTAAATAACACATTTTTGAAAGCGCTATGGGACAAATGAGCAGATAAATCATTTATATCGGAAGAAGTATATAGAAAATATTTTTTATACAAATTAAAAATCAAGTGGTCTATAATAAACAGCACAGGGTGCGAAATGCCAAAACATGTGACTGTAGAATTGAAATATTCGTGACCAGACAATCTGAAAGAAATTGGTCATTTCATGTGTTGACGGATTTAGAATAATCATGGTTCTCGTATTGATTTTATAAGTGGGTCAAAGATAGTATTAGGACTTTTGATCAAAAATCGTTGAAAATTCCATTCTCAAATAAATAAGGTGGTTGAACCAATTTAAAAAGAGGAAAAGTTGAGACAGACTTTATCTAAGACAAAATTGGGGAGGTAGAAAAACAAAACTACAAAATTTGTTTAGTAGCTTCAAAGTGGGTTATTTTCAGACAAACCAGAAGTCATCACCATAAGTCATACCATGAAATGCATACGGAGATAACCCACCAGGTAGCTTCAAGGCCATAGGTATGACCGCAAATCTAAGCAAGCACAATAGATTTTCACATACAAAAAAATGTTACAAGAGGAAACGATTGCCCCAATTCAACCCCCATACGCGTCACCTGTTGTGCTATGCGAAAAAAATAATGGGTTACCACCGGATAATCCGGAAGCATATAGATTTTGCAGCAGACTATAGAAAATTAAATTCGATCACAAAGTATCCAAGTGATACCCTTTTACCGTTAATAGATGATTTATTAACGAACATCCCATATACAAATGTAATAATACGGCCCCTGATCTAAGAAGTGGGTACTAAATGGCAGTAAACCCCAGTGATACCGTTAAGACCGTATTTGTAGTAAAAAGTGTACTATGCTTCGGCGATGCCATTCGGTTTATCAGGAGCAGCTCCCAATTCTCAGTAAAAGGCAATTGACATAATCCTAAAACCGGTGATAGGAAATTTGTAAGTGTTTATATGGACGATGTGATAATCTCATCTCCATCATTCACTCACCATGTTGAACATTTATGGAAGTTTTTTCGTTGTTAAAGGATGGATTGACATTAAATAAGGAAAAGTGCAAATTTGGTTGCGATGAAATTGAAATATTTAGGATTAATTATTAGTAAAGCAGTTGCAACAAAACCTATGAGACACAAAGGTTAGAGCTTATACTAGAGATGAAACCGCCCCTGTAACTCAAAAAGAGGTGTGTCCAAGTTTTTCGGGTGATGTCCCCAGTGGCATGAAATTTGGTTAAAATGGTGCGATATTTGGTTGTACTTTTATAATCTTAACGAAAAAATTTAAAAAATTTGTCTGGTCCACGAAGCACAAAAGGCATTCGAAGAGCTCAAGGAGGCGGTAGTAACAAAAGCGCCATAGTTTTTAAAATTACCAAACCTCAGGAGCCATTCGAGTTATTTACGCAGATGCCGTCTGATCGGTTTAGAGCAGTACTTAATCAACAAAACAGACCTGTGGTATTTGCGTCACGTACACTTAGAACAACGCAGAGAGAGGAATTATACAGTAACCGAAAGAGAATGCTCCGCAGTAGTATGGGCATTGAACAAATTCAGAACATATTTAGGAATATTAACATTAAAAGTAATAACGGATCACGCGGCCTTAACACGCCTAACACATGGCAAAATTTGTCGAGTAGGATGGGATTAGATGGGCACCAAATTAGCACCAATATAGAATGGGAACATAGACCGAACTAAAATGCAGTGGGTTGACATTCTTCAAGGAATCCCGTGAAAAGTATAAATTGGAGATAAAATTAATTGTGCCATAATCAGGGGATTTAGTACTCTACTTCACGGGAACAATTACCGTAACAGAACAGAAAAAATGTCGACCCAGAATTAGGGTCATATCTATATATATTTTAGAAAACCCGGAAGATAATCCCGTTAATGCAACGATATGTGTGAGAATTGGTCCCACGATCTTCCGCTTAAATTGAAGGGATTGCTTACTTTATGCGAAACACGCAACGTCATTATGAATGCGTGTATACATTCCAAAAATCTTAAGGAATGAAATAATGAGAGAATTTCATGTGACAAGCCGATTGCTGGACACTTAGGCAGATTTTAAACGTATCATCATAAAAATCTGGGACGTTTTGTTATTTCCCTTCGTACATGAGAAAATTCATTGATCAATATGTCTCTACATGCCATATGTGCCAAATTAATAACTATTATAAAACGCGTTACCAGCTGGTCGATTAAACCCAATTATATCGAATTATCCGAATGGTATAGTGACGTTAGATTTGTTAGCCCTCGTATCCCATAATGAGAATAAGAGACGTAATCGCTATATTTTTAGTAATAACTGATCATTTCAGCAAATGGGCTGAAATTATACCTCTTAAAAAGGCCTCTGTCTCGTATAATAGCGGATATTTTCCTTGGATAACTTTTTATATCGCGTTTTGGAGTCTAATAAAATGCATTAAGTGATAATGGTCCACAATTTATATCCGGAAACCTTGAACATTTAAGTGAAAGATTAGGCATACGGTATGTGAAGACTGTTGCATAGGCCACAAGCAAATCGGACTGAAAGAGTTAATCGAGATATAGTGCAAAAATGATTGCAAATTATGTTAATGATCAACACGATACTTGGGATCAATTCTACGCGTGAGTTTGCTTACGCTATTCGTACGGCGGTGAATGAAACAACGGAAAATCACCTGCTGAATTATTTTTCGTCGAAAAATTGATTACCCCCATTTCAAAATTAGTAATGATTTCTGGATGGATCGGAATTTAAAATTAAGAACATAGAAAATATTTTTAGGAAGCTAGACTTGGCACGGTGAAACTAAGCAGGAAAGGTGGGAAAGATATTATAATAGACGAAGACGAGATATACAAATTAAGGTAAATGATTGGGTCTTATTAGAGACACACCCTTTAAGTTCAGCAGCTAATAAATCTATTCTAAACTTCAAACAAAAAATTTGAAGGACCCTATAGAGTATTGAAGTAAGAAATAAGCAGAATAATATTGTAATATGGAAGTCAGGAAAAAGATTAACGGTTGACGTTGATCAAAAATAAGAATATATCTTCATAGGAAATGTGGACGAGATTGAAGTTAGAACAGGTAGCGCAGATAGTATCAGATCACGTCAGGAAACGAGTACTCTAAAAAGTAATACATCAAAGATTGAATGAGTCACACTATGGGAAAGAAAGATCTGCGGTGAAACGCAAGGAAAGGGATTAATCGCCAATCAAAACAATATAAAAATACAGATGCAAAATTACAAGAAAAATCACTGGTCGATCAAGCTTCCTAGTTCATTTTACGAACGAAAGGAAAAAGTAAAAAGAAAAACCCGCTAAGGGAATGAAAAGGTCGTATGGACTGGGGGCAAGTGGACCACAGAGAAAGTGGCACAAAAAAAGCGACACAATAATATTAACAAAAGACCATTGTCATCCAGTACTATATATATAAGTATAAAAAGAACAAGACGGAGACACAACTGAAGTTCAAGATAGACCGACGCCAAATCTGGGTGGCCACGCATGAGAAAGGATCAGGAGTCCCTGACCGGCCAAGGAAACAAGACTTATAAGGAAAAGTTTACAAGTAGACCAAGCCCTACAGCAGGCATCATAAAGAATTCCAATGCAGCCAAGGAATAAGAAAAAGTAAAAGAACAGTTTTCAGCACCTTAGAACAAGTTCTAGGCGGGACAAATAAAAATCAGGTTGTATTTGTTTCTCATTTTTACATCTTTCCAACAAGTGGTCGTAAAGAATTATTGCAAAAGAAGGAAGTCTCGGTGAAGTCAAAAGTTATAAGCTAAGCAAAAGTTGACACTACAATGAGTGTATATATTTATTTTGAACTTCCGAATTTGTTAAATTTTTTCTCTTTTGGAGAAACAATTGTAAATTGCACATTTGTTTGCTTCGATGTATGACTTCGCCGATGCGACAATTCCTTTGGTTATTTGTTTTAATGGTTTATTGAAAAATGTTTGTAATTGTATAATATGTAGGTATATATATGTTGTTGTATTGTTCCAGTATTATGATGCATCTGGTTCAGGAAAAACGCGGCGTAGTCAGGGCACTAACAATAATAATACAATTGATGCGCGGCTCATTGGGAGTTTTGTGGAACCAGATGTATTAAATGAAAGCTTATTGTGATTTACACAAATAATATATAATGCATAAAAAAATTGTGAAAACTTATTGGTATTATGTAAAACATAGATTTTGACAAAGTAACTCAGAGAGTTTTATTTCAGGGGTGACAGAACCTGAAAATAGTGTCACTAGCTGATATGTAGCCCTCAACACGGGAACAGTGGAGCCGAAAATTCCAGCCCATAGGATAAAATTGTACGGATGCAGAGTTTGGGTCTGCGCAATCAGGAAAAATTCGAGTAGAAAACCTATGTATAAACAAACATATAAGTTACTTATATATGTAAAAGTGAGAATGGACCATAATTAAAACAGCAATTATTAATGTTGGCCTAGTTAATGGAATAAAATTTATTGTCACGAGTTTAAATTTCTGAAAAATTAAGTTGAATATTAAATTTAATTCCCATGATGAATAATGAAATTAAAGTCAATATTAAAATATTGAAATTATGAAGTTAAAATGAGGATTCAAGGTTAAAATTTAAATAAAACTTAGAAAGCGAAGAGATTCCAGAAATAAAATTTAGTACGTCAGCCTATTGGCGGGCATTGAGAACCCCTTAAATAAACACGTTTTTCTTCCTTGAGGGGGTTGTGGACGTCTCTCGCGTTCTTCTTCTTAACATATAACCCTAAGTTCTTTGATCGCAATACGATTAATGGCAAAAACTTTTCCAACCCAATAATACCAAGAAGAGAAAAACAGGGCGAAAATGCAAATAAGATATACTTTAAAAAGGATAGAGGGTTTAGTGTGATGGGACGGCATTCTTAGAGAGATAACTTAGCAGAACAGTTCGGAACAAGTGTTAGACGACCTACAAACTACAAGGAAGAAGGATACGCTCATCTTCATATAATTATAAGAAAGATTAATAGGGCCTGAGTATTCTTATCTACAAGTAGCAGAATAGAGAGTCTTCAACCAAGGTAGGGTTAATAATAAAAGGTAATATTTTGTATAGGAAGTTAGATTAGGCAGATACTAAATATAATTAAGATAAGTGATCTAGTTGTGTGATCTGACTTGGAATATTCAGTTTAATTTTTTGGCTTATTCTCAATTTCTTAAAGAAAAGCTAAGTTTAGAATTAAGTAATTTGCTATTCATAATAAAAGCTAAAAGGCAATTACAAAATGTCTCATCTTTTAGATAATCCCACCTCTAGCTTACGCGGATTCCCCAAGACATAGCTATCGAAGGATGGCTATGTCACAAGTTGGCCTGATTACAGTTATGTCGTAACCTTTTATATTTATATAATAAATGTGGGAGAAATTATCGCAAGTTCGACTTGCTTGGTGATCACTGTGCGAGGCCCTGCTTGAGTGTTGAGTGGGCCCCGGCACGGCACCGCTTAGCCCATTGGTAGCTACGCCACTGTGTTCACTAGTATTTTCTGTTTCAGATCTTAATGTAACTACTTGTAGAAATCAAATTTAATTCAGTTGAATGTACTTGTTGTGTGTGTGATGACTTTTTAAGAAAAAATAAAAAGTCTTCCAAATTTTGTTAGAATTACATTTTTGTTTACGATAGAATTATATTTGTAGTACAAATAAGAATATACGTAAAATAAAATTATTCATTCAGATCTGAACCGAAAACCATTATTTTTAGCAGAACGGAAACCGGAACAGAAACGATATATAAATATATTTTTTTATAGTTGAACCGGAAATGCACTACGGTTCCCAGCCCTGGCTCTATATGTTTTGAGAAATCACTTATTCAAGGTATTATTCCTAAATTTAGGAAAAAAAATGTACTCTTTCAGATCTACAGTTGATAAGGAATTGGATTTCTTTTAACCAGACGTATTTCGATATATGTATAAGTCTAATTTTTTTTCCATGAGCTTTTTTCTTATTTTTAAAGTAACACTTTTCCCCCAGAGTATAATGCGCACTCACGCATTTCGATCTTATTTTCTGTGTTCATATTGTGCGTTATACGCCCGTTTTAACGCAGGTAATTATTATTCTATAATTGTTACGGTTATTTTATTTCAGACGTATATGCGTTTTAGTTTGTTAAGTTAACTGACACATATCAATTTTTTTTAAAAAAATTCTTAGATTTTCGTATAATATTAGTGGTGTTTCGAAAAATTTCTACAATACTCTTTATATACTTAAAACGCCATTGCCATAAATAATGCAATAAAATGGAAAGAAAGTACAAATACATTTTTTAAAAGATGTACTACGCCGCGGAAATCTGCCAATGAAAATAAAGATATATATTTCTATAAAATTAAGCCCATTTCTGATATTTTAAATAAACTAGGGACTACTATATATATGGTATATATATATATCTCTAAGAATGGAAATGTTGGAAAAGAAATTTTCTAAATGATCCCGTTAAAATGTTTTCTGCTACGTATTATGTTTTCTTGATTATCTCTAATTGTAGCTGTAATAAAAGTGAATAATTAGTGTGTGAAAATTTTTGTAAAGATAGTATGCAAAATCTAAATAAGTTTTTGGAAATTATAATTCAATGGCTAATTTTTATTTTTGCTCGAAAAAACGTAAGTACTCATAAGGTCATATTTTGTATTAACCTTCGAACAGTAGCTTTACAGGAGGAAAACATTCTTATAGGGAAAGTGAGAAAAATTTGTATTCTGCTTCGAGTGGCACAACACCGATCAATAAATATTTCTTAAGATGAATCCAAATTCCATTAATGACTCTATCTTCATCAACTGCTCGTTATAAACAAATTACCCTCTATAACAAACCCACTGATGAAGGGATTCAAGTAGTACTCTATTTCAGGACTTTTGATTTAAACCCTGAATGAAGATTTATGTGTGAGCATGTTAGAAGAGAAAACCTCTAAAAAATAATTGTAAACATTGAGAATTATATGTGAATAAATGTGTCGATGAAAACTCGAACGAATAATATGGATGTGATGCGGAAGTTAGAACAGTGGGAGGTGTTTCCTTATAAATAGCCACTAATCCCCTATTTATAGTTACTCTTATTAAAGATAGAAAAATAAAAATTTAAGCATGAGTTTATTTATATATAGTTTAGTTTATACCATACTTTTGCCGTAAATTTAATTTCTAAAATTTAAAAGGAAATAGAATATTAGACGAATTTTTTAAAATGTGAATAAATGAGTCTTTTACACATACATAAAACAAATCACTAATTACAAAATGAAATTAGGCTAATAATTTAAAAATATCACTTGCCTGTACAAATTCAATCTGATATAAGAAAAGAATTATTTGAATTTTTAAGGTAGCCTGATTTACGTTCGGAACCGATGAGGATGGATATTATGATATTTAGTGTCTTCTAGATTGTGAATACATGAAAAATTTTATAAATATTTTTGGATTAAAACAAATATGTTTAAATACAATATTTGGCAAAATTGTATCAATCTTTTTCAAATGTTTCTTTTATTTATTATAAGTACAATATTTTACCCGTATATAGCCTGTGACCCTCTTACAGAGGATCAACTAGAATCTTTGAAATATATAGCTTAGAAGTGAGTTTATCCATATTTTACGACAACAGAGGGGAGAAATTTTAAGAAAAAAACACCGATAATTATTTCAATGGGAGGTAACTCTGAAAATAATGTGAATTTTTTAAAAATTTAGTTGAGCCTCTGTAGAGAGATCTGAGCTATATACAGGCAAAATATCATTATAATAGAAGCATTTTTCACAAAAGGAGAACATTTTAAAAAAAGATTATTCTAAGTTAATTTTTTGCCAAAATATTGTATTTAAATAATTTGTTTTGTCGAAATATCCTTAAACACTAAATATCATGAAAATTATCCATTTATGCGCTTTTTTAAAATCACGGTTCCGAACGTAGTCGGATACCTTAAAATGTACATTAATATTACCAATAAATATATATTATAAAAAAAAAACAAATTTTCTTTATTTATTATTGACTTCTTTTTTTCTTACATAAGGATAAGATTCGAAACATGTAATTCATTTTCAAAATATTATTAATCAGAGTAAATGGATTATTAAAAGCTTATATAACAATTTTTTTTATTTGTAATTAAGTTCCTCATTTACTAAGCTCAAATATATATTTTTTCTACAAAATTAAATCCATTAAAAATATTTTGATTTACGTGAATGAAAAAAAAAAGAACAAATTGTTATTTTTACAGTGAAAATTTCATACGCAAGGGAATTTATCTATTATACTCAAGACACAGAAGAAAAAACTGTTTGAAAAACAATCTCCTAAATGGGGACAAAACTTTTATGTTTCAATGAATCACTAGGGCATAGAAAAATGCTATAACGCCAAACCAGACAACCCAGAATAATGACGTCATTGCACATCTACCAATAACAAGAAACCTCTTTTCCTTTGACCGTGCCGAAGAGGAATTGCCCGAGGTGTGAGGATCTCAAAAAGTGCTCTTTATTTAACGTCATTCCTAATTTGGGGACAGGTACTCCGTATATTACATGCCACTAGTCACAGTAAGTACCTTTTATTAATGTATGTGTTACATATCAGTGTCAAAAGAAAATTTTAAATGTGAGATTTTTTTGTATAAAGTTTTATTCGTTTGAGTTTCTTGTTTTCCAGAAGATGTTTAAAATTGTTTCTTCCAAAACTTTTTATAAACCACAACAATAATGTACATCACAACCTTGTTGGAGTATCCAATACATAATCTTGACTTAACCTTAGACAGAATACTATTACCGTAAAATCCGGCGTATAACGCGCACCTACACATTCAAGCTAAATTTTTTAATTTTTAGGTGTATTCGCCGTATAACGCGCACTCCCTTTTTAACGAAGAAATCTGAAATATAAATATACATTGTTTTTATGTTTTGAAGTAATTTATTTAAGGTATTATCCCAGACTTAAAAAATAGTATATTTCTAGAACTACAACTGTTCTTGTTCATAAGGTTGTTGGCAAAAGTTGTTCTTTTAAGGCAAGTTGTTCTTTTAAAAAAAACAGTGTATCGATACATCTTGAAGTAAAAAATTTTTTATGTCCATCCTTTTTGTTATTTTTAAAGCTATCGTTTTTATACTCGGCGTATAACGCGCACCCTTAATTTTCGATCTTATTTTTTGTGTTCAAAGTGCGCGTTATATGCCGGATTTTACGGTAATTTTTTTTTTTTTTTTGATATGTGAATCAAAGGTAACCTAGAAATCAAGACACATTCCTCGTATAGATGATGAAGATAAAACAATATAGCCTCTCAAAGTGGAGGAGTCTGACATGTTTTTTCCTCAGTTATGTCACATTCTTATAGATGTAAACAAATATCTTCTTGTAACAGATAACAACATATCAGAGATAATAAGGAAAGTTGCACCTTTTTCTCATAACTATTGCTTGTAAATATTCCTGACATGAAAGGTTTCTGTTTCATAAAAAGAGACTTACTACTGATATATTATACTATAAACCAATGATTTGAATTATGTATTTTGCCAAATGAAAAGATATCTCCAGTGCAATATGTATCATCAAATCCAGTGCAATGCTTGTCATACATTAATATTCCCCTGTTTGAATGTGCATGAGAACAGCTTTCACTATTGGCTATATATTGTAGCATTTGGTAACATTTTTTTTATTTTAGGAGATCTGTTAATTTTGTAATATTTACGTGCTGAGATTTCTTTTTGAAGAATTATTGTAGATGGGTATCTGTGAAAAATGATATGTAATATTCAACAGGCAAAACTTTCATGAGGTATGCCATTGTTTTAATTTTTTTTAATTAATTTTTTAGTAAGCTCTGGAATGATAACTGATAAATGAATGGGAATATTAATCTCTTAAATGATATACTGAAAACTGTCAAATGTATTGTTTTTCAGTAGATACCATCTGTTGTAATAAAAGTGATTCATTTTATTAATTGTCAAAATTGTTACACACATTTTTATTGGTTTTAAAAGAAAAAAAAGGAGCAAAAGAAAATTGGTATTTTCCTATACTGCCATTGACTAATTTTGCCAAATAAAAAAACATTGTTGAATGCAACTATAATTATTGTTTTCACACAAGCATAGAAAATGGTTTTCCACTGTTGATTGTGTGTCATGAATTTTATTAAAAAAAAATTGGTCAAAAGTATAATACAGAGATTCCCAAACTTTTTTGTCTCATAGATCCCTTGCCAGGTTTTTTTGTTTCGGGTAGACCCCTACTTACCTAATATTGAATTTCTGAAAATTTATCAACTTAAATTTCTTTTTGACAGCTGGTACTACTACTTACTTTAAAAGAATTAAATTTCTAGCTGTAGTGTATAGCGTATAAAACTTTAAAAGCACATGTTAATGAATTCAATTTAAATTAAATTAATACACAAAATAACTGAAAACAGATGCTTTTAATGAGATGGATGAATCTGGTGCTTCAATATCAAATTTTCAACATTTAATATCAATCTAGTCAGGTTGTAATGTGACTATATGAGTCCATCGTCTTCTGTTGTATTTCTATGAAAAAAACCAATCTCGAACCATGTTTTAAAATTTGAGTATAGGAAATTTAAGAGTTGTTTAAATGCTTGAATTCTAAAATGTTCTGAATGAATGTTTGTGACAAATTCACAGAAATTTAGCTGTGTCTAATATTACATTTCTTTGGATTCATTCTGGAAAGAAATGCTGAAATTGTCCTTGCCTTAATAAAATTTATGCTGTAACCTAGTAACCACAAACTAGCCTCAATAAGTTAAATAAATAAATTAGTTATAAATTTGGTTTCCATTAGATCAATTTTTTTTAAAAAGATTTAAAGTCACGACCTGGTTTAATCAGAGCCACTATCATAGACCCCCAAGTTATTTTTTCGCCAGTGTGGACACCTTACAGGTCATCATAGACCCTTGGGGGTCTATATAGACCACTTTGGGAATCAATGGTATAATACATAACTACCATCAAATCTCATTAGAGATAAATTAGTTACTGCATGTATATCACACAAATATTTCATAGGCTTTAAGCATATTAATGAATAGTAAAATTGAACATTTTTGTGGAACTTAAAGGTTGAATGATAAAATAAAATATATATGTAATTACACATTACTGACATAGGTAATTATGTTAAAAAAAAAAAAAACTTTCCATCCTTCGATTAGTTTAAAAGTTAAAAAGGTTTTTATCTTAATGGTGAATCCATGAATTCAATTAAAATGAGCAATGTCTAAAATAGAAAAAAATCTGTAAATTTATTTTAGTTTGTCTTTCTATACTATCAATGGAAAAATAATTAAAATTTTATCATATATTGATGGGAAATAATTGGCTCCCTGCTGATTTCCACCTTGAAATAATGTATATAATTGAAGAATTTTATTTAAATTTATATTTAAATTATTAACCATTTAAAAATACATTATTTTAGTTACTATAGAGTAAAGTATATCATCTAAATATACTTTTACAAATTTTATCACCAGTCATTTCTAAAAAATTAATATTTTTTTGTGTAGCTTTAATTGTTTACAAAACTTTGCTTAGAACATTTTTTTAAATGAGTTCATTAATGTTAAAAGCAGGCTTACGCAGTGATGCATATTGACTTATTGACTTTTTTTTTCATTTATTTCCTTTTTAAGTTTATTCATATGTATAAGGGTCAGTGTATACAGGTTTTATACTAAAAAATTAAGAGAAAAGTAATTAGCTGAATTTTTACTGTGTTTAAATTGGAATTTACTGCCCTTATCCTCGGTTGACTTCAGCTTTATTGGATTCATTTGAAATATCATTTCATGTTTCATCAAAGTTTTACAAATCCTGTTTTCTTGCATCATTAAATTATGTTTTTGAAAAAATGTATAATTCTCAAAGAAGAAAAATATTGAATGTATAAGTGCACTTTAATTTTGAGTAAATCGAACAGTTTTTATCTATTGGTAGGTGAAAAAACATAAAAAAAACTGACCTAATTCAAATTAAAAATTGACATTCATGAAGAATCAGATTATATAAGGATCATAAAAATAGTGACTTTTTTACTGGGGCATGGCTCTAAATTTCTATATTTCAAGGGGTGCAAGCAAATAAAAATTATATGTTAAAGTGATCAAAGTCAAATCTGTTTGAAAATTGGATGAAACCAGTGGTTTAATTTGGTTAGAATGTTGGTGAATAATGCTCAAATAAATTTAAAAATGAAATTGTTGCAGTAAATTTGATTGGTGTGAATTAATGTGTAATGCATAAACAATGCACATGTAGTAACAAGACATAAGTTGAGCATGTATTTGAAATGTGAAGAGTTCTTATTAAATTTATGCAAAGCTATAATAATTCACTTATGCTTTAAGAAAATATCATGTAAATAATTTCTCAAAATGTATATTAGAATCCCTTCCTCTTTTTGATCTGAACAGAGTTTTTTTTAATATACCAAAGTTTGTCAAACTTTACATTTTTGGTTTTATATTTTTTTTTTATAATGTAAATTCAAGATTGGGGATTATGCTGAAAATTAATCACGGTTAAATTATTTTTTGAAATGTGTTTGTTTTTTAAATTGTGACTTTTTTTTTTTTTGGGGAATTTTTCATTCATTTCATTTTTTTTCCCAGATGTAACATGCAATAAAAATAGGATTTTGAAGGGGAAGAACAATTATCATTGTCCATGTGATAATAAATTTAACTTTAAAATTTAAATTTTTTTAAATTTTTTGAACTGTAAAAATAAGAAAGCATTATTGACTTTGAACATTTGAAAAATTCCGTTATAAAGTTAGGCATTATAAACATAATCTGTTGCATCAAAACAATTAGATTATAGGTATACTTGTTTTTGGGTTAAAATTTTTTCAAATTAATAAAATGTTTAATTATTGGATAAATATTTTTGCACAATAACAGAATCAAAATATTCAGATATTTTGTAAATATATAAATTTTTTACTTTATTATAGAGGGCCCTTATTATCCATGTTTTGAGAAAAATCTAAGATTCCTTTTAGTACAATTTTGTTGAGCTCATAAATATATTTGTCCTTTTATTTAAGATTATTATTTTTTTTATTTTGTGGGATATACATCTTTGCAGTTTAGAGTTTAAAATATCATGGTCCTTATTTGTTTGTTAAAAAGAAAAGGAAGTTAACACTGAATTTAAATAAATCTTTTATATTTAAAAAAAAAGGGAAAATATTATATTATTGTGTCAAAGATCCTGTTCAGTGAAGAAAAATGTGTGGCTCTAAAATTAATCCTTAAAGTTCTAATAGGAAATGTTTAGTTTTATGCAATTTTTGTTATAAAAATTTCAATAGATTTCGTAACTTAGGTTTTGATAGCATTATTATTTGAAATTATTGAACTAAAATCTGTACCTTTTTATTCATGATATCTCTTGAAACTTTTTTTTGTAAGATTGGAATCACTTTTGATAACATGTTTATGATGTTCACTTTTAAATTCAGAGTAATTAGTTACAGTTTAAAATATTATTTTGCAAATCATTAGTTTCATTGTAAAAATATGTGTTTTATTTTAAGAAAGATCTACATATATTTTTTATTATAGTTTAAAGCCGTTATATATTAATATTTTGAATTTGAAAGTGTTAAACATATTTATTCAATATTTTTTTAAAATGTTAATGTTATGAGATTTATTCCTGAAAAGATTAGTACAATACATTTAACATCTTGTTTTATGTTGAATTTATAAATTAGGAAATTATTTATATCCTTAATTTATGTATAAAGCTGGGCTTTCGTTAAAATTATTATTTTCTAGAATAACCTTATAAGCTGTGTTTTTTTTTTTTATTGTTCAGGATAAATATAAAATATTTGATTTATTTAATATTGAATTCTTTAAAGTTGTAACATAAATCCATAATTTTAAAAGTTTTATTACTTGTCTCTCTTTCGCTTTTATTTCTTTTTTGCCCCTTTTTATTCTCTATATATTAAAACTAAAATTATATGATTATTATGAAAAGAGTGTACTTTTATGTTTTTGCTGAATGCATCGTAATTTTTGTTAATTGCATTAATTCTAAGGCATTGGAGTGTTGAATGCATGGTATTCACTGTATTGAAATATACATATTTTTAAAAATTTTTAATTTTTTCCCCCTTTACAATCTTTTTTTTTTAATGTGGTGCATTCTAAGAAAAGTTGATGAGATGATTTGAAAGGGGGAAAAAAATATTAAAAAAAATTGTTAATAATATGGAACTTTTAGAAATTAGCAATAAATAAAAAGTTTTAAAGGTTTTGAAAAAAAAGGGAAAATTTTCAAAAAGGGTCTCATTAATAAAATTGTAAAAATTTTTTTTTTGAATTCAATTTGATTATGAAAATCTCAAAATTAATGATATTATTTATTTTTTGAAAAAACTACAAATTGCAGAAAAAATTTATTTACTTTGTTCTCTGTTTTCTAAAAAATTTACAAAACAAAAATTCCCTTTCAAAAAATACCATTTAGGGCTTAGGCTCCCTTCACCCCAAAAGATTCAGTTGGAGCAATCTTTCAATTTGCGATTCTGAATGAACAGGTTTTCCTTACCCCACGGGGCAATCATTCTTCCATCAGTTGCTGTCGAACATGGATCTGTTTTTTAAAGTTTTAAGACGATTCACGTTTCAAGATATTAATTTCACAACTGTATCCTTATTCATTTATTTTCAAATTGAAATACATAGAAAAAAAATAAAAAACGGTTTATATTTTGCCTGTTAGTATCAAGTGTAATTTTAGTCTAAAAAAGTAGTAACAAAAAAAATATGTATTGTAACTATATTATAATGCAATTATTTTTACAAATAATATATCTAATTTTTTAAATTTTAAAAATGTTGTTAAATACTACACCCTTTTTGCAATAAAAATATTTTTGATTATACAAAAACGGTTTGCTAATACATTAATGAATTAAAATTTTACATCATTTACATTTTGTTTGTTTCATATAACAAAATTTGAGATCTATGTATTAAAAAAATGGAATTTTTTAAAAAAAAATTAAAAATTATCGACAATATCGGTTTTTTTTTTATTTTAGCACTTATAAATATTTAATTTTTTTCCCCCAAAAATTAAAAAAATTTTTATCAAATTGATCTCTGAACTATTTCAAACATCCTTCAGAATTTTCCCCTCCCCAAAAAAAAAACGCATTTTGCATTAAAGTATTAAAAGTAACGAATAAAGTTTAAATTTTTAAAATTGAATAAAATAATAAATGCAAAATTAATTTTATTATTTGGCAAGATTAGCAGGGATAAAATACATACACCTCCGGGGCAAAAAAGGGGTTTTTTTACATAATGAAAAAGAATACTATAAATACCAAAATATAAGCGCCATCAGGCTAAAATAAACTTATGCAAACCCCCAAAAAAAAATTTATTTTCTTCAAACATCAAATCAGTTTTTTTAAAAGAAACTTTATGTGAAAAAAACATATTAACAAAAAAATAAACACTTATTTGTTTGAATTCCCTTTAAAAAATCGCTCCCGGTGCAGTAAATCAGGGAAGACTGACCGCCGAATCACGCGTAAGTCAGAATGACGGTGGATTGAACCGGTTTCGGTTGGGGGGAAGCAAAGGAAACTTGGGGATATTAGAGCGGGAAATTACGAAGCCGGATCCCGGTCGATCAGATAAGTTTGATGGTGAATGAATCGAAATCGTTAGGTGTGAAGGGCAAAGGAAAAAATAACAAAAAAAATTGGATTTTTTTCAAAAAAATACTTGGGAAGTAAATCGATTTAACAAAAGTTAAAAGCTAAGATATTTATAGAAATAAGAGTAATCGTTCGATATTGTGTGCTCTAAACTTTCTTTACAAAAACTGCGACAATGTATCTTACGCAGAAAGTGAATGTAAGGAAGGGTTAGAGTTTAATATGTTTTGCTGAATTAGTGACAGCTATGTAAGACGTAATTGAAAGGTTGAGAAGCAAATGGGAAAAACAATAAAAACAGCTATTACTCGAAACATAGTTATTGATTTTGCCTTGTCTGAAAGAACCATGCATTTTGTATCAAATTTGATGAATTTAATTCAGTTATTCCGTTCTTGAATCATGATTTCAAATCAACTCGTAAGATTTAAGAAAAAAGGATTGAGAGTGCTTTCCATTTCTTTCACGTTCAACAATGATGGCAGAATTGAAATTTGTTTTTCTTTTGTTTATGTTAAAAATTAACCCAAAATTGAATATTACTCGCTATATTATTCATTATTACTAATTTTTTACAATTTAAAAATGATTATTTTATTGCGATTCAATCTTTACTTAATATCTACATTAAAATTTTGACTGCAAAACACATTTTGTTTTAAGGTTAACCTTAGAACACTGGTCTTCGAATTGTGTTCCACGGAATCCAGGGTTTCACGAGCCACAATAAAAAAAATTGAGGAGAAATAAACATGTGTATGCAAAATGTTTTCAAGTTCTCTATGAAGTTTGTATAGTTAGAAGTATCTAAACCTCATCCTATTCCTTAAAACTGAAGATTTTATTTGTATATAATAACTTTATTTTGCAACACTTTTTAAACTTTTATTAGAATAAAGGAATATTAAAACGCGTTTTATCTTTATATATACATACTTCCTACTAGATTATGAATATTCTATTATTTACTATCTCGGCTTCCACAAAATAATTTTATACTCGTTAGTCAGCAAAACTAAATACTTTTCTAATGATGCTTCAAAATTTTAGATTGCAAATTCATGCAAAATACGCGGGATTTCTAGCACAGCTATAAACATTTTAATGTCATCAGAACATAGTGTTTAAGTGAAATTTATTTCTCAACGTAAGTGATTGTAATAACAAAGTATGAAAACAAAATAAACTCAGAATATTAAGACCTAGACTTCGACAATTTGTGTGAAAAAAAGCAAGAACGTATCCCAGTTACTAAATATAATGCATGGGCTAGCTGCATGGCCCAGCGTTGAACGGGCTTTCTCATTCTATAAATTTTCCCGTTCTTTCACAAAATCAGCACTTCTAATACTCTTTTTCAAAATGACCCTCCCCCCTCCTCTGCTTAGCCCGGCGTTGCTCGGCCGAGTGTATATCCTAAAATTCCCTGTTTCAAAATTTTTTCGCTTCTTTCCTTTCTCAGACAGGTATATTTCCCCCCGGCGTTGCACGAACATTTTTAAATGCATAACATTGTCATGGAAATTCCCCTTCCCTCTCGCTATCAGCCGTTCCTGGTGTGTATGATTTCTATATTAATGCCATTACAAAATTCGCGTGGTAATTTCCCACAATTAGTTATTACTTCCATTTTAAAATTCTGAATACCGCTGAAACCCGCTGTTGAATCTGTCGAGAGTTTAAACGTCCTAACTTGGGTGTGGTATGGTAGTTAAGAGAGATGGGTTCCAGCTCAAGTCTCATCCTCGTCACTTGACAATGGCTCAAAATGTCGAGATGCGTCGCCAAAAGATCTCGAGAAAGTGAACAGTGGGACTTTAATATTCACTCACTCACTCACTTTGCAACTTTTTATGCCCCGGAAACGAAAATTTACCTTTTTAAAAATAGTTGTATGTTGAAAAAAGTAGAAATTTTAATTATTACAAAATTTCACAACTATATTGAATGTTGAATTAATATTAAGAGCATTTTTTTAAGTGTTCGATACACGGGAAAAAAGTTTCATGCAATGATCTTTATACATGAAGAAATTATTAAAAAATTGAATTTGATAAAAAGTTATTAGAAAAGACGGGCCTCGTAGTTCAAAGTAGAAGAATGAAAAGACCTTTAAAATAAAAGGAAGAGATTGTGAGCATTTTTTGAAAATGTGTAAAAAAAGTTTTAGGTATTTAATTTTTTAAATCACTGATTTTAAAGAGCAAAGTATGAATTTTTAGTTCAGACGGTTTATTCATCATAATCATAAAAAATCATTACATAACGATGGAAAAATTTTGATTAATGATTTACACAAAACAATACTGCTTTATTAAAAAAAATATTGATTTAAAGCAATACATGTAAATGTATTGCTTTAAATCAATACATTTACATGTATTGCATAAAACTTGTTTAAAATAATGATAACGGAGTAAAAGCGATTAGGTTTTCCATACAGTAAAGTTTGCATCATTTTAATAATTACGCCTTGATTTTGGCCAAACAAATTTATTAGTTTTAACAATTATTTAAACAAATACACGTTACATCACAAAAACGGGACACACTTTACATAAGTCTAACCGAGTTCTGATCCTCCGCGCAGCCCGTTTTGCGCGGATGACGGATTTCCTTTGAAATAATCCCCAAGGATTATTAGACGGCCGATCTAGCATGATGATTTAGAGGAATCTTATACATATTAGAGAAATTTTTCTTTTATAAACGAATGTTTAAGACATGTACCGAAAATGAAAGAAAAATAAATTTGTCACTCGGCATTTCTTCTACTCGCCAAATCTGGTGATTTAACATTATTTATAGGCATCTTCTTTTTTAGTGTAATCTTTTAGCAAGCGTGAAGTACACAGGAGAAATGATAGTCAATTAGATTCAAACATTGTTTTACCGCCAAACCCTTGGCTATTGTAAAATTGCGTTCTTTGTTAAATTTGTAACTTTTTTTATGGTTTCATTTTTAAGTTAATGCCTTTAAACTTCACATATCGGTTGCAAACAACGGTAATTTTTAAACAAAAAATGAAAAAAAAAAAGAACAATACATTGTGTGTGTGTGTGATTAACTCTCGCAGAGGGTAAATAACGAAAAACACAAAAGTTTTAAAAACCGTAATTTTTAAGCTATTTTTTCAATCTTTGTACAGATTACAGATAATATTGTTCTACACAAGGGAAAATAGTTTCGTGAGATTATTTTTTATAAATAAAGAATTTATTAAATATTTGATTAAATTTTTGAGTGCTTTTGAAAAATTTTAAAAAAAAAGTTTTTTGACTTTTATTTTTAAATGACCGATTCTAAAAGAGAAGAGCATGAACTTTTTTAGTGTAGAATATCATTTCATTAACGCGAAAAAAAATTCAAACGGAATGATTTTTAAATCATTTTTATAAAAACGTAACGAATTTAACTGATTTTTTTTTTAAAAAGAAAATGTCAAAATTTTGTAAAAAAAAATTATACCTTATCGTGGCGAAAAAAATTATCTTTCTGATTCTGTAATTATTTTTTCCGAGTTTTATAGGAAGAATTGGATGAGTTTTTTAATAAACTTGGGGAAAGTCGGAACTTTACTCCGCTAAAATAGTAATGACGCTCGGCTGTATAAAAAGCCAACAGAAGTAAACCAATTATGCGTTTTAAGGCTTTTAATTAATATTATTTTAACTAAATGCAATATCAGAATATAAATAGTAAAAACGGATTCCTCGGATCATTCCCGAGCTTGTGGTACCTTCGGCGAGTTTCTGTGTCGTGCGGTTGTGAGAAAATAGATGTACATACAAAGCTACATAGATACGTTTGTTTACCTACGAATTTAGTGTAGACTACCTGCGTGGCACAGGCTTTCTCTACTTTTATAAATTTTTTCTTTCCTTCACAAAATCAATAATATTCTTTTTTTTCAAAATGACTCCCCCTCCGCTTATCCCGGCTTTGCTCGGTCTTTTTCTGGGAGTATAACTTAAAATTCCCCTGTTTCAAAATTGTTTCGCTTCTTATCTTTGTCAGACAGGTTTATCCCCCTCTTCCCCCCCGGCGTTGCACGAACATTTTTAAATGTATAAGATATTGTCATGGAAATTTCCCTTCCTCTCTTGCTATCAGCTCTTTCTGGTGTGTGTGTGGCCTTTCTATGGTAACATCTTTACAAAATTCTCGTGGTAATTTCCCACAATTAATTATTACTGCCCTTTTAAAAGCGAAGTCCGTCGCCAAATGTCTGGAGTTGATGAACAGTGCGACTTTAATATTCACTCTGGGAATTATTTTAGCTTTGTGTTTTGGTCGCTTGAATTATAGATATATCAGATCCAGTATAAATTAAAAATATGACGTTAGAGTACGTCTATCGTGAATAAAAATACGACGGGAATTTCTTGGCAAGGCGTTAATCGCCATTGTACTTGGCTGGTCTCGTTTTTTGAGAATTTACATGGAGGGCCACATTTTTGGGTGCTGAGCCAAGATTTTCAATGATACCAACACTGCCCATTTTTATTATTATTATTATTTTTGACGTGAGTACGTCCTTAAAATTGCTTCCATGGGGGCTTTAAAAAAAACAAAAAACGAATGATAATGACATCTGGGTATGCAGTGGCGTAGCGTGGGCTTTCGCCTGGGGCCTAGTTATTAGTCAAAAAAAATTGATAATAGTAAAAAAAAGCAGCTTAAAATTTTTTGATTGATTAAAAATGCGTTTTTTTTGTGTGTGTGTGTGTTTTTTTTTTCATAGCAAAATTTTTTATACAATTGTCGATACCAATATGTATGTCATTTTCAATTCCGAAAGTAGCTAAATTTGTTAGCCTAAACATGGACATAGTCGATCTGAGATAATGTTTGATTAGTTTTAACTTAGAGAAGTTTCTCTCGCAACTAGTATTACTGATGGCAGATGTTAAAAGTATTCTCAACATTATGACAATGTTAGGTAAGCCATTTTTAAGTTTGGACTCAATAATATATTTTAATAAACCCAGAGAGTCGGACTTAATAAATGCTTTTTTACAGCCTGGGTCTGTTGCTGCTACGAAAGCTTGTAGAAGTACGCGCTCAAGTTGGAATTCTTCTTTATTAACGTCTTCATATAATTTAAGTTCGTCCATACTCAATATCACTCCAGGCCTTAAAAAAGCATATTTTTGCGCTAGATTCTGCAACTGTTGGAATCTTTCTCAATTTTAGCAATTACTGTGTCTATTGAAGAAAACATTGTTCGCTTCAAGTCATTTTACTTCCGTCGCCAAATATATGCTTCCTACGGATTGGTCTTCAGGTTTCAAAAGAAATTTCAAGCTCTTCACATAAGCGTTTAGCCTATATTAAAGCGTCATTCACAAATTCCTCTCGTTTTGCTTCTAATACGGTCTGTAAAGCACATCGATGGATATTTAGTTCCACTTTTTGCAAATAATTTTGAGCATCATTGACTTCACACTTTACCGGTTGCCAGAAGCTTAAGTAACATAAAAGCGAATGCGATTGCATAGCGACTAATAAACTTCCTGCATTTTTGTGTGTGTATTAAAGCTTTCACTCGTTTTCGTCACACGCGCGCGATTCGTGTTTGAAATACTTTTTTAATTTAAAAAATATCGCAGTGCTTGCCGCCGCCTAGGGCCCCCTCTGCCCCCCACGATACGATCGTCTCTGCCTACGCCACTGCACCACTGGATAGCTAGAATCAAAGAATTTATTACACTAAATAAGGACTGTGACTCAACGCACGCGGGGAAGGGGAGATGAATGAATGAATATTTACATCGCTCTGTTGAGTTACACTAGGGTTTTTGGCGATGGACCTCGAAATTTTGAACCATGGCCAAGTGACGAGGATGACCTCTGAGCTAGCACCTCGTCTCCTAACTACCACACCAACGGGAGGACGTTTGAGTTCTCGACAGATTTAACGTGCACCGCGCCCCTACATGGCGGGTCTTTTGTGGTACTGGGCTCGAACTCACACACACACATGGCATGCCGGCCATGATCCGTAAAATGGACCATTAGTCTACCGCAGCCCACGGGGGATGGGGAACGCCGCCATTTTGAGGTCATTTTGCTTTATTTCTCGAATTTCATTTAGTATATTTTTGGACTCGGAGAAGCTACGACGTTCGTTTTAGTTTCAATGGTCAGCTCTCATCAAAATCTATCGATTGTATTTAAAACATTAGTGTAAAATAGTGACAATGGTTATATATAAGGTGTTAAAAAATAAAGAAAATCTTATCAGAAATATATAATGTCTGCCTATACGCGTCAAAAGCCAAGTCCAAATACAGAAATTGTACACGGTTGGAAAGGGCTCCTCAAGAGCAATCGAATCATACCACTCAATTACTTTAAGACCGAATCAAGCAGTGTCAGAAACGTAAAGGAATGATTGAATCAACGATGGTGCCAGTACATCTACAGCTGGGCCAGTTAAAATAAAGCAAGTGCATGATGAAATCGCTTCTATATTGACACCGGATTGTGTAGGCATCGATTTTGTACGATCGTCGTTTATGAAGACACATTGGACAGCAGCTTGTGAACGCTTCACTATGACGTTTTTTAAAAACTCATTCGGACATTAGTGCGATGTGTGTGATCGTCTATGATTTCTGCGCTCATTGAAGCCAACAAAAGAAAAGTACTTACAGCTGCTTAATAATACTTTCCCTGAAGAGCTAGTAGCTGACTTGAAACCTCGGGCTACGTGTAAAAATTCACCGGACTCGGACAAAGTGTCCACGTTGTTATTGTTCGAAAGGATTTGTGTATATTCCTTAGCAACACGAGTTGTCCGCATTAGATCTGATTAGTGCACGTCTAGTATCACTGCGACTGCCATTCATGTGCAGATACGTCGGTTTTGCCGCCATTAATGTACCCGGGGATATGGGCACAATGGTGAAGCAGCTTCCGCGTTCATTGAACGATGATCAGGCGTTCAGTGTAAACATAAAAAAAAATGATACATAAGTCTACGTATCTGAGCGACGTGGTCTAAAAGTCAGTGATAAAATTTTGGTTAATACCTATATTGATTTAACGTTTACCAGAAATCTCGATGTATCCTGTATGCCATTTGTGTTGCACTGTTCGTATCACAGATCTATAATTAATAAAGTTATTTTGTAACACAGTAATTATTTCTTAATCTGATTTTATTCCTGAACCCGTTGAAAGGAAACAGTTGCCCTCATAAAAGCCTGGATACATGGAGGATTTTTAGTGGTCATATATGATTATGACATACATAAATAATATTTTTAAAACACATATTTCCCGTTGCGCGACATGTTCACCTACAAAACACGGCCGTGTCCATGACACAGCCACACGCTCTTTTATTATTATTATTTTTGAACAATTACGTTTATGTAAGGCACGACTGCGACTTTAAATACGCGAAATTTCCATCATAATTCTCAGATTTAATTATTTTTATTTATTCAAAGTAATCGATTTTTAGCCGCAATTGGCGTCCCTCCGTAACTCGATCGGCTACCTTCTCCAATGTCAATAGGCTTATAGCCGCAAAGATGGATTGTATACGCGTCGACAGATGCTGCTGGAAAAGTTCGGGCATAAGTTCGTCTGGAACACCATGGGATTCCGCTCGCCTCCTCATAAGGCGCAATAATTCGCTGGAACGTCGACTTCCTAGCTCCTCTCCGATGAGTGATTTTCTTATCTCTTGATGGGATGATTCACTCTTCTTTTACTCACACAACTCCGCTCTCTCTGTTTCGTAAGAATTTATATGATCGATCTTCATGATTACATCACAAATCCACTCAAGGATGAACTTTTCAACTTCTCACCTGCATTGTGCATCCAACTCCAGGCACCAGTCAGCCACGCCTTCTCTCCACGTACCGACAGCCAATCAGGTTGTTTCCTCTCTCCAAGGACTGCTACTCCCTCAAGAACCATTAACAGATATGACATGGGATGGAGGCTCACTCCGCGAGCCATATGCCCAGCGACAATTACATCACAAATGATATTAGCAGCTTACGTTGGTAGTTGTGCGATGATGTAATTTAATTTGGTTCCGCTGTCTTATTACTTTCGAACAGCCAAGCTCAAATGTGGTGTCGCGCATTGTAAACCAGAGAGCAGGATCATTGAATTTATATGCCAAAATCATACCTTAGCTCACATCATTCATCTTGAAGATCTCACATGGTTACCAATTTCTTGACAAAAAAAAATTAAGTTATTCGTTGAAAATTTAAAAAATAAAGCTTTATCTTCATGCCTTAACTTAACCTATTTGAACGGGCTACCATTGAAGGATGTTGTTGATTAAACTTTAGCTAAGATGCATTCAGATAAAACTTTATTGGAGACACACATTGAAAATCATCAGCCTGCTGACTACTTCTGTGGGATCCCATACAGAGTTGCTTGAAACTTATGCAACAAAAAAGCACGAAGAGAGCGGGGGAGTTGTGTGAATCGATTTTCACTCGCAATTAATAAATATAATTTTTTTAATTTGGTAATTTTATAAAATTGTGTGTGTTTTAAAATACATTGAAATGCTTTAATTATTTAAATCATTTACAATACATTCGAATTCTTCCTGCCCAGTATCAAATCCGCTGTGTCTTTTTTATAAATTTTGAATTATATTGAAGCATTTATGGTGATGGAATAAAATCAGCGCAGCAAGTCCTTTTTATTTATAAAATCATTTTGATTTTCAGAGTTGAATCCAGAAGTTCAAGGCGCACTTGATTCCTGAATTTTGTTTTTATTGGTCACTGACGAAAATGCCCTATCTGCAGTGGCATTACTTATAGAAAGGCTGTAAATCTTTAAAAAAATGTAGCTAAATCTCTTAAAAATGGATTTCCAACTGCGTCTTTTATATTAAAAATGTGCCACTAAAATAATGCTTCGTCATTTAGAAACTCAGATTCCTAAGGAAAAACATGCTTCAACTGTATTCCATTATTCTCCACAACAGCCAATTTAGATTTGTCTGCTAATTTTAAAGGCAGATAAAACAAGGGACAATCCGAATTTTGAAAAATACCCGGGAAAAACTTATTATTATTTTTTTAAAAATATATAATTTGAAAGGATTCGGTTTAAAAGTTGTTCACATGAAGTCTTGAGAAAATTATGACATCTTTGTTAGATTTTGTTGTTTTTTGGAGAAATTATTTTGCTTTTGTTTTTAAAAGAAACATACCAAAATCAATTCCCTCAATCATCAAGTAAATGCCTGTTAAAATGACAACTTCTAGATTTACACTTTTAGGGTAAATTCTTCTTAGGCTGAAAGCTTCGTGTTAAAAGAATTTCCTGTTGAAAGATATTGTAAAAGAAAGAAATATATTCAATAAAAATAAGTTCATTAGAGATATTTTATTTATATAGATATATTAAACACATTTTTTTTAAATTGCTCTCTTTTTTTTAATATGTATTTGTTGTGAGTTTGCTATACCATAATTTTTAAAGGTTCCTTTTTACTTTTGTTTTTGTCAATAGCCTTAAGAGCTCCAACTTTCGTTTTAAGTGAAGAAGAAGTTTTCTTTATCAGTGTATTCTTAAAAAGGTTCTTCTAAAATAGAAAAAAAAACCCACCAACCAAATTTACTGCTTTTTCATCGCACTGCGTTCGTCACCGAATTCCAAAGACAGCTGATGAGAAATATAGTGGCGTAATTGAAAATATTAGAGTCTGCCTCCTTGCAAAGTCTTTTGGCCTTCTAGAATCCTGGATATACGTTACCCCACTGAAGAGATAAGATGTTTTTGTGTGTTGTATGTAGAGGTGGAGGATGAAAGTAGCTTAGACAAGCAAATTTGGCTCCTGTCTCAGGCTATTCCGAAAGTATTTCAAAGCCCAGTTAACTTCCTTTCCATGAAACATGACGACCATCTCTCCTTTATTTCTCGCCCCTCTTAAATCTCGCCTGCGTATGTAGTGTTTTCTGTATTTTGCTCATTCCCAAAAGGGAAACCTTTTCGTCTCATGGGGTAAAAAAGGATGAAAATACATAGTAGTTTGTCGGGACCATTGTATTATTTCGTGTTAACCGATACTTCGTCTTAAGCGTTTTCGCATTAAATGTATTTTACTGTAATTATTTATATTGTTACACACGTAAATGTCGCACATGTATACTTTCTTAAGATGTACTGTGGCTGGAATTATGGATTGGGATTCATAAGAACAATTTATTGATATCAAAGTTAATTTTAATTCATGAAACTTATAGATTACCTGAAAAAATATTATTTCAAATTTTATCACTTATTAGAAACCTTAATTTTGCCCTTTTAATTAAAAATATTGTTCTTGATAATGAATGTAAAATTGGAATCAGATATATTGAGTAAAATAAGCATAGATTTAATATAAAAAAAATTATTTACTATAATTATATATTATTCTTTATTTTAAAATTCATCTTTATATTTATTTCAGAAAATTCCATTAAAATTTGGATTGTTTAGTGGAGAATTGAATTTTTATCAGTTCATCTTAACAGTCAAATTTCCCATTATGTCTAACTATATTCATGTCATTTCCTTTTCATATTAACTTTACTCAGTGGTGCAATAGCCCATGAGGTCATGACCTACTGTTCCCATATCAGTAAACGTGACCTTGGACCCTTAGGAGCATTAGCAGATGTTCCTATTAGGTGGTCAGTATGACTCGAACCCTCCAGTGTTAAATCCCTAACAAGCTTGGTACTCATTTATCGATTTACTGAAGGGATGAAAGGCTGAGTCGACCTTGCCCATTCTGGTGTCTGATTTCGGACCTATGGTGTGGAAGCGCGAAAGCACTCGGCCACTGGGATTCCCTTTTCATATTATCAATGTTAATTTTAAAGAAGCACTGCCTTTTCTTTTTTCATGGGAGAATCCCATGTGCAGTCTTCTCTTGTTTTCCAAATGAAAACTATACTTTTAGAAACTGATTTTAGTTGAATCTTTAGAATTGAGAAACTTCTTCAGCAAATTGATTGATAGATTCTTGAAGGTTTTCTTTTTCAAGTTGATAATAAAAATTCAATATATTTCACGGATTCGACTTCCGATGGATTTTGTTCGCATTGCTGGGGTATACAGCGTAGTCGGTCAAATTTCTCTTCCAGCCATTTTTACAATGTCCAAAAAAATAACAAAATAGCATGCAAGGTCAGAATTGTAATTTTGAACAAAAGCAAAGTCGCAAAATGTTTATGATGGGCATAGAAGCGTAGCAAGATCTCCAGAAAAGTTACTTCGAAACAGGTTTGCATCCAAAATAGAATTTTATCACTTGTTTTGACTGTTTTTTCACTGATAAAAACATTAATCATTTTGCCATTGTGATTAAAAACAGGCTTTCTTTTAATATGTGTGATTATAACTTGGAAATATTCCTTTAAAATTACAATTTTCAAATGGATGACACTTTTTACAAATGTTTGCATCTACTTTATTTTAAATTTCAAAACAAGATAGAAATTTTTATCAAGCAGATTGGTGCTTTTTCAATCTTATTCAATCCTGTCATGTTTAAGTAAAATGAAATACAGTTAAGAAAATGGGAGTTGATTGTCTTTCTGAATCATACAGTAAAGAATGTCGAAAGAGTTATTGTTTCTCTGATGTCTATGAATATTGGAAACTGATGTAATTATTTCGTTATATATTATTCTATTATACTATGTTTTATATAATTTCAATATTGATACTGATGGCTATTTTTATTTTCAGAGTAATAGGAGATTTAGAAAAGTGTAGAATTCCGGAATAAAACCATCACAAGGAAGGAAATCAGAGGTGCATAAAAATCAAGATGTCTGAGAAAAATTATACAATTTTTTAGAAAAGAAGATGAACTACTTAAATATGGAGTGTTTTAGCTAAGTTTTCTATGTTTAACGCTGAAGGCTTTTAAGTGGAAATTAAAAAGATTCTTAGGAATTTAGATATTTTTATTTCTAAACTACTATTTTTTCGTTCAGATAAGGCACTACATTCTTAACTATAGAAAGAAATTATTGAAAATATTCCGCTAAAACTTTTCAATATATTTTTAATTGAATGATGCTGACTCCTCTACAGTTTTGTATAAATTCCTCGTGGAAATTCACTTAAGTCATATGAATTTATTAAAGATTTCTGTGCAGTTTCCAAGGTCTTCGACTGCATGCTAATAACATTTGTTTAAAATTATCTCATCACAAAAGTATTGCTCTTTTGAAGGGTTGCTACTTCAAACCAATCATTCACCAGTTAAAAAAGGGCAGCTAGATATTTATGTTTCACTGCAAGCTTATTGTTTTATGGAATGTAAGTTGGTCTGTGTCTTTTCAGTCTTACACTAAGGAAGTATGAATACAGGTATTGTGACATACCTTTTAGAATTTTTTAAAATTGCAGTAGAAATGTAAAATTTCACTTCTCTACAATTTTACAATCATTGAATACATTTTAGAATATTTTCAGCAAACTGAACTGAAAATAGTTTGATGATACCTCATTTAATTTAAAACTGCAATATTCAGCTGGATTGCATTTTGTGCCTTAATTTAAAACACAATTAGATTTCTGATTTCAGTAGTGCATTCAAAAGAGATATTTCTTCTCATAAAAAATTACATAATTATACAGCGCTTTCCACAAAAGGGATGCACCCTCTTCAAATCATCTAATATTAAATAAGGATTTATGTGATCTCGACTGAGATATACAATTTTCTAAACTAACAAGATGGCTATCTCTCGAAATGATGTCCTCAAACAGCACTTGAGTAATCTGCCCAAAGAAAAGGTTCATATTTGTGAAATATGTAACAATACTTTGTCTGAAAGTGGTTCCTTAAAGAAACATTTATGTATTCATACCAACGAAAAGCCTTATGTTTGTGATATATGCAACAAGGCTTTCAGTCAAAGTGGTGATTTAAATAACCATTTACGTATTCATACCAAGGAAAAGCCTCATGTTTGTCAAAAATGCAACAAGGCTTTTTCTGTAAAAGGTAATTTAAAAAGACATTTACGTGTTCATACCAAAGAAAAGCCTCATGTTTGTGAAATATGCAACAAGGCTTTCTCTGCAAAAGCTAATTTAAATACGCATTTACTTATTCATACCAAGGAAAATCCTCATGTTTGTGATATATGCAACAAGCCATTCAGTCAAAGTGGTGATTTAAATACACATTTACGTATTCATACCAAAGAAAAGCCTCATGTTTCTGAAATATGTAACAAGGCTTTCAGTCAAAGTGGTGATTTAAATACACATTTACGTATTCATACCAAGGAAACGCCTCATTTTTGTGAAATATGCAACAAGGCTTTCTCTGCAAAAGCTAATTTAAATATGCATTTACGTATTCATACCAAGGAAAAGCCTCATGTTTGTGAAATATGCAACAAGGCTTTCAGTCAAAGTGGTAATTTAAATAAACATTTACGTATTCATACCAAGGAAAAGCCTCATGTTTGTGAAATATGCAACAAGCCTTTCTCTGATAGTGGTTCCTTAAAAAGACATTTACGTATTCATACCAAAGAAAAGCTTCATTTTTGTGAAATATGCAACAAGCCTTTCTCTGATAGTGGTTCCTTAAAAAGACATTTACGTATTCATACAAAGGAAAAGCCTCATGTTTGTGATATATGCAACAAGGCTTTCAGTCAAAGTGGTGAGTTAAATATACATTTATGTATTCATACCAAGGATAAGCCTCATGTTTTTCAAATATGCAACAAGGCTTTCTCTGTAAAAGGTAGGTTAAAAAGACATTTACGTGTTCATACCAAGGAAAAGCCTCATGTTTGTGATATATGCAACAAGGCTTTCAGTCAAAGTGGTGATTTAAATACACATTTACGTATTCATACCAAGGAAAAGCCTCTTGTTTGTCAAATATGCAACAAGGCTTTCTCTGTAAAAGGTAGTTTAAAAAGACATTTACGTGTTCATACCAAGGAAAAGCCTCATGTTTGTGATATATGCAACAAGGCTTTCAGTCAAAGTGGTGATTTAAATACACATTTACGTATTCATACCAAGGAAAAGCCTCATGTTTGTCAAATATGCAACAAGGCTTTCTCTATAAAAGCTAATTTAAATAAGCATTTATGTATTCATACCAAGGAAACCTCATGTTTGTGAAATATGCAACAACGCTTTCATTCAAAGTGGTGATTTAAATACACATTTACTTATTCATACCAAGGAAAAGTCTCATATTTTATAAATATACAACAAGACTTTCTCTGTAAAAGGTAATTTAAAAACACATTAACGTGTTCATACCAAGGAAAAGCCTCATATTTTTGATATATGCAACAAGGCTTTCAGTCAAAGTGGTGATTTAAATACACATTTACGTATTCATACCAAGGAAAAGCCTCATGTTTGTCAAATATGCAACAAGGCTTTCTCTGTAAAAGGTAGTTTAAAAACACATTTACGTGTTCATACCAAGGAAAAGTCTGATATTTGTGAAATATGCAACAAGGCTTTCAGTCAAAGCGGTAATTTAAATACACAGTTACGTATTCATACCAAGGAAAAGCCTCATCTTTGTGAAATAAGCAATAAGACTTTTTCACAAAGTGGTGATTTAAAAAGACATTAACTTTTTCATACAAAGGAAAAGCCTTATGTTTGTGAAATATGCAACAGGGCTTTCTCTCAAAGTGGTGATTTAAAAAGACATTTATCAATTCATACCGAGAAAAAGAAGCCTCGTGTTTGTGAAATATGCAATGAGACTCTCTCTCAAAGCAATAATTTAAAAAGACATTTATTTATCCATACCAAGGAAAAACCTCGTGTTCCTGAAATATTTTAAAAGAATTTCTTCCAAATTGCTTCTTTAAATGTACATTTATTAATCAAGGGAAAGGCATAATTTATTTTAATGATATGATATCTTTAAAATAGACTGCTTGTCTTATTTTTATCGGATTTATAAATTATGACATTTGTTTATTCATACCATTTAAGAAAAGTGTCAAGTTTGTGAAATACCCACAACATGGCTTTCTATCAAAGTTGAATAATATAAAAAAACATTTTCTTATCATACCTAGGACAATCTTTACTTATGTGCATATTCTGAATATGCTTTCTCTCAAATTTGTTACTTAAAAATATGTTTGCCATCATGCATTTGTATATATTTAACAGTTTATTTTAAAAATTCAGTTTTAATTATCATCTCCTAAGAAATCTTAAAGCCTTATAATTGTCAAAATTTTCAGTAAGTTTTCGCACACAGGCATCACTTGAAATTTAATTTTTGCATTTGCAAATAATAGTTGAAGAAATTTTATCATTTTCAGTTATTTCATTCAACGTAATTGAAATGCTACATGAATGTGAAATAACTATAGCATTTTAGGGATTTTTGTCTTGAAAGTTGGCAAGTTAATTTTTTTACTACATTTCTATTTTATTTTTTTATAACGGGTGGCCAACCCAAATGACCTTCCTTGACTCTTTGGAGGAAGCATTACAGGCTCGTGTTATGTGAAATAAAAGAACTATAACATACTTTAGCGGTTTTTTACATGAAAGTTGGCAAGTTTTAATCTATTTTCAATCCCCCATTTGTGTTGCATTCTTTTATAACAGAGGTGGTCGACCCAAATGTCTTTCCGGTCTCTCCGGAACGCATAATCCCACGGGCCGCATATAAAAATAGACATCTTCATATTAGATTTGGATCCGTTAGAATTATTTATTGGGGAGAAAATTTAAAGCAGAATGAGTTATTATTATTTTCATTATGTTTCATGTGTACAAACATAGATAATATCTAGTAACTAGCTGCATGGCACGGCGTTTTGCGGGCTATCTCTACTTTTATAAAATTCTTTTTCCTTCACAAAATCAACACTTCTAATACTCTTTTTCAAAATAACTCCCCCCCTCCCTCCACCACTTAGCTCGGCGTTGCTCGGGCTTTCTCTTTTCCTCATGACCAACATCTCTCTGTGTGTGTGTTTGTACGCGCACAATGTGAGTGATTTCTAAAATTATGTCAAAAAATTTCCCTTTTTCGAAATTTGTTCCATTCCACTTATTTTTGATTTAAAACGGGTTTCTTTCCCCTCTCTATAGCCCGGCATAACACGGGGGGTTTTTTTTAGTGTAAAATTATTGTTCTATCTTCCCCTTCCCCTCACAAATAAAATATTGCTTCAAATTTCGATGTATGATTTATAAAAAACAATATTGAGTTAGAGTTAAAAAATTATTAATGTGAAGCAATAAAAAGAAAACGATTCTGATGTGCTAAGAGTAAAACACAAAAAACTTTCATCATTTTTTAATAATAGTTAGTTTCTAAGAATCTAAAATAATGAAAAAAGTTCAGATTTTCATGAATCAATCAATCGTTACATATAGTTAGCTTAAAAGTGTCTCTAAAATGTATTTTGATCCAAAATGATGAACGACGTTCTTTTAAATAAACAAATACTTAATTTAGTAATGAAATGATAGAAATAATCCTTTTAAAAAAACATATATGTAGTTATTAAAATCAAATTTCTATAAGTAATAAATAAAAGAAAAATTTAAGATAGCTATTGAAACGATTACTTTTTCTAAACGTTTGAATGATTGATTAAACATATAAATATTTATAAGTTATAAAAAAAACAGTATGGGTTAAAGCCTAGATATATATACATACATGTACTGAAAAAAAAACAGTCAAAAAGAAAAAACAACATCCTGATAAAACATTTTGATATTTTATTTTAATTTTAACGTTTTTCATTCCACTGTGTTTAGTAAATTAGTTAAACACATCTGACAAAAAAAAAAGTGTATGTTATACAAAACTAACATATTCATTATTTTAACAATAATTTTATGTATTATTATAATAACTTATAATATCTTATTTAACACATATTGTATATGTCATTTTATAAACTTTTTATTATAACAAAAACTATATTATTTATTAATAATTATATTTATGAAGTATAATATAAATATTTATATAATTACAGTAATTATTTTATTTTTTAAAATGCAAAGTAATTTTCTAAAATATGATGTAATAATCAATTAATCTTTTTTAAATAAATTAATTTTTATATGCAAAGTTTCGTTGTTTTGTAAAAGCTGAATTTTTAAGGTTTTTTTTATTCCACTTTTATACAAAAATTCTCCCCGTTGTTTATTGAAAAGACTATTAATTTCTTTATTGCGTTGTTTTTAAATGTTAGATTAAAAATATATTTGAATAAAAGGGTAAAAAGCCTGCACTTTAAAACAATACTCGGTAATGAATGAAGTGATTCTAAAATAACTCTCAGGCGAGAAGCGAGCATAACACGGGGAAATTCCACAGTCATACAACCCGGCTTAGTTGTAACAGCTAACCCGGCTTCCACCCGGCTTAGTTGTAAACAGCAATGTCGCTAACGCGAAGATTGGAGTTCACCCGACTCCCCCCACGCATGCGCAAAGCACTAAAAATCTTGCGAATATTTTTTTTTAAGTTTTCATTTCTTGAGTAGTTAATTTTTAAGTTGAAGTTTCCAAATTTCCCTCATCGATAACAAACAACAGTAATTTGAAAATAAAAAATTAAGGAAAAATATTGTTTTAACGGAATCTCGTAAAAACGGTATTACACGAAAAATACAATTTTTTTTAAAGAAACCGTAGTTTTTAAGATATTTTATCAATCTTTGTACAGATTAGGTGTAATATCGTTCTACACAAGGAAAAAAAGTTTCGTGAGATTTTTTTTATAAATAAAAAAATTTTTAAGTATTTAAATAAAATTTTGAGTATTTTTTAAAAAATCGTAGAAAAAAAACAGTTTTTGACATTAAATTTTTTAAATGACTGATTCTCTAAAACAGAAAAGCATGAATTATTATGAGCAATTTATTTGTTACAAAACTACACTGGAAGAAAAAATATTTTAATAATTAATCGTTTTTTGTATAGTATTGAGTGAGTGCTGAAAAAAAATTCAAGGTGGGCAGCGGGTTGGTAAATCATGTTGTAGAATAACTATTTCGTGTAATGATATATAATTAAATTAATTTTTATAAATAAAACTGCATACATTTCAGGTATTTCAATCATTAGTAGATTTCTTAGTAAATTATATTATAATTCGTATATTGGTATTGCTTTGATTGTAGAATGATTTATGCTGTATGGTTGACTCTAGAACTAGATGTGCAATTATTTTGTACATGTAAATATCATACTTTATACAGGAAATATATTAAATATTTCTTAAACATTTAAAGGATAGAATTTGATAAACCTAAGAGTCTTTGTCTATTGTGCACACTTAGATTAAAAAAAAAGTCTTATAATGCATAATTCATTCATAAAGTGTATTTTAATGTATTTTACTCAAATAATTATTCTTAATTTCAGCTAAATATGATAAGCAATATATATATTTTTTGTTTTAACAGATGTTTCTCATTGAAATTTAAAAATATTTAACACTTTTTTTTCTATAAAAATTCATTTTATAATTACTTGTATTATTCACCAAACAGAGAAGAAAGAAAATGTAGGTTTAATAAATGAACTCAAATAAATAATTAAGAATAAACTGATTTGATAATTGTTTACAAAAGTGCTTCAACATCACTGCTTTTTGACTCATCTATAATTAAGTAAACTATTTTATGACTAGTGTCTTAAAATGTTATGGAATATTTCGAAAGGTCTAATACATGACTAATGGTTGATGTGTTAGTCTAATACTTTAAATGTAATAACATTTTTTAGCTCTTTTAAAATGATTTGTTCCTTTCCTTCAGATTTTCGTTATTAGTACGTTAGTCAGAGTATTTTTTTTTTATTTCGTTGTTATTTTGAGAATTTTGTTTATTTCTCTGTATTTGATACCGCTTTAGAACAAAAATTTCTAAATGAAGAAAAATAAATTATGTTTTCACAAAATGTATGCAAAAAGAAACCTCCCACTAGATTGAAATTTTAATGAATATATTTAGCCTGAAACATGTTATAAAGCGTTGTAATATACACTACTGGCCATTAAAATTTCTGCACCAGGAAGAAATGCGGATTACACCTTTAGCAGTAATAACAACACTTATACGTCTGGGCATTGAGTCAGAGATTGGATGGCATGTACATCTACAGATGCCCATGCAGCTTCAACGCGATGCCACAGCTCATCAATCATAGTGACTGGCGTATGGTGACGAGCCAGTCGCTTGGCAATCATGAAGCAGACGTTTTCTATTGGCCAGAGATCTCGTGAACATGCAGGCCAGGACAACAGTGGAACATTTTCCTTATCAAGGGAAGTCCATACAATGCCGGCAACATGCGGTCGTTTATTATCCTGCTGAAACGTAGGGTTTCGCTGGGTTCGTATAAAGGGTAGAGACACTGGTCGTAACTCACCAGAAATGTAACGTGAACTGTTTAAAGTGCCGTCAATTCAAACAAAAAGTGATTGAAACGTGTATCCAATAGCACCTCATACCATCACGCCAGGTAATGGGCCAGAAGGACGATGACGATTGCACACTACCAATGTGCGTTCACCACAATGCTACGGAGGCGACCATCTAGGTGCTGTAAAGCTGCATTCACACCAAGGCAGTCAGCGTTGAGCGTCTAGCCAATCAGAGACTTCATGTCGCCCGAGATGAAGGCTCTGATTGGCTAGATGCTTAGCGCTCGACGCTGACAGCCTTGGTGTGAATGCGGCTTTAAGCTGCATTCACACTAAGGCTGTCAGCGTCTAGCGAATCAGATACTTCATCTCGGGCTCTCGAAGAATTTCTGATCACGACTATTTTAACTTAAAAATAATTTAACTTCAGGCGTCTGAGCGTGTGTTGTTTAGTCACATGTTGCACACTCAACCAATCACGGATGAATATAGATTTAGAGTAGCCTTTCGTGCAATATTTTTGGATAGATTGTTTAGTTTATAATTTTACTTCTTGTAAAAATGAGTAATCATGATGAGAGGCTCATAATAGAAGTCCAAAAGTATTCTCATTTGTACGATTTTGAGAATAAAAGTCACAAGAATAACACCTTTAAAAATGAGTTTTTTAAACACAGATTTTTTCTTTGAAACTTCATACTTTATGTAAAATAATTTTTTTATACCTTAAATTATAAGAGCAAAAGAGAGTGTTGAATCAAATTTAACTTACTAAATTTTTCGTTTTATTAATTTAATTTTTCGAGGGGATAATTTTAATTTGCTGGTTTTAATATTCAACTGTTACATGTTGTAAGCTATTGGAACTATGAACAAAATTTAATTCTTTAAATAACTAGTTTTAATTAATTAATTTTTATTAGTTATTGTTAAATTATCGTATTGCCATCCAAAATAATCGTGTATATAAAATTTCGGCTCAATTAAGTGCTTTAAAATGTGATAAAAAAAACTTTTAAAATTTTGACCCAAATCTCCAAAATAATCGCCAAAAATTATGCCAACGTGGCTATATCTAACTCTTTGGATAATTATTAGTAGTAAATTAATTTTTATTAATTATAATTAAATTATTGTATTGTCACTCCAAACAGTCAGTACAGAAAATTTCAGCTTTAAAATGTGATAAAAATTTTTTTTAAGGTTTTCACACGTCTCTAAAATGGTCACTAAGTCGTCAAAAATGATGCCAACACGGCTGCATCTAAATAATTAGTTTTAATCAATTAATTTTTATCAATTATAATTAAATTGTCGCATTATCATCCAAAATAATCCTGTGCATAAAATTCCAGCTCAGTCAAGTGCTGTAAAATGCGAGAAAAAAGCTTTTAAAGTTTTGACCCTGACATAGTTTCAAATGAAAACACCCATTAATTAATAATAAAAGTGTGAGAGGAAATGTTTGGAAGAAAATTTATACTTCCTTAAGAATTTCTTGTAATTATTTTTTTTACATTGTAACGAATGGTAATAGAGCGCCCTCTCCTGGCCGTATGAACAAGTAAGGAGTCTGACTGCTACCTCGGTGAAGGAAGGACGTGCGAGAGTCAGCCTGCCTCCTCGGTGAAACAAGGACATGCCAATGTCTGCCCTCGCCAACCCCTTAGTATTTGTATAAAGATTAACTGGGTTTTATTTTATGTATTTGTAACTGTGTGCTCAATTAGAAAGTATAACCAATTAAAATTATTTGAGCTAGCCGCCGGTGTTATTTTTGAGTACACGTTATAAAATGGCGCCCAGCGAGCGGCACGAAGAGGAAGTTAATTTTAATAGGACTGCTAGTCTAACGAAATTATCCTCAATATTCTGAACTGCTAGTTCATAAAGAATTTCTAAAAGTATTTTCTGAAGTTGTAGCTGCCAGCTACGAAGTTGGATTGTTTATTTCCTACCGGGAAATTAGAAATTTTGGATTGCATTCGTTTTCACGGATCGTCAGATAAGTTTCTTTCGTTTTGTTTTCTTATTCATTTTGACTTTTTGTTGAATTTTACTTGTGTATTTGTATTTTATGGCATATATATAACCATAATAATTTAATAATCTATTTTATTTGAGTAATTCCTTTCTCTAGTAAGAAAACTCTTTCTACTTTTGTTCAATTTTTCTCCCTGCCTGTGATTTATGACTATTAGTGTACTTGTTTGTGGAATTTTTACCCCCACTTCTGACCTTGAGTTTTCACTGCCTGTTTTCTTTAAAAGCTATTCGTTTTGTTACTAAGGGTTTCCCCCCTCCCGATTTTCTGTCTCACCCCGTGCCTGGTGAAAATCAGATGTTCTTTTTTTTTCTTGTTCATTTTACTTGGAACTCAGAATACAGCACTCACTGTTTGTTCTGTAAAATTTATTAATCTAGGATACTTTTCACTTTTACTGCTGACTCATTAATTCACTTATGACGCAAGAGTGTCACTGAGATTGATATTTCCTGTTTAGTACCTTTTTCTTATTGAATTTAAATGTTGTTTACTGTGTTTTATTTCTAACTATATTGAAGAATTTTGATCACATATTAAATTTTTGTGAATTTAAAAGAAAGAAATTATTATTTTTTGTTTAAAAAGTATTATAGAGAAAAGTATTTTATTCCTTCAAAAGATTCATTCATAGGTTTTGTTTCGATTTTGAATTTCATCAGAATTTCTTTTATATGTGAATTATTTTTATTTTCAAAGCTAAGATTTTGCCTTCTGCAAAATATCTACAACATTTTTAAGCAGTATTTTTATTCCTTCAAAGGATTAATTTTTATGTTGTTTTGACTAAGTTCATCAGAATTTCTTTTTACTTAAATTTTCATTTTGCTTTCAAACTTTAGATTTTGTTTCCTGTAAGACATTTATAAGATATTTTTGAATAGTATTGTGTTCGAATATCCAATTCTTGTTCTTCTAATGACTAGTTGATGCTCAATTATAAAGGGTAACTATTTTAAAATTAAATTAACTGCATTTAATTTGTGGCTGTCGGACTTTATTATTGACCCTTTTTTCTAAAGTTAAAACAATGGCGTATCTTGCTAAAGCGCGCAAAGATGACTTAAAAACACTAGCTACAGAATTAGGCCTCGAAATAGGAGAAATGATGAGAGTAATAGACTTTAAAAATTTAATCCTAACTTCGAAAGACTATGATGAACAGTTTACTAAAACCCTTTTAGAAACAATTATTGAAACTAGGGTTCAGGCCGAACGTGACGAAAAGGAGGAAAATGATTACAAACGAAAACAAGAGGGACTGGTTTTAGAACTAGAACGCATGAAGTTAAGCATGACTGCTACTTCAACTAACACTAGTGCTACTGCCGCAGAAAAAATAAATATCCAACACCTCATACCCAGATTTGTGGAAAATTCTGATATTTCCACCTATCTTAAAATATTTGAAAGGCAGTGTGAGCAAGTTAACATAGATGAAGTCGATTATGTAACACACCTTCTACCTATGTTACCTATCGACATTTCTCATATTATCTTGCGTGAACCCAAAGACAAATTAGAAAATTACCAGCACATTAAGCAAGTACTACTCCAACGATTCAAGTTGAGTGCTGAATCGTTTCGAATGAAGTTCAGCACTCATCAAAAACAACCCGACGCTTTGTGGAAGGACTTCGCGTACGAGCTAAATAATTATTTGGAAGGATGGCTACATAGCCTAGAAGTGAAAGACTTTAACTCCCTTAAGGATTTGGTTCTTACCGATCAGCTTAAGAAAAGAGTTTCGAAGGAAGTTAAAGAACACTTCGTGGATATCTGGGGAGATATTAAAAGCTCCTCTGAGTTAGTACAAAAATTAGACGATTATGAAATTGCTCGAGGTAAGACGTCGAACCATAAAGTTGTACCAGACGTAAGAAGAACTTTTTTCCCCTCAAAAATAAATAAGCAAATCGGTACAAGAACGGTGGATAAGGCAAAGGAAGAACCAAAAAAATCATTTAGAGGACATTCTCAAGTTGAAAGCCGAAATCCTCTGTCCTGTTATAGATGTGGAAAGCCCGGCTACACCAAGTCAAAATGCCCTGATTGCAATCCTTCAAAGGGTGATCCAGCTCATTTTGGAATTCTGAAAGTTAGCAGTCTCTCTCCTGCGAACAGAAATGCTGTACTCAGAATCAGCATAAACGGAGTTTCAGGGACTGCATTTGCGGATAGTGGTGCAAGTCATTCAATTGCAGGAGCAACTCTTTATACTATCCTTCTCCAACAAGGAGCTGCTTTTGAGAAGACGTCCATATCTCTATCCTTTGCTGATGGACTCGTTACCCAGAAGGAAGTTCTACGTACCTTTCAAACCGTCCTACTGGAAGGCAGAAAGTTTAAAACCCCTTTATAATATTGCCTGATGCCAAAACAACTCCACTCTACTTGGAGTTGACTTTCTTGAGAAGGCTGGGATAGTACTGAATTTCCGAAAGAACTGTTGGACTTTTTGTGACGATTCCCGAAAATCGTACAATTTCGTGACGCCTTATCAGAGTACTTCTGTTAATGTACGGCCTGTGGCGATAAATAACTGTCAACTACGAGAAGATGAAGGACAAGAACTCCTTGGTTCTCAGCGTGCGGAATTGGACAGCTTACTTAAAATCATCACTCTATCTTCGAAGTAGGGGGAGAAGCTACTCCATTTATCGAACATAGCATCAACACTGAAAACAATCCACCAATTTCAGTGCCTCCCTACCGAATGAATCCCGCCAGGAAAGAGCTGTTGAAGAAAGAGCTAGATTCTCTGCTACAGCAAGGCATCATAGTAGAATGTGAATCTCCGTACGCCTCTCCCGTTGTTTTGATTCCAAAACCAAATGGCAACATGCGTCTCTGCATAGACTACCGGAAGCTGAACGCTCAAACCGTCCCAGATAGTTATCCTTTGCCTCGGATGGATGACTTGCTTAACGAAGCTAAGTCAACACCTTATATGTCGACTATTGACTTGCGTTCAGGATACCACCAGGTAAAAGTGGCGGCAGAGGATCAAGATAAAACTGCTTTCACATGCCCTTTTGGTATTTATAAGTTCACTCGTATGCCATTTGGATTACGAAATGCACCTGCAACCTTCCAAAGGTTGATAGACAAGTTCCGTTCAGGATTAAACAATGTGCTAGCACTGTCATATCTAGATGATATCATAATATTGTCTCCAACTTTCGAGAAACATTTTTCTGACCTAGAGCAAGTTTTAAACGTCTTTCATTGTTTAAATTAAATGCAAATAGAGAGAAGTGCAACTTCTGTTGTAAAAAGGTGAAATACTTAGGACATTACGTTACTAAGGAAGGCATCTCAGTTGATCCACAAAAGACCGCTGCTATTGCAGATATGACGTCCCCAACCTCTATTAAACAAGTGCAAAGCTTTGTACAAACCTGTTCCTGGTATCGGCGATACATCCCAAACTTTTCTCAAATTGCAAAACCACTAACAGACTTAACTAAGAAAAATGCAATGTGGAAGTGGGGCTCTGAACAAGAAGAAGCTTTCAGAGATCTAAAGTCAAAACTAGCGTTTCCTCCTGTCCTTAAGCCAGCTGACGGTACCAAGCCGTTTGCCATCCGAACAGATGCCAGTAGCGTGGCCCTCGGAGCAGTTTTACTCCAAGGAGAAAAAGATGAGGAACACCCAATAGAATACGCAAGCCGATTACTTTCGTCCTCTGAGCGAAATTATTCTACCACAGAAAGAGAAGCTCTTGCAGTTGTGTGGGCGCTTGGAAAATTTAGAGGCTACGTTGAAGGACAAACTATTAGACTCTCCTCTGACCACCAGCCTTTAAAATGGTTATTATCTTTGAAATCTCCCACCGAAGATTTGCAAGATGGGCACTACAGATCCAATCTTATAATCTAACAATCGATTACATTCCCGGAAGATCGAACTTTATTGCGGACTTATTGTCTAGACCCACAGCAGAGCAAGAAAAAGCAGACTGTGATATTCTTGCTGTTTTCGTCGATTTTCCCACACGCTCACCTAAAGAAGTTCGCCAAGAACAATTGAAGGATGACGAGTTGAAGAAAATAATTGAATGTTTTGAAAACAATGAGAAGGGTGTAAATTTTGCCAACTGGTTAGAAAGAGGATACCTCATGAATCAAGGAATCTTATTCCGTTACTCACCTACTTCTGAAAGTGAAGATGCCCAATTAGTTGTGCCAATTCACGAAAGACAAGACATTTTGAAAATTCACCATGATGCCCCGAACGCAGGTCATTATGGAGCCGATGGAACGTTTGAAAGAATCTCCAAACGGTATTATTGGACAGGTATGCGTTCTTACATCACTGATTATGTAAAGAATTGCACAGAATGCAATCGCTACAAACCATCCAACCAAAAGCCTTCCGGACTCTTACGTACACCTGTGTATTCTCAACGTTTTGAGACAATTTCCATTGATCTCTTTGGACCTTTGCCTGAAAGTCCATCCGGAAAGAAGTGGATATTTATTGTTGAGGACTGTTGCACAAGATGGGTTGAGCTTTTTGCTCTCCCTCAAGCCACTGCTAGAGAATGTGCTACAACTCTAATGGAAGAAGTTTTATTACGATACGGCTTACCCAGAAGATTAATTAGCGACCATGGCTCTCAGTTTGTGGGTGCCGTCATGCAACAACTTTGTTTCATACTGAACATAGATCAAGACATTATTCCTGTTTATCATCCTCAAGCAAATCCTGTTGAAAGAAAAAACCGTGACCTAAAACCAAGAATTGCTATCTTAGTTCAAAATCGACACGATGAATGGGAAGATAAGTTGCCGTCTATCCGTTTTGCTCTGAACAGTGCCAAGTGTGATACCACCGGTAAAACTGCTGCTTATCTGCAGTTTGGACGAGAGATGAGAACTATAGATGATGTAACCAACGACTTTCGAGCCATCATAGATAATGAAAATTTCGTCCCAGAGATTACCCCATATTTGAAAAGATTAGCAAGAATCTCTTCTGAAGTCCGTGAAAGAATTGAAGAGAAACAAGATCAGCGAAAGACCTTCTATGATAAAAGACACCGTCCTGGTCCCTTGTATCATCCAGGTGATAAAGTCTGGGTAACCCTTCATCCCCTCAGCAATGCTGCCCACAAGAAGACATCTAAATTCATGCCCAAAAGAGATGGGCCTTATATTATTGTGACTCAACGCTCTCCGACGACTTACGAAGTGGCAAATCCAAACAATCAACTTGAGGTTCTCGGACCTTACCATTCATCTGCTCTTCGTCCATGCATAGACAAGGAAGCCACTCCAGTGATGCCTCTCAGAAAAAGAGGAAGACCCAGAAAAGACAACTCTGCTGGTTCCTCATCGAGGACGATACCTAGGAACCAGAGGGGGAGTGTAACGAATGGTAATAGAGCGCCCTCTCCTGGCCGTATGAACAAGTAAGGAGTCTGACTGCTACCTCGGTGAAGGAAGGACGTGCGAGAGTCAGCCTGCCTCCTCGGTGAAGCAAGGACATGCCAATGTCTGCCCTCGCCAACCCCTTAGTATTTGTATAAAGGTTAACTGGGTTTTATTTATGTATTTGTAACTGTGTGCTCAATTAGAAAGTATAACCAATTAAAATTATTTGAGCTAGCCGCCGGTGTTATTTTTGAGTACACGTTATAACATTATATTTACTTTTGACTCTTAAAAAAATTTATAATTGGTTGTACGTTATGGCAATTGTGTTATAAAAAATACAAACTAAATAAATAAAAAAAAACTATTTAATATTTTCTTATACTTGGGTAGATATCTATAATACCAGAATCAAAAAAAAAAAAAAATTGAAGCACTTTTTAAAAGCAAAATTTTATAATAATTCCTTTTTGCAACACAGAAAATCAAAAACACCTTAGCATTTAAAACAACTATTCCAAAAAATTTTCTAGATGCTATGCTCTAGGGTTAATTTACATATTTTAATACATTCAATAATGATAAAATGTTTATTAAATAAAGTGTTTTTCAGATTTATACTTGCATTAAAATATTTTGTATTGTATTAGATTTTGTTATTACTTAATTTTTGTAAAAAATGCCATCTCTCTCTCTCTCTTATAGTTTTTATAATCATAAAACTTAATATAATCATAATTTTTGAGCATGTACCTAGATCAGCATTTCTTAACCTATGTGCCAAGAGAATTTTCGACGAATAATTAAAAGTTTATGAGTTTTGTAGCTTTGAAAATAGTAATAGTAATTACTTCAATGTTTACTAACGATATATTTTTTTATTTCGTTTTCCTGCTGTAATTTGATATCATTTTTTTGCCCGGTTGTAATTGATATAGATTCAAAATGGCTTTCTTGAAATCAAAAGATTTGTGAAATAATCCAATCTTTATATTTTTTTAATGAGGTTGTGAACTAATGAAAAATATTTCATTCAGTAAGTAATAATGGTCAGATACTTAATAAAATCTTTTGATAAATATATATTTGTAACATACATTTTTTTATATTCAGATGTGCGACCAACAAAAAAGAATGATAAATACTGGTCACATTGTGTTAAGCTTATTAACACTTTCATGCTTGGTGGTACATATGTTGTAACACTAGTTCTTATTTTCTTATTGTGTGGTGGTACATAAAATGTACCACTTGTTTGAATGCCTTTAGAAATTGATGCTAGGGGTACATTCTCTGAACCACCACAGAGGTCAACTCCCTAGTTTCAACAGATGTCGGAAGGTCATTGTATGTAATGGATTTATCCAGTGGTTCATTCTTTGATCAACTGTGAATCTGTTGAGTGGTATTTTTTGGAAGTGACTGTATTTCTAGAACTGTGTGTTGTGTATTTTTATGTGTAAATGAAAATGATTCTTGTGATATTTGATACAAATCAGGTTAGAGAGAGAGAGAGAGTACATATATTCTGTAACTAAATAAGTTAATATTACAATAATTAGTAACTTGTGCATTTCTAGTATGAAAATATGAGAGTTCAAAAAATGTACCACCATGTTATTGAAGGCAATCTTCTCTCTTTCTCTTTACAAATACAAAATGTATTATGCCTTATTTTTTCCCAATAATGTGCCAGATAGATTTGTTGTAAGTTACATTTTTTAAACAATATAATAATATTTATTAAATAATAGTACAGACAAAATTACACAAATATCCTGGATGAGCTATAGCTTGTGTTCAGGAAAAAAATAAATACCACTAATACACTTATTATATATGTTGACTAAATAAAAACCTGGTAAAAAAAAATAATGTAAAAAACAGAATATTTAAAATTAAAACTAACATTAGGTAAATTAGGACTATACTAAAATTAAGCTTACAACACTAGATTAGGAAAAATTGAAAATGTTTTAATTTATAGGATGAATAACAGTATAAGATGAAGTGTATTTACTTTCCTAAGTTCATACAGAATGGATGTGTTGTGTCTGCAAAGTTTCATTGTTCCTTAGGAAGAAAAAATCATGTTTCAAGAACTATCATGCTGCTTGAAGTGTTGTGGTACAAAATATGTACCTCCTGTTTTTTAAAACTTTGGACACCCTTTATTTGAAAAAATGTTCAATATTATCAATATGTACCAGCTTTTGTTCAATAATTATAGTTCTGTGAAGTTTATTTAAAATATTTGTAATTATTTCCCTCTAGTGCATTATTTTTATCAAAAATTCAGACTGATAGAGTTAGTTATGTATCTATATCCAATAGAAACATGCATCATTAGTAGTGTAATGATGCATGTTAAAAAAAAATTAACTTAATTTGCGTTCTTAATTTGATAGCTTTCATAAAATAATGAATGTTCTTTTTTATTTTTTTTGAATATTTGTTACATGACAAAAATTCAATGCTTCCACCAATACAGAAAGTAAGAAGTTGCTTTAAACATGAAATATTCTTGTTTAAATATTGTAAATAAACATTTGTAAGAGCATCAAAAATTTCTGAACTAATTAATTTACATTTGAAGAGAGAGAGAGAAATTTGTATAAACCTCAGAGTTAAAGCCAATCACCCCTCTTGGTTAAGATTCCAAAACCCTTTAGAAAAAGCCCCCTTTTAATCTTCGGTCAGGAATGATGAAATGCTGGTAATTTATAACACAGTTTATTCACACATAAAACACAAGTTATATCCTTTAATTACACAGACTATATACACGTTACCTACGTATGAACTTTAAAATTCGCAATACCACACGAGCTCGTAACGAAATCCAAACCGCAGCATATAACGTACTGGGCAGAACTTAAAATAATTGCATTCATTTTTTAGATGCTAGGTTACAAATTGGGAGGAAACCACACATTGTGTGTGGCCAATTACTACTTCCATAGCTCCTTTTTCAGCATCCTCCCCACCTTTTTGAGTAGCCCTGGAATGATACTCAAAACATTTCACAAAACAAAGTATATAATACTTAACGCGTAAAATGTTTTCTAAATTTAACTTACACATGAAAGAATAATATATTATCAAGTGTAAAAGCTAGCTTAAAATTTTAAATTTTACAGACGGACTGGTGGTTTTACCACTCCTTGTTATAACTGAAGTTGAGTCATCAGCAACACTTAACGCAGGACTGTCCATCTCAGGCGGAATAATCTCGAATTTGAATCCAAAATTCGAATTTGCAGTTTAACAACAGCAAGTCTTATCTGTCCATCTCGACCAGGAATCAGTTTTCTACACGAGCCAAGTCCCAAAAAATTCGTTTTCTTGTTAACGTCTTCCAGAAGAACTATTTCTCCTACTGCTTTCAATGGTTTGGTGGCCGGATTTTACAGATTGATGACGTAGCTGTCCCAGGTACTCAGATCGAAATCGTTTTCTAAATTGATCTCTTATGCTCTGGATGTACTTAGCTCTCTTGCTTAATTTTTCTTTATCGACCAAATTGATATCGGGTACGCCAGACTTCGGAATTTCTCTCAGAAAAATTTCTGGTGTTAAAGGTGAAATATCACGAACGTCGTCGGATACGTACGTAAGAGGTCTTGCGTGAAATGATAATTCTTTCACAGTCACATAGCACTGTTAGAAGCTCTTCGTAATTAAGTGCAGCACGATCTAGAAATTTGCGTAAAATTTGTTTCACAATTTGCACTAAGCGTTCCCACCACCCACCCCACCAGGCGGTGGTTGAACTGAACTTCCACTGATTTTAAGTTCCGAAACTTTTGAAAATAACTTATCCCAGTGAAGCTCATGTAGAAGCCTTTCCTCCTGTGAAATTTGTCCCATTATCTGAATAAATGGTAGTGTTGGTCTTCCATGTCGGGCGATGAAACGTCTTAATGATTGGAAAAAGGTCTCTATTGTTGAAGATGTGGTTAACTCTAACACACACGCATATATATATATACAGTGGTGGCTAAAATTTTGGACACTTTAGAAATTTACATGTTTTAGAATTTTTATGCTAAAGAAAATGTTAGGTTTCACAAAATGTTAAATCATTTATTGTTTTAAAGAAGATTCAATATGAATTCCATAAAAACATTGAAATATTTACAATGCAAAAGTTAAGCAGCAATAATTACCATTATGCATTAGACACTGATGATAGGAGTGAGTTATCAGTACTTGGTAGGGTATTTTATTTTTTATTACAGAATCACGTAATATTTCATTGAGCTGACGATAGTTTAAGTTTTCCTTCGTTGTTGCTTGATGCAGAAACAGAAATTTTTCAGCCTCAATTAGTTCCTTTTAATTGATGGGTGCCTCCTTCAGGCAAAGAGTTTTTATACGGTGTCACAAGTTTCGATAGGACTGAGGTCAGGACTTTGTTTGCAAAACCAGGACAAGCAATAATATTTTAGTCAAGAAGCAATGATAAACAGAACAGACTTTGGAGCACCTTGAAAGAGATGTAAGATGAAATGTAATGAGAAAGTCGTCTTTCCTATGCTGAATTCAGTGACTACATCTAGAGCCCGAAAGTTTTGCTTATGATATCAAGAGACAATTTGAATAAAAAAACAAAGCAAGAAAAGCATAAAAAAAGGTGCATCACATCTGTTGATGAAAGAAGAATAAAAATAGTCTCTATGATAGAATAATGTCATCAAAGGCCATCAGAAGTGACCATTAGACTGCTGTTTCTGTCAGTTTCAATAAAAATATTTTCGGCGATCCACACACTACGCGTAGGAAGAAAGTTTATATCTCAGAGAAGAAAATGACGAATTTAACTTGAAATTGATGTGCAAAATTCACTTCTGCATGAAATCATATATCTTTATATATAAAAGATCTTCTGTGCGTGTGTATGTGCTAAACTCCTCTAAGCAGCTGGACCGGTTTTAAATGAAAGTACGTGGAATTCGAGGCCATGAATTCACAATTTAGATTCTACACGCAATTAGTTAAAAGATATTGAGTTAAAGCATTTAACAAATATTCCACCTACATTGTTTGTAACAACGTTTTTTATATAAAAATGGCTTAAGTTGTCGAAAATCGATTTTTCGGCCAAACCGGGTCTTCGTTGTTACAAAAATGAAGACGAATCATACTTTTAGCGTTTTTAATTAATATCTATTTGAAATAATCTTTACATATTTAATTCTTCTGTGGGTATGTATGTGACTGAATCCCTCTACTTGGCTGGACCGATTCTGATGACATTTTTTTGTGGGTTCAATTGGATTCAGGGTAGTTTATAGATTCACAATTCGATTTTGATATCGTAATTAGCTAAAAATGTGCCAAAATCGCGCTAAGGCGCGCGATTGTTCATAATAAAAATATCATGGGCAGTATTCTTGAGGCCACTGTTTTGGTGGCAAACTTCAAGGTGAAGTTGTACTTCTACTATAGATCCCAATAGTTCTTTCAGACTCACTACCCATTCAAATGTTTGCAATTTCAATTCGCTGGGCACTTTGCTGTAAGCATTAGTAGTCTAAGGTCAAACAATGACAATTTGTGGCAGATTTTTGAAAACACTTACTTTTTGCACGGCTAATTCTATGTTGCATGTCTGAGGTTTGGCAAACCTTTGCATTCGTTGTTTATACCCCTCAAGTTAATCAAAAAGATTCTACATTCAATGGCATTACGATAAATTTATTTTTCGTGCATTAAAAGGCATATATCTGTTATGAAAACAGCTCAGTGTTATCTTTTTTACCCTTTAATCAAAACAAGTTCAGTTTCTATTCAAGAATAGCTTCTATATTCAACTTAGTTTATAGTAAATACATACAAGCAATCGATAGGTCGAACTTTGGTTACTGTACATGATGATGCCAGGTATTTGTAATAACTTTCTTTATAAAATTTCATCAAAAACGGTCCAGATTGTTACAACTTATTCAAAAAAGTTTGTATTTTCGTATTTAAGACACGATGTGTACAGGACAACGTCTGTCGAGTGAAGTGAGTGTAGGGTTTAATGGCTTAAAAGGCCAATTTTGGCTTGCGCCAAACAACACCACAAATATTCAAGTATAAAATTTGTCAAGAGTTTATAAAAATAGTTTATAATTAAAACGGTAAATCTCACAGTATATAAAGTTTTAAAAGTAAAAGTTAATAAATTTTGGTGGGAATTTTCTCCACCAAGTCACACACAGACAAGTATCTAGTACTTAAACAAGTTTTTAAATGTGGCGTGTGTGAATATGGTTCACGTTTCCCAATCATCATTTTGCCAATATTTATTCCGATAATCTTCTAATAATAGACTTCATTGGATTCTCTACCTCTTCTGTAAATAAGTAAACGATCATATCTTCCTCATCCGTTGTGTATTCTACCGGTGCTGATTTCCTAGGTTTTATGAGGAGCCATGTAATTTCTATTTTAGGTTTTTATAGTGCTACATGTGGCTGTTTTTAGGGGAGAGCGTTTTTGCAGGGGTTTGAAGTTAATTTTGCATCCTGGGATGTAGAAGGTATGGTATTGGATGTAATGTGGTAGTGAAGAACAGGACATATTTTGGTAAGGGTGTAAATATTAGTCACTCTGGATAAGGAAGATGCCGCAGAGGTAGATAAGCCATTGAGAAGTGGTGGGAGCGAGTATCTGTGCAGAAATAGGGGGTTGAGATTCTGATGATATTGTAACTATGGCAGAAGATAATGTGGATGGTCAAAGGTTTCGTGAGTTGTGGTTGATGATTTGGTAGCTGGGGAATTTGGGGAGGATATTGTTGGCTTTGGAATGAATATCAATGGTTGCATTAGTTTTAAAGGTAGACATACTATTTTTGTAATATTTTAATCTGTTTGGGATAACTGTGGAACTATTAATTCCGTGCTTCTACATATGGTAAATTTCTATTTGTTTTAATAGTTTGAATTTCTTTTTCTGTTTTCCACCTCGGGCATAATTTCGAGTCTGATGAATAAGATTGTGAGCAATTAATGCATTTTGGCTCTAGACTGCAATCAGTGGAAGAATGCCCAACAGTTGCACATCTAGAGCACGTTAATTGACCGCGGCAGGAAGTTTGAGAGTGTCCGAACCTCTGGCACTTAAAGCGGCGCAGAGGATTCGGAATATAGGGGAGTATTTTACAATTTAGATATCCGGCTTTTATTGAAGATGGTAGTTTGGGGCTATTGAAAGTTAATATTAAATGCTTAGTTGTGAAAAGTGACGAGTCTTTTTTTATCTGAATTCTTCTGACCTGAATAACACCTTGGTCAGAAAGTCCTTCCAAAATTTCTGTTTCAGAGGCGCACAAAAGATCTGTTTCGGATATGACACCACAGCAAGAATTTAAGGATCTATGAGGATTTACAGTTAACGGGCAGTCTAAAAATATTTTTGTTAACAAGAAAGATTTTGTCTGTAAAGCAGAAGATGTTGATAAGATATTGAAATTTAGTACTGTAGTATCTTATTGTTCTCGTGTATTTTTTCAAACTGGTACCAAAAATTTAACCATTCTTTCGGATTTCCATCAAATTTTCGTAGCTCAATTTCCGGCAGTTTAAATTGATTAACTGATTCAGTAAAATGTGAATTTTTCGACAACGTATCCTCGTTTGAAAACGGTTTAGTTATTTTTCTATTAACTCTCGTCTTCAAAGCAATAAATCGATCCTCAGAATAGGTATTTCTTGCTGTAATATCATCTTGTTGCATTTCTTGCTGTTGTAAATCAAGCTCTTGGTCATCACATTTTTAAGTTGCTTAAACTTTTCTGACAATTGTTCCAACGTAACTTCAATTATGCCAAATTTTATATCTCTTAATTCTGATGATAATAAAGCTTCTAAATTATTTGCACTTTTCGTAAGCAGCTCTTATGATGGTGGGTTTTGCTTTATAATAGCATTCATTATGAAACTATTTGTATCAAACACTTTCGATTTCCTATAAGCACCAGTAATTTATTATTTTCACATTCCCTAATCCTTTTACCCCTCAAGGGGCTCACCTTTAAGGCGGTACAGATTATCACAATTCCGAGGTACCATAGTGATCTTTTCCTTTTCCCAAGGGGTTTACCATCTTTGGTAAACACGGGTGTCGTGACCCCGGGGTATCCTAGTGATCCTTCTCTATTTTCGACCCTCTTTCTTATCATCCCATTTCTTCTTTTCACGTCCAAACCACAGACAAATATTTTAAAATTTACTAGTTCCAATTATTAGTTTTTTCTAATGAGAAAACTTACGTTTTATTACTAACATATTATGGTTTACATTTTGTATTGCGTTAGCTTAGTTCAGTGCTTCTCAAACTTTCAATACTGGCGCCCCCCTTTTCAATCACAATTTTTATCGCGCCCCCCTTATACATTAATAAATTACTGAATGCAATAATAATGCACTTTGATGCTAAAGCTACAATACACGATCTTAATTATAAACGGTACAAATTAATAACATAAGTATTAAATTTTGTATATGTTACTTTTAAGCAAAAGAAATTAAGTATGGGATAATTATTATGTTATTTTCCTTTCTCTAATTTTTAAATTGGAACATATTTTATACGGTGGCTGCTTAGAAGACAAAATATAGATATCAGCTAAATATGAAAAAGAATTCAGAGGGTCAATTTCTAAAAAACTTTGCTCTGCAAGACAAAGCCCATGGAAGTCGCTAATACTTATTAAACTTGTTCTTAATTCAATTATTATTAATAAGATAAGTATTAAATTTTTATATATGTTACTCTTAAGTGTCTTATATTTTAAGTAAATTACTTTTTTAAGTAATAGGTTAATTATATGTTATTTTCTTTCTCTAATTTTAGAATTGGAAACAGATTGAGAAATAATATTTAATTAAAGAATTTATTTCCTTCAGATCCATTCTAAAAGTACAAATGTCATTAAAAATAGCCTAATCTATGTTTGCTCTTTATCATATCCATTACATCTGGCATTCTCGCGAACGTTCATGGCGAGTCTAGGCAACCTAACAAACGTCTGCAGTAAAATGTACCTCGTACACACCAATTCTAGTCAATCTTGGCTGAGATCGATTAGCTACCGAATCTCTCTTGAATGTACATTTCATAATTCACGCGTTAATTATAATTCACGGTATTAAGTATTTTCGGCATTGGATTAAAACAAAATTATAGATATTTTTTAAATCGCGGCAAGCATTTGACGATAATAAAGCATCAACAAGTACACAGACGAGGGCAAATTGATAGTAGTTACGAATGGGTTAGGGATCCATTTCAAAATACTTCAGAAGGGCTCTCAATTACCGAAAAAGAGATCTTCATAGGTTCACATTCAATATGACAAAATTAAAAGGGAGCAATTTTGTAATAAATCATCTTTAATTCTGGATAGAGGTGGATGCTGAATTTTTCTGCACTGAAAACAAAAAGCATTTCGTATACTAATACCATTTTAACATCATACCTTTTGTGAATCCGGGATTTTCTGCGATGGCTACTTTGAGAACAAATATAGATCTGAGCTAAATATCAAAAAATAACTCTGAAAGATGTCAATTTCTAATTTTTAGCCTTCCTTTGAAAAACTTTGCTCTGCAAAACAAGCCCATGGAAGTCACTGATAATTATTAAACTTGTTCTTATACTGGCTGAAATTACCCACTCTTAACACGAGTTTATTTTTTAAAAAATGAGATAATATATTATTCTTCTTGATATAATAGCAGCTTAATTGTAAGGAGAGTAAAAACCAAGTGCATGACAATGTATAAAAAAATGTAAAAATGATTTATTTGAAATGAATACTCATATTATAAACGGTTTTGAATTGAACTGTAATTTTAAGCCTCTTAAATTAGCATTTACAGAATAAATGTTAAGTAATAAAAAGAATATAAAACTCTAATGAATAGCAATTGTGTTATTTTTAATATTTAAAACGAGAAAACCCGGGATCAGGTGTGCACTCGATACCAACATTATTAATGGCCGCGAGAGTGAAGCACCCCAATTCTTTTTTATAATTATTTTAATATACAAGATAAAAATCACAATTTCAGTGAATAATTTAACTAGAGAAAATATACTTTACCTATTTCAAGGATTTTTGTATTTGTCTTTTCATAATTTGAGAAAATATCAATAAAGAAACTGAACTAAATTGTTCCAAATGTGCGTGATAATAAAAGGACACAATTCACCGACACTTTTGCTAAAATTACAGGTACCGTAAAATCCGGCATATAACGCGCACCTACACTTTCAAGCAATTTTTAATTTTTAGGTATGCTCGTCGTATAACGCGCACCCCCTTTTAACAAAAGAAATCTGAAATAGTAATATGTATTGTTTTATGTTTTAGAAGCGAAAATTTTATTCAAGGTATTATCCAGACTTTTTAAAATAGCATACTTCTAGAACTACAACTATTCTTGTTCCGCAGAGCAAGTTGTTTCTCTTAAATAAACAGTGTATCGATACATCTAAATGCAAATTTTTTTATGTCCATTCTTTTTTGTTATTATTAAAGCTATCGTTCTTATACCCGGCATAACGCGTACCCTTAACTTTCGATCTCTTATTTTTGTGTTCAAAGTGCGCGTTATACGCCGGATTTTACGGTGACAAGTTATTTGCAAACAAAACTGTCACATTTTGTTCACGTTATTGTAATTTTAATGTTGTTGGTGATCGAAAAATATCCTGTTGGACTTTCTTTGCTTGTGTCTTTTGACAGGGTGAAGTGCATTTTGCGAGGTACATATGGCTTCATGATTTTCTTGATGGGTTCTTAATGTAGCTATTGAAAATTTTTCCTTTCGTTTCATGTTTATTGCTTTTCTCAAATTTACTTTCGCTAACATGATTTAATAATAAGTGAAATTTTAAGCAAATGTTTCCCTTGTTTGATCAACTTCAATTTCCTTTCAGAGATCACAGATGCCCAATTCTTTTTATATTCTGCTAATTTACATTTTATAAACCATAATCAGTCGTACAACATCACAATTAAAACACAAGTTATTCATAGGGAACAATGCGGCATGTTCAAGAAAATATTTTTACTGAAGAAACAGTGGTCGTGCCGGGAACTTGGGTCACAAACAAGTACTGTAAGATTCTAAAAACGTTTGCCACTCCCAAAAAGGAGATATGTTATCAATTCATTTTAGCTCCCATTAAGACTGTCATATTAGAAGTTCTCTGTCAAGGTCATTGGTAAACAAATAAACAGTTTTTCCCAGAATTAACGATTTTTTGTATTATATATGTTTCAGTATACTCTTAAATTAAATCTGGGTCAATTAATCTTCAAAGTGCTCAATATGTATACATGTATCATAAAACTCTTTCACATTGTGAAAAAAAGCAACAGAATTATACCAATTTACAACTTCCTAAAAAAAGGGATGCATGTAACCATACCAGTAAGTTTGAAAGCCAGCAAAAAGTAATATTTTAGATTAAAAAGAAACGTAATAAAAATCTCTCATCGTAAGGATTACAATAAAGCAAACAAATATTTTTATTTAGTTATAGGATCAAGATATTGAGAGGCGCTCAAAAGTAAGAGTCTTTTATTTTTGATTTTACCTTTTCACCAGATAGTATATACTCATGCCTCAATGTAAATCTGTATTTTTATTATATCAGAGAGTATTTTTTTTTCATTCCAGTAAATTAATTTTTTAACCTTTATTTTCCCGATATATAAATTGCCTTGCCCTCCCAGAGTAGCGCCCACAGTTGAAAACTGGCTTAGTTCCTTTTCTTAGATTTCTTAAACTATTTTGATTATATTTAGCTTTATTTGTGTTCGATTAATACCGTTGGTTAGCCAACCCGCATGTTTGCCTTGTGCGGCGTCCCGTAAGGAGGAAGATTGAGTGGTGGGTGTGGTTTTGGCGCTAGAGCCAAATTTGCCTATGCTGCGCCAAACATTTGTCAAAATATTAAAACACATGATAAAATTCTAAAGTGAATTAGGGACAAGACGTTTTAATAGAAGATTGAAATAAATCAAAAATTATGAAATCGTATTATGATAAAATCAAAATTTGGTGGGAGATTACCTCCACCGTCGACAACATAAAATAACAGATATAATTGTTAGAAACGGCTGAAAATATGAGTAGAGGTTTACAGTAAAACTTAATCCAAAGTTTATAAATAAAATTAGTTTTACTGTTTCTGTGACGTGTTGGCGTTAATGTATTTAAATATTTCTCGTTACTTTTTTGCCAATATTCCGGTAAGACGTATTCATCCGCTTCATACTCTATCATCTTTTCGTCCAGGACCCCTCCAAGTGACTCACCTTCTTTTAGGTGGGTACGGGTGTCACAATCTAGAGTACCCTAGTGATCTTTTCGCTTTTCCCAAGGGGTTTACTATCTTTGGTAAAACACAGTGTCACGACCCGCAGTACCCCAGTGATCCTTCTCTCTTTTCGACCCTCCATCTTTTCATCAATTTCTTCTTTCACGTCAGACCACAGACCTATGAATGTTTGGCGCAGTATAGCCAAAACTGGCTCTTGCGCCATAAAACACCAAATTCACTCACTCACTCGTCCAAGGAATCGTGTATGGGTAATATTTTACTCGGTTTGTGTGGTGCCATTTTTAGTTCTATTTCAGGTTGATTTGTTTTTACTGAATTTTTTTCTCTTCTTTCGTTTAGAATTTTCTTTTTTATCCAGACTTGTAGCAGGTGCAGAAGAGGAACTTAGACCACTGGATGCGATTGATGAAGGGACAGCAATAGACGTAGGAATAGGTGCTCGAGTCTCAGAAATTGAAGCTGCTATTGAAGATGTGGACATCAAGAGGTTTGCTTGAGTTGATGATGTTGAAACCGCAAGGACAGAGGAAGAAGTTTTTGGTACATGCAGAAGCAACTTTAGTGGCGGGCATATAATTTGTGTTATCTTTTCATCTGTTTGAGTAGTAGTGGATGTTATTGAAGTTTTAGCAACCTGGGCATATGTTTGTGTTTTCTGCGGGACTGTTAGTTTGCGGGCTTCTGGACAAGAGATTTAATATTTGTTTTATTTCCACCAAGTCCTGTTTCTATTTTCCATTTTGGGCAGAATCTGGAATCGGATGGATGGGGTTCTGAACAGTTGATACACTTCGGCTCCTAGAGTACAGTCGGTGGAAGATGCCCAACAGACCCGCACATCTAGAGCAAGTCAATTGTCCGCGGCAAAGAAGTTTGCGGAATGTCCAACCTCTGGCATTTAAAGTAGCGCAGAGAGTTCGGAATGTATGGTCGGATTTTGCAATTAAGATATCCAGCTTTAATTGAAGTAGGTAAATTCGGGCTATTAAATGTTAAAATTAAATGCTTTGTAGGAAAAACTGTAGCAAAAGGCTCTACAAGGAATCGGTGAACCGAGAAGCAAAAGGAGATTTTCGTGACATCTCATTAGGCAATGTTAACATAAAAAGCGTGTATTATTCGCTATGTGATCTTCGTTAAAATTTGGGGGTAAAAGAAGGCCTTTACCCGGGCACAGCTGACTTGGATCCATATATGCGAAGCAGACTTCATTCTGGCGTGCCTCCGCCCACGACGGAGTCCAACAAGGGATGCAGTGTGCCGGCCATCTGGCAAAAACCAGGCACAGCGCTTACCTGGAATACACCCAGAATATAGTGATACAGCATCAGGGTGAGGATTCAACGGGTAAACCAGCCACTCCTTATCTGCAGCACTAACCCTACAGCAGTGTCTCTTCGGGGATACCGAAATGCTGCTGGGCCGGGTAAAGGCCTTGTTTTACCCACTTTCAACATTGACAAAGTTTCAACGACTGCCAGATTTTTATTACCATCACTTCCAAACAACGATATGTCAAAGAAATCGCCTTTTGCAGTTTACAAAGCCTTTATTGAAATAGGCGGTGAACCGAAATCTATAAAATGATTACGTTCCGGGGATCTACTCATTGAAACCAACTCCGCTATTCAAACAAAGTCTCTTCTCCTCGCCAAAACCTTTTAAAACTCGTCTTTAAGTGTAACTCCACTCAAATCTTTAAACTCTTGCAGAGATATCATTTCAGAACCTGACGATGTGTGTGTGTGAGCACTCCTGAATCAGAAATACTTGAAGGCTTCTCTGATCAGGGTGTTACTCAGGTCAGGAGAATCACAATAAAAAGAGACTCTACAATAATTCCCACAAAACATTTAATTTTGACATTTAATAGCACAAAACTACCAAACACAGTAAAAGCTGGATATCTGATTGTAAAATCCGCCCCTATATACCGAATCCTCTGCGCTGTTTTAAGTGCCTGATGTTCGGACACTCACAAACTTCTTGCGGAGGTCAACTTACTTGCTCTAGATGTGCATCTGTTGGACATGCTTTTACAGATTGCATTCTAGAGCCTAAATGTATTAACTGTTATCAAACCCATTCCGCCGATTTAAACTCTGCTAGAGTGAAGAACGAAAAAGAAATTCAATAATCAAAACCAATAAAAATATGTAATGCTGGGCGAGAGTGGCCAATTCACAAAAGTATAAAACTGTAACAAGGTTGCCAAAACATGAACTGCAATGACAACAACCCAAACAGATGAAACCATTATAAAAATAGTCGGCCCACCTTTAAAATTACTGCAACCATTAATATCCGTTCCAAAGCCATCTATATCTTCCTCAGTCCCTGCAGTTACTAAATCCTCTACATCAACTTAGGCACAACTCTTACCATCCACATCTTCTGTTACATCATCATCAGAATCTCAACCACCTATTAATTTAAGGTATCCGACTACGTTCAAACCGTGAATTTGCAAAAGCGTATAAGTGGATAATATTTATGATATTTAGTGTCACTTAGATTAGAAAATGTATATAAAATTGTTTTAAGAATAGTATTACAATAAAAAAATTATTTAAGTACAATATTTTGACAAAAAATGAACATAGAATGACCCATTTTCAAAATATTCTGCTTTTGTGAAAAATGCTTCTATTATAATTATGTTTTGCCTGTATATAGCTCAGACCTCTGTACAGAGGATCAACTAGAATTTTTGAAATATATAACTTGGAAATGGGTTTATCCATATCTTACGACAAAAAAGGGGAGCAATTTCAAGAAAATGATGCCGATAATATTATATTTCAATTGGTTGTAACTCTGAAAATAAAGTGAATTTTTCAAAAATCATAGTTGAGCCTCTGTACAGAGGTCTGAGCTATATACAGGCAAAATATTATTATAATAGAAGCATTTTTCACGAAAGGAGAACATTTTGAATAAAGGTTTTTCTAACTTAATTTTTTGCCGAAATATTGTAGTTAAATAATTGTTTTTGTTAAAATGTCCTTAAAACAATTGTATACATGTATTCTAATCTAAGTGACACTAAATATCATGAAAATTATCCATTTATGCGCTTTTTTAAAATCATTGTTCCAAACGTAGTCGGATACCTTAACAGATACTGCTCCCGACATAACTAATAGTTTATCTAACTCTGCTGCATCTCACCTCATCCACTATATCAATGTTTACACCCTTACCAGTATGTCCTGTTTTTCAAATTACTACCACTACATCCAATACCATACCTTCTACTTCCCAGGATGGAAAACTAATTTCAAAACCCCGTAAAAAAAATGTCCTCCTAAAAACACATGCAACACTATAAAATTAAAAATAGAAATTAAGATGGCTCCTCATAAACCTAGGAAATCAGCATCGGTAGAATACACCAGTGGTGCGCAAACTTTTTTCGACTGCGACCCCTTTTGTAGAGAGAAAATTTTTGGCGACCTCTAGAGATAAATGTTCACAAGTACGATGTAAATAGGTGCATTTCTTTCGTTTTATCGAATAAGAAAATCATCATTTCGGCCGCATTAATATTATTTTACAATTTAAAGAAATTATTTTTGGTGTAACATAAAAAGTCGTATTGCGCTTTTATTGAGATGTACTAATGGCTGCAAGTTTCTGTTATCTCATCGATGTTCGGATGTATGTTTGCTAATTGCAATTCGCATATCATCTTCAGGGGTTCAAACGAGAGCGGTGTTAGTTTTTTATTGAAACTAGTTTGCTGAGTCAGTTTCACACATAAATACGTTGATGCAAATTAGCTGTTGTGATACAGTGGCATTCTTGCATAGAACGGGATATTGCTTTTCCACGGATAGCCAAAATTTTTGGCAAGGCTGAGTCTTAAATTGATGATTTCGAAGAGTATAATCACTAATCAAATCTATCAATTGCTCTTTCTCACTAATTTGAAGCGTTGAACTGCATATGTGTCGTAGGAAAAATGGATCACGAATTCAACCGGAATAGGTTTTCAGAAAATCCTCGAATCTTCTCGAAAATTTTCTTGTAACTTTTTCAATGTGATTGGAAATGATGTTTTAAATGTAAATATATCTATATCATTTTCATGATAAAATCGTTAAAGCAAGGAACATGTCGGTGTTGTTTTATTCAGTTCAGTTTGCAGAGACTAAGCTTATTTTTAAGAGCTTGAATTTTACTGGCTGAAGTTATGATAGTTGAATTCTCACCCTGCAAGCTCAAATTTAAAGTGGTTAAGTTTTCGACTAAATGATGTTTGATATATCAACGCAATCATGTTTGCGTACCATTTTTCTGCAAATCAAATATCCGTCGTAGTATTTTCTCACGTGAGAGCCATCTGACTTCGGTGTGTAACAGTAATCCTCTCTCATACGGTGAGCCATCTCATTGAAGTATTGAAAAGAGACGGTTATTAAGACTGTGCATTTAATGTGGTGGTGAACTAACAGCGTCTTGTAATATGTTGTGCAACTCTTCATCCATATCTTTTGCAACAAGAGCTTGCCGATGAACCATACAGTGATTAAATACGATATGAGGCACCACTTTCTGGATTAAGCCTCTGAGCTCTTTGTTCGAACCTGTTAATGCTGCAGCACCATCAGTACAAACCGCAACACAGTTTGCCCAGGTAACGGACTTTGCTTCAAAATATTCCTTTATTCGAATATTTTTTTCTCCAGTTGTTTTTCCTTCCAAACTTTTGCAACATAAAAACGTTTCTGTTATATCTTCACATTAAAAATAAATCTAACATAAATAATTAGTTGTAATATTTTAGTAATATTGGTAGTTGTTCATTCAGTTGTAAAACAAATACAGATGAATTTTGTTTGCGTTTTATTACTTCTGACTCGATATTTTGGTACAGGAGAAGTGCTGCTTACACGCGAATCTCGCTGATAATGGTATTCTTTTTAGTTAATTTCCATATTTATTGCCATGCATAGCCGTTATCTCATCTTAGTTTCTGCAGGAAGGATAAGGGTATTACTCAATTGTATGGGGTTTCATTGTTTTCACAATGAAAAACTTCTAAAGAAGTTCATGCTTTCTGGTATTGTTGTAAATTTCTTTAGATTTGCACTTTGAGTTTCAGATTTTCAGCTCGTCTTTGAAAAAATCGGCATGTTTATTTTGAAGTTCTTTATGTTTTAGTTTTCAGATGCCTTTTTTAATTTAGCTGGTTTCATATACTCATTTCCTAATTTTTTCGTTGCAAATGACACGCATATCGGGCGTTCTTCATCATCAACACAAATGTAAAACCATGCTTAATAAATTCCTCATTGTATTTTTCTTATTTTTTTTTTAGATGGGGCATTTAGTTCAAATTTTGAGACTCCTCATCAGTATTTGTTCGTTTTGTTAGCTGAAGATGTAATGCCGCAATTGTACGTATTACCCATTTATCCATAATGAATATAGGGGGTTAATTTTTTTTTAACTAAAACAAATATTTAAAAAAAAATTATTTTTCAAGAAATTCAATAAAATTAACAGAGATTTTTCTCTAATGATAGCAAATACCTGATAACAAAAAGCAGCGAAGCCCTATAAAAATATAAAAAAATAATAATTACACAACGTTACATGATAAAAATCGAGGAGAAACTAAAAGAATTGCTGGCCAACTGTTACATTCTACAACTTTACATGGAAACGTGCAGTAAAACATTCAACGATAATTTTTGGTCGTTTGGTTGGCCTTGGATTGGTACGCATGTCTACAAGATAACTCCCACAGCCCTTGATTACCACTCCATCTCGTACGGTGCACATGCTCAGTGCGCACCGTTCGACACAGTACGTATAACATCAATGCGTCGGACAAATAGGCGCTTTTCAGTAAAACTGGCGAATTACCGCGAAGAGGGCGTCATCTACCGGAGGGAAAAATTTGCGTCTTCACACTTTACATACATTACGCATTACGGTCAAAGAAAGAGCGAACAGCAGGAAATTGCAATTAAACTGTAAGTGACGGCGTTTCACTCTTTATATGTACACTGTATGGTATGCAGCATGCAGGCATAATGCATTTCATAAAAATTTGGCGACCCCTAGTTTGCGCACCTCTGGAATACACAACGGATGAGGAAGATACGTTCATATACGACATAGAAGAAGAGGTAGAATCAACTAAGTATTATTAGAAGATTATGGGACGAATATTGTCAAAATGAGGGTTGAGAAACGTGAACAATATTCACACACGTTGACCCCAACCCGTGTTAGATATAGTTCAAATTAATTCTTTTCCTTTTTATTTTTATAAAAATTTTTTTGAACGAACTGTACAGAATTTTAAAACCAATTTTTACATTTAAAATCGACATATTTCAATTTAATCTTTGCTTTACGCAATTCTTAGGTCTAAAACAATCTAATGTTTCAAGATGTTAATTGGTTTGGTGAGGGTAATTCCCCCGCCAAAAATTGTTTGCTTTTGCTATTAGAATACTTTTTATACATGTTTTGATGTTTTAACTTTTACCATGAGCATATATTCAATATTTTTAGATGTTTTAACTGTTGTTTTCATATTTTAACACATGTTTGGCGCAGCTTAGCTTAGGTTTGGCTCTTACGCCCCATAAACCCAAACACTTATACTCACTCCTAAACTCTTAATAACCTGCGAGCGTTAAAAGCGGTTCGCGAAGTACTCATCATCCTGGCTGGCTCGCCACAAATGTTGCGTGTTCATCATTTAAAATAAAATCTTCGGTCCAGGAATGATGAAATGCTGGTTAATTTATAGCACACAGTTTATTCACACATAAAACAAGTTATATCCTTTAATTACACAGACTATATACACGTTACCTACGTATGAACTTTAAACTTCGCAATACCACACACCCAGAGCTCGTAACAATCCAAACCGCAGCATATAACGTACTGGGCAGAACTTAAAAATAATTGCATTCATTTTTTTAGATACTAGGTTACAAATTGGGAGGAAACCACACATTGTGTGTGGCCAATTTACTACTTCCATAGCTCCCTTTTCAACATCCTCCCACCTTTTGAGTAGCCCTGGAATGATACTCAAAACATTTAAAAACCTTAAAAGTATATAATACTTAACGCGTAAAATGTTTTCTAAATTTAACTTACACATGAAAGAATAATATATTATCAAGTATAAAAGCTAGCTTAAAATTTTAAATTTTACAGACGGACTGGTGGTTTTACCACTCCTTGTTATAACTGAAGTTGAGTCATCAGCAACACTTAACGCAGGACTGTCCATCTCAAGGCGGAATAATCTCCGAATTTGAATCCAAGAATTCCGAATTTGCAGTTTTAATAACAGCAAGTTTTATCTGTCCATCTTGACCAGGAATCAGTTTTTCTACACGAGCCAAGTCCCAAAAAATTCGTTTTCTTGTTAACGTCTTCCAGAAGAACTATTTCTCCTACTGCTTTCAATGGTTTGGTGGCCGGATTTTACAGATTGATGACGTAGCTGTCCCAGGTACTCAGATCGAAATCGTTTTCTAAATTGATCTCTTATGCTCTGGATGTACTTAGCTCTCTTGCTTAATTTTTCTTTATCGACCAAGTTGATATCGGGTACGCCAGACTTCGGAATTTCTCTCAGAAAAATTTCTGGTGTTAAAGGTGAAATATCACGAACGTCGTCGGATACGTACGTAAGAGGTCTTGCATTGATAATTCTTTCACAGTCACATAGCACTGTTAGAAGCTCTTCGTAATTAAGTGCAGCACGATCTAGAAATTTGCGTAAAATTTGTTTCACAATTTGCACTAAGCGTTCCCACCACCCACCCCACCAGGCGGTGGTTGGAGGGCTGAACTTCCACTGAATTTTAAGTTCCGAAACTTTTGAAAATAACTTATCCCAGTGAAGCTCATGTAGAAGCCTTTCCTCCTGTGAAATTTGTCCCATTATCTGAATAAATGGTAGTGTTGGTCTTCCATGTCGGGCGATGAAACGTCTTAATGATTGGAAAAAGGTCTCTATTGTTGAAGATGTGGTTAACTCTAACACACACGCATATATATATATACAGTGTTGGCCAAAATTTTGGACACTTTTAGAAATTTTTATGTTTTTTAAATTTTTATGCTAAAAGAAAATGTTAGGTTTCACAAAATGTTAAATCATTTATTGTTTTAAAGAGAATTCAATACTGAATTCCATAAAAAACATTCAAATATTTACAATGCAAAAAAAAGTTAAGCAGCAATAATTACCGATATGCATTAGACACTGATGATAGGAGTGAGTTATCAGTACTTAGTAGGGTAGCCTTTATTTTTTATTACAGAATCACATCAATATTTCATTGAGCTGACGATAGTTTTAAGTTTTTCCTTCGTTGTTACTTGATGCCAGGAAACAATTATAGCCTCAATTAGTTCCCTTTTAATTGATGGGTGCCTCCTTCGGGCAAGAGTTTTTATACGGTGTCACAAGTTTTCGATAGGACTGAGGTCAGGACTGTTTTGCAAACCAGGACAACAATAATATTTTTAGTCAAGAAGCAATGACTAAACAGAACAGACTTTAGACACCTTGAAAGAGATGTAAGATGAGAAATGTAATGAGAAAGTCGTCTTTCCTATGCTGAATTCAGTGACTACATCTAGAGCCCGAAAGTTTTGCTTATGATATCAAGAGACAATTTGAATAAAAAAACAAAGCAGGAAAAGCATAAAAAAAGGTGCATCACATCTGTTGATGAAAGAAGAATAAAAATAGTCTCTATGATAGAATAATGTCATCAAAGGCCATCAGAAGTGACCATTAGACTGCTGTTTCTGTCAGTTTGGGAATAATCAAGAGAAGATTAACAGATGATGGACTACGAGGTAGAATTCCACGAAAAAGCCTTATATCAATTTACAGAAGCTCAACAAAATGACTACAGGAGGCAAAAGAACACATTAATTGGACAAATGATCAATGGTTACATGAAGCGATGAAACTAAGATATCGTTATTCGGCTGTGATCGGCGAAAATATGTAGGACGTAGAATATGAGAGATTGATTGATTGATTGAATATTAACGTCACACTGTTCAGCTACACGAGGGCTTTTGGCGACGGACCACGTAATTTTGAACCATGATCAAGTGACGTGGACGACACCTGAGCTGGCACCCTCCCTCTCCCAACTACCACACCACACCAATGGGAGGACGTTTCAACTCTCGACAGATTTAACGTGCATCGCTGCCCTACGCGGTGGGTCTTTAGTGGTACTGGGCTCGAACTCGTGACAAGGCAAGCCACGATCTCATACCTATACCATTCGGCTTCCGCGGCCACCGTAAAATAGGAGAAGAGCTATATTATGACAACAACCGGCAACTCAAGCAACCGTGAAGAATCCAATTACTTTTATGATTTGGCCATGCATATCAGCAGATGGTACTGGTTGCCTTCATGTCATCGATGGGACATTGAATGTGAGAAAATACATTGACACTATTCCATAACCCAAACTTCTAAATTCCATTAGGGATCTCTTTACCAACTGTGCTTCATTTATTTTTCAGAAGGATACTGCTCCCTATCACACACAACACAACTGTCGAAAGAGTGGTTTCGTACAAAGAGCATAGAATTGTTGTTCTTTCCAAGAAACAGTCCTGACTTCAATCCTATCGAAATCTTGTGGCACGTTTGAAAACTCTTGCCCGAATGAAGCACCATCAAATAAAAGGGAACTAATTGAGGCTATAAAATGTTTCCTGGCATCAAGTAATAACGAAGGAAAAACTTAAAAACTATCGTCAGCTCAATGAAGCAACAATTTGAAGCTGCAATAAAAAAAAGTATATAAAGACTACATTAATTACTAAGTATTGATAATACTTAGCGATCATCAGTATTCTAATGTATATCGGTATTTACTAAAGCTTAACTGTTTTTGTACTGCAAGTATTTGAATTTTGTTTTTTGTAAAGAATTTAGTTGAAAATTCTCTTTAAAATGATATATACGACTCTGCATTTCGTGAAACCTAATATTTTCGATAAGAATAGAAATTTAAAAAACATAAAAATTTCCAAAAGTATCGACAATTTCGCCCACCACTGTGCACATATATACGGAGGTAAACCTTTCACGCACGAGAGTTACCTTAATAAAAACTCACAAAAATCCGCGGGCCACACATCTGTAAAAAATAAAGAAATCACACAGAAAAGTTACATAGAAAAGACACGTTTGATTCATAAGACTGCAACTGTATGAAATCAAATTACAATAAGAATTTTTTTTTTTAAAAAAAATTTAAAGGTGTTGAAAGGAAGTGTTATAAAAAATATATACAAATAAAAAAGATATATAATTGAGGGAGATGGGTTATTTGAATCTTTTAAATTTTTTTTTTTCTTCATTAAAAATTTTTTTGTTGTTGCAATGGGAAAAATTATGTGGAAAGCCATGAAGCCACCTGTTTCTAAAATGATTTAAAAAAAACTCTTTGACTCATAGTCACATGAAAAAAAGCAATCAAGTTTCCCCAGCCAATGGACTAAATTCATGTGACATCTTAGTCCATGATAACTGACCACTTTTTTTCGGCCAATCGTTCATAAATTAATGCGACGTCATAATTATATCATAAATAAATCACGTTTTTCCCAGCCAATTGTTCATGTGCTTCACTGTTCCCCTTTTGCTTTTGCAGGAATTTTTCTTTTAGAAGTTTTTCAATGATATAATAATGCACATAGTTAAACAAAATGCACTTAATTTAAAAGTATTCGTATAATGTAAGTATTTTTTTTTTATAATTTTGAAAACTGTTTGAAGAATTTTAGCACGTGAACTCTTCACACAATCATCAAATTTTAAATGTTATATAAAAATTACAAGTTGAACATTTAGTATGTCAATTTTTAATCAATAGGAAACACGTGATTTCCGTTATCATGTGACCATCATGAATTTAGTCCATTAGTTCATGCGCTTCCTTGTTACCAACTTTTGCTCTTTGCACAAACTTTCTCTTAAAAAGTATATTTTTGTCAACAACAATGCACATATAGGTATACAAAATGCATTTTATTTAAAAGTACATGCATAGAATAAGACTTTTTAATTTTAAAATTTTTCTTAAGAAATATTTTTTTTATAACATTTGAATATCTTTACCCAATTACGAAATTTGAAGCACTGTTTTAAACGCCTGTTTTGAATTCAATGGAGAACACATGTTTGTCTTTATCATGTGACCACCATGAATTGAGCCCATTCATAAAGTTTCTTTCAAATGTCTGTCTATCAGCCGAGTCCTTGTTTTTTTTATTTCATATTCTTCATTTTACTAAAACGCTGTTTGCACATGTAGGTACTTTCAAAAGTAGAAGACATGAAACAATGCAAGTATACGAATTCCTGAATACTCGTTTTCGGTCACGTACTCCGAATAAAAATCGAATTGTAAGATTTTCAAGAATTTACATTTTACCGATTAATCACACTGCACATCTATAAATTCTACTTGCCGTTCAAATTGGACTGCAAATAGAATGTTCCTGCTAGCTAATCTTAGTAAATAAAACCCAAAATAAATGTTAAGATATTCCCTTTCCAAAATTTTATTCTTAATTTGAGATCAAAACAATAAACAAATAAATTTGAACCTTACATCATGTAAATAGTTATTTTCATATATTCATTTATATTCGTTGAATGAATAAATTATATGACTGCGAAAAAAATGTGTTTAATTGAATATACTTACTATAAATTAGAAGAGGTGCTATTTTAAGAGAAAAAATAAACGATCACACATTAGCTGTACACGCTAATTGCTAGGCTGGATCTCCGTTTTATATTTGATTTTTCGGAATCACATTTCGCTACAACCTAGAATTACACACACACGTTACTTTACGTTCTATTAACCTAAATGAATCGATAGCCTGATGTGGGTGGATTAGGACCAGGCTATTAGTTTTAATTTGTATTTTTAGGATGGAAGACACACAAAAGTGTTTTTGCCTTTAATTGACTACAACAGTATAATCTTTCACTGATTACTTAAACATCTTGCAATCTTCAGTTTGCTTCAATACGAACAGCTCTATAATAATGTTTGTTATCATGGTTTCACCTTTTTAATACAAAATATGTCCGGTATGAATATTTTGTAATTATATTAAACAATTTTTGAAGTTATACTTCTTTTGGCGCGTTAAGGAAAAATGATGAGAGTGAAATTTTACGATGCGCGCGCACACTGTCACACACAAAAAAAATCCTACACCCTGCATTTTATTTTTATTTGTCTAATAACTTTGGAAGTTACTGAGGGATCTTGGCTATATGGGTGTCGATCGAATTCGCGTGCCCCCACCTCCACATGTATTTGATATCTGTGTGCTTGTGGTTGGGATAGGGGAAGGTTTGAACACTAAAATATCAGTCCTCCATGTTATTTCTATGGGGAAGGAAATTTTTTTCTTGAAAATGAGAGTTGATCGTCTTTTTGGAAAGGGACAGGGCAAATGAAATAAACCTGTTAACAGAAATTACGCGAGACTATCAAATGTGGCACGATATCTTGTAAAAATCAATGTGCATAAAATATTGTTCTCATGAAATTTTAAGTAGGTATTAGCGTTGTTACATTTAAAATGCTAATGATTTTTTAGAATGGTATAAAATAGTAATGTCGAATAAGTTTTGTTTCACTAAAATCTGTGAAAATTGGAAACTGGAATGTAGTTATTTCGCTTAACTATATGCTCTAGTTGTACTGTGATTTTTTTTATAATTTTAATATTGATATTCATGGCTGTTTTTATTTTCAGAATAGGAGAATTTAGACAGAATAAAAACCAACACAAGGAAGGAAGGAAGAGACGTAGAAAAAATCCAAGACGCCTGTGAGAAAAATTATACAATTTCTTATAGAAAAGAAGATGAATTACATAAAAATGGAGTGTTTTAGCAAAGTTTACTATGTTTAACGTAGAAGGTTCTTAAGTGAAAATTAAGATGATTCTGTCTTAGGACTTTAGATTTTTAGATCTAAAACTCTGCTATTTTCTCGCTCAGATAAGACAATACATCATTAGATATAGAAAGATATTATTGAAAACATTTTGCCTATAAAAATTCTCAAAATTGTCTTTTGAATGATGCTGACTCCCAAACGGTTTTGTTTAAGTTCTCTCATGGAAAATCGGTTAAGTCATATGAATTTTGAAGAAAAGGTTTCGGATTTGAAAAGCCTTATAAGTTCTAAAGATATTCAACCAGAAAAAATTTCTATGCAGTTTCAAAGGTTTTCAACTGCATGCTAATAGCATGCTTAAAACTATGTGGCTCATCACCAAAAGTAATGCCTTTTTGAAGGGTTGTTATTTCAAACCAATCATTCATCAATTACAAAAGAACAGCCTAATATTTATCTTTCAATGCAAGCTTATATATATTGTTTTATGGAACACAAGTTGGTTTGTGTCCTTTATGAAGAAAGTATGTAATACACAGTGTTATGAAACACCTTATAGGTTTCATTTAAATTGTAATAGAGGATATAATTTTAGTTAAAATTTACATAATCAATTTTGCTATCATTAATTACATTTTAGAATATTTTGAGCAAACTGAACTGAAATTAGGTGATGATACCTTATTTAATTTAAAAATACCATATTCAGCTAGATTTAATTTTGTGCACTGATTTAAAATAGAATTACATTTCGGATTTCAGAATTGTATTCGAAAGAGACTATTTCTCATAAAAGATTATATAATTAAAAACCGCCTTCTACAAAAAAGGACGCAGTCTCTTCACATCGCTTAAAATTAAATAAGAATTTATGTGATCTTAATTTGATATTTCTAATTTTGTAAACAAGATGGCTACTTCTTCGAATGGTACCTTAAAACATCATTTGAATAATTTGCCCAACAAAAAGCCTGAAGTTCGTCAAATATGCAAGAATTATTCCAATCTCAGTGGTCATTCAAGTTCTCATTTACATATTCATACCAAGGAAAAGCCTCATGTTTGTGAAATATGCAACAAGGCATTCTATCAAAGTGGTTCTTTAATGCAACATTTACGTCTTCATACGAAGGAAAAGCCTCATGTTTGTGAAATATGCAATAGGGCTTTCTCTCAACGTGGTGATTTAAAAAGACATTTACGTATTCATAGCAATGAAAAGCCTCATGTTTGTGAAATGTGCAACAAGGCATTCTCTCAAAGTGGTTCTTTAATGGAACATTTACGCATTCATACGAAGGAAAAGCCCCATGTTTGTAAAATATGCAACAAGGCATTCATTCAAAGTGTTCATTTAAAAAGACATTTACATATTCATAACAATGAAAAGCCTCATGTTTGTGAGATATGCAAGAAAGCTTTCTCTGAAAGAGGTAATTTAAATACACATTTACGTATTCATACGCAAGAAAAGCCTCACGTTTGTGAAATATGCAACAATGCTTTCTCTCAAAGAGGCAATTTAAATACACATTTACGTACTCATACCAAGGAAAAGCCTCATGTTTGTGAAATATGCAACAAGGCATTCTCTCTACGTGATCATTTAAAAAGACATTTACGTATTCATAACAATGAAATGCCTCATGTTTGTGAAATATGCAACAGGGCATTCTCTCAATGTGGTCATTTAAAAAGACATTTACGTATTCATTCCAAGGTAAAAAGCCCCATGTTTGTAAAATCTGCAATAAGGCTTTCTCTCAAAGTGGTTCTTTAAAGAGACATTTACGTATTCATACCAAGGAAAAGCCTCATGTTTGTGAAATATGCAACAAGGCATTCTCTCAACGTAGTGATTTAAAAAGACATTTAGGTATTCATAACAATGAAAAGCCTCTAGTTTGTTGAATATGCTACAAGGTCTTTCAGTCAAAGTTGTGATTTAAGAAGATATTTGAGTATTCTTACTCTAGAAAAACCTCATGCTTGATAATAGGTATTCTCTCCTAGTCATAGTTTGATAGTGCATTGCATAATTACACCAAGGAAAAGACTCATATTTTGGAAATATGGATTAAGACTTTCAGTCAAAGTAGTAATTTAAAAAGACATTTAATTTTGTTCATACCAATTGAAAATGTACATTTATATATATATATATCCAGGATTAGCAATAATTTATCTTAAGGATATCATGTCTTTTGAATATGTTGATAGCCGTTTTATCAGATTAATAAATTGTGAGCATATTTGTGCATTTATACCATTCAAGAAAAATGTCAATTGTGTGATATATCCAACATATTTTGCATCGAAGTGGTAGTATAAGAAGACATTTAATAAATCTATATCAAAGAAATTTTTTATGTATGTATAGTTTCTGTGAAAATGCTTTCTCTCAAATTTGTTACTTAAAAATGCTTTTGCGCACATTCATGCCTCTCAAAAATTTGAAGTTTTTTATACTTATATATTTAATATTTTATATTTATTTATATTTAATTTTTTAAAATTCAATTTTAATTTTATTCTCCTGAGAAATTTTAAAGCCTTATAATTGTTACAGTTTTCAATTATTTTTCGCACAAAGGCTTCACTTGAAAATTAATTTTCACATTTACAAATAATAGTTGAAGGAATGATATAATTTTGAATGATTTCTTCTGACATAAGAGAAATGCCACATGGACGTGAAGTACAAGAATTATAACATGACTTTAGTGATTTTTTTTAAAGTTGGCAAGTTTTAATTTTTTTAATAATTTCTTTTAGAACAGGGGTGGCAACCCAAATGACCTTACGGGCTTCTTCGGGAAAAACATTATAATCCCGTGGGCTGCATATAAAAATATATATCTCCATATTAGATTTGGTCCCATGAAAAACATTTATTGGATAGAAAATTTAAAACAGAATGAATTATTTTAATTAATTTCTTTATGTTTCATGTATACAAATATAGGTGTAATATAATAATAATAATGCAAGGATTAAATAATGTTTGATTTATTAAATTAGTGAGATATTTGTTTCAGAAATTTTTCACTTAGTTTTTGTCTGTCCAGCTTAATTGGGTGTATTTACATATCGTAATTGATGTTGCAGATTCTCGTCAGTAAGTCTGAGTGTTATTTTTGATAAATTTCATTTTCAAAAGTAGTAGTTCGATAACAATTTTTTTTTATAAATAAGACTCAGCAACTGTCCTCGTTCCCCCCCCCCCTCAATAGGTCAGTTTCCATAAATGCGTTCAAGTCTTTTAAACAGCAAAACATGCCAACAAATTCGAAGTGTGTCCGTCTAAAAGTTAAAAACGGTAATATTTATTTGCAACGCCCCTTCAGCCCTCGCAACAACCTTTCGGATTCTCAAAACACTTTCTGTAGCAGATTTCTACTCCATAAAAGGAACATGCCTACCAAATTTCTAACATGTAGATTTAATAGTTCAAAAACCGGGGAAAGTTTATATAAAACCCCTTTAAACCCTCCCCACACCCCTTGGAGTTCAATTTTTTTAAAACCCCTTTTGTGGTTCAACTTTATATAAAGGAACAGGCCTCAAATTTCAAATTTTTGGTCAATAGTTCAAAACGGAAATACTTATCATAACACCGCTTTAAATCCCCGCAAAACCCCAAGGTTCATTTTTTGGCTAAACGAATTTTTTTGCAACCCTCTACCCCGGAAAGGGGAAAAACCCCAAATTTCAAGTTTATAGGTCTAATAGCTCTAAAACCAGAATATTTATCTCTGACGCCTCTTAAGTCCCCGGAATGCCCCCTTTGGGGTTATTTTTTTAAAACCTTTTTAGTAGTTAACTCCCACTCCCCGAAAGAACATGCCTACCAAAGATTTCAAGTTTGTAGGTCTAATAGTTCAAAAACGGAAACATATATATATAACGTCCTTTAAGCCCTTAGAACTCCCATTAGTTGTGAATGTAGTTGTACTAACTCCGCACTTTGTTCCTGTAGAAGCGCTCACGGACTTTTTGTAAGGTCTTCATAACACCAAAATAACCTCCAGTTGGACTGCCATGGAATTCCTTAAGGATTGTCAGTACTCTTGTCTTTGGGAGCGTTAATTGCCCCCTGAATGCTTTTCCGTCGTCAGACTTCTATTTTCGACATAACACCATTTTTCAGATAGAGATAGTCCCAAAGAACCCAGTAACGCATCGTTGTGGGATGGAAATGTGGCACTTGGATGGACTTAAATTAAGAGGTTAGCTTCTTCAACCTTTGTAGCACACCTCTGATATTGTTAAGATGTTCTTCGAAGGAACGCCTACAGTGATAATGTCATCAAGGTAAACCAGTCAGACCTTGTACGAAAGTCCTGCGAGGACTGTTTCCATAAGGCGCTCGAATGTTGCAGGTGCATTACACCTGCCTAAAGGCATAACCTTAAATTGCCACAGTGCTTGTCCTGTGTTGAAGGCAGTCTTCTCTTGATCGTCAGGGTGAATTTCTACCTGCCAATACCAGCTCTTGATATCTAAAGTAGAAAACCAGGTATTGCCAGTAAGTGTATCAAGAATGTAATCCATTCTTGGCAGATGATAGATGTCCTTCTTGGTGATGCCATTCAACCGATGATAGTCCAAACAAAATGTGGTAGATCCATCTTTCTCCTTGACCAAGATGATGGGAGATTCCCAAGGACTTGACGGTGGCTGGATGACATCATTAATCTTGCATGTCCTTGATGAGGTTTTTGGATTTCTTGTTTAGCAAACGGTAGTCGTCGGGGGTGCTGCTTAATAGGAGGATGCTCTCCCGTATCAATTCGGTGTTGTGTTAGTTTAGTTCTTCCAAAGTCCTCAGATGTTCTGAAAATAGGTTGTGGAATTCTTTAATCAGCTCTCGTGTCGAACATGTGTTTCTCGTCTAAGACTCAGTATTTTGTAGTAAATCTTTGACTAGATTGCTGAAGCAAGGTCTTGGCTATTGCTCTTTCGATCTACACAGGTGACAGGAGCACAAACTGCAATTACCTCTCCTTCCTGGATAGTCCTCGTCTTAACACTGATGTTAGTCACTCTTACTGGGATAACTGACTTCAAGAGGTCGACTACCGACGAAGTTATCAGTACTCCTGTTTTTAAACTGTCTAAATCAGGATAATCAATTAGACTGAATCGGAATTTTCTATTTTCTCCTACTAAACTGGATATTATACATTCAGTTCTTGGTGATAATGAGATGTTGGGTTTTGCTATAAATTTCTGGTTGGATTCCAATTGAGTTTGTAAGCGAAAGGAGTGATACATTCAAATTTTGAATCATATTCTATTTTCAAAGTCCAGTTTGAAGTTACTGTTCTTCAGAGTTTTTTAGCCCAAAGAATACAGGGATCGGAAATTCTGCTAATATGCCGTATGGCGATAGTCAATTTTTCCAAACCTTAGAGGGATGTTATTTTCCCCATACACAAATCGTACTCGTCACTGTTTTAAGGAAATGGGGGTGCGTCCAGAAAATTTTTAACTTTTGGTTTCGGGGCAAATCTTCTCTGATTATAGACACAGGCCCCAGTATCGACAAAAGGGCACGAGATGTTATTAATCTGTCCCTTCACGAAGAGTCTTTTTGCGCTGCCATTCCTGCAGTTCTGGGGAATCTTTGATGGGGCAATTCTTTATCGGGGCCCTCCCCCGCGAAGCCCCAAAATTAGTTTTCCTGTTTCGAAGAAGGCGGTGTTCTTTCCTTCTTTTCCCCGAAACAGTTTTTTCTCAATTGCCCCTTTCCCATTGCATCTCCAGCAGATTACGTTTCTCCTGGTTTCTCCCCTATATGGTTTCAATTTTCTCCCCAATTCCTTTATCTACTTCATGCTAAAGATTCACGGGACACATCCGCTGTCACTGGCTCCTCGGTTGGACTGGCGGTGGGGGCCTCCAATTTCTAACATATAATAGGGCAAATTTTAGATTCTGGACATCTGCCATTCTTACGGCCTCTGGTTTTTCCTCTTTCATCCCTCCACGAAATACTGTAGAAATCTTTTTTTCCAATTTTTTGGGTAGTCTATAAAACTAAGTAGGCGAGCCTTTTATTTCGGAGGCCTTCTAAAAAACCCCCCCGGTTTTCGGTGTCGTGTCTTCATCTGCAGCATGCTGATTTTCTGGTTTAACCGAAGATACAGAGCATTATAGGGGAGTTGAATTTTAGCCGCTCTGTGTCGAGAATGTCTGCAGTTCTTCAGCGGGTTCTCCTCTATGGGATGCTGTAGCTGACATCTTTTTATCTCTTCAGTCTATCTTTTGCTTCTGGGTATAGAAAAATTTCGTCTTATATACCCGTTTGTTTTTGTCATTGGTGACGTTTCACTGCACTAGAGACAGGCAAGGCGGGAGCACAATCTTGTTTTCTTTTTTTATTTCCGCCAGCTAGAAGTTTCTTTTCAAGATCTTCCACTCTTTGTAACAGAAGGCTAAAATTTCCACAGTTACTTCCTCAATTCTTTCATCAACTTTCTTTCTGATCCTTTCTATTTCTCCTCTATTTTCCCCCGTTTTCTCTTCAACTATTGCGATTTCTTCCATTTTTCCGGCTATTCTGTCTTCTACACTGTTTGATTTTCTCTTCAACACTTTCAATTTTCTTTTCTAAAGAATTTGTTGGGTTGTTACTTTGAATGGACTGTACTCGAAACTATTATAATTTAAATCCAAATTTTATTAATGCGACTTCCGATATGAAGTCTTTCGAACGATCTGAAATATTTTTATGCAAGCATTAGAGTTGATACAAAACACATTGCTACGGCAACCCTATGCGTTGCCATTACTTGTTTATAATTCTAAAATTCGCCAAGATGCGGAACCAACATGGCAAAGTTTACATGGGCATTAACACCGCTCGAACTTGAAACCCTCTGGGTTTCAAGTGATAATTAATTTTTCCAACAATCATAATAAATTCTATTAAGGTATCCGACTACGCGTTCGGAACCGTGATTTTAAAAAGCGCATAAATGGATAATTTTCATGATATTTAGTGTCACTTAGATTAGAATACATGTATAAAATTATTTTAAGGACATTTTGACAAAAAAAAATTTATTTAAATACAATATTTCGGCAAAATTAACTTAGAATAACCTTTTTCAAAATGTTCTTTTGTAAAAATGCTTCTATTATAATAATATTTTGCCTTTATATAATCAGACCTCTGTACAGAGGCTCAACTGTGTTTTTTGAGAAATTCACATTATTTTCAGAGTTACATATTGAAATAATTATCGGCGTTTTTCTTAAAATTTTCCCTTCTTTTGGGTTGTAAAACATGGATAAACCCACTTCTGTTATATTATTTAAAAAATTCTAGTTGTGCCTCTGTACAGGGGTCTAGAGCTATTACAGGCAAAATATTATTATAATAAAGCATTTTAAGGAGAATATTTTGAAAATGGTCATTCTATGTTCATTTTGTCAAAATAGAAACCTAAATAATTTTTTATTGTAATACTATTCTTAAAACAATTTTAATCATTTTCTAATCTACGTGACCCCAAATTCAACACATTATCCATTTATACATTTTTCAAAACCCGGTTCCAAAGCTCATCAATACAATAATAAAAAAAGGGAAATCTAATAAAACATACAGATACAAATACTTATATAGAATAATTTTGACATATAAAACATTTCAAACAATAAAATTTAAAATAAAGCAACATTTAGTACTGGGAATTGGTAAAAAGACGTAAATTAGAAATCTGCGTTTAAATATACCTTTAGAGGTTTTCCTAACAATTCAAACCCTTTTTCCATCTTTCCTGTTACTACATCTTGGATTCTACCCATTGGCCATGTACAACTGGGAAAGTTTTCTTCCTTCTTTTAATAGAATTAGGCTATTTTTTTGTTATTATTTTTTCAAATTTCCTTTTTCAGCGTTGTTAAGTTTGTTTAAATTTAACCCCTTGACCTTTTTTTCCCAAAAATAATTTGATTAAATTTTTGAACTTGTTGCCATTTAGAGAGTCAATTATCTGGGATATCAATTATTTTAGATTCAGGAATAGAATTATTTGAACGACCGATTAAAAAATATCTAAGTGTTAAAGAGCTAAAATCGTTGGGATCAGAAGATATGGGAATTAGTGTTCGACTATTTAATATACCTTCAACTTGGTTAACAACTGTTAAAATTCTTCAATAGTTAAATTAAAATTACCTATTGCCCCTTTTAAGAGGGGTATTTAAACGATTTTACGCCTGCCTCCCAGAGTCCACCAAAATTCGGAGATCTAGGAGGCAAAAATTTCCAGGAGATTGAATGTGAAATCAAATAAGATGAAAAATTTCCCGGGGATTTTCCCACAAGTTTGTATAACTTTTTAATTCTGAAAAAGCACCAACAAAATTAATGCCATTATCAAAAAAAATATTATGCTGGGAATACCTCGAGAGAAAAATCTTTTAATGTTGCAATTGATGCATCAAAATTAAGTCGCTTAAAATTTCTAAGTGAACAGCTCGGGTTAGAAACAAGCGAATATTGCTACATAAATTTTGTTTAAAGCTCCCTTACGTTGATTTTTATGTTTAATATAAAAAGGACCGCAAAGATCGATTCCAGTATTTGGAAAAGGGGAGTTACTGTAACTCTTTCTTTAGGCAATGATGGCATTAATTGCTCTTCTATTTTAGGTTTGGCTTTAAAGCATTTACTACATTGATGAACTATTCTTCTAGCATTATTTCTCCCATTTAACAGCCTATATTTTCCCCTAACAAGATGAAGTAACGTTTGAGGACCTACATGCAAATTATTTACATGAAAATATTCCATTATAATATTAGTAAGTTTATGATCTCTCGGTAAGAGTATTCGGTGTTTCTGTTCAAATGATAAGTTCGAATAATCTAATCTCCTTCCAACACGAATTAATTCAAATTCATAAAGAAAATTATTTAAATTACTTACAGTTCCTTTGACAATTTCCTTTTTTCTTAAACTATTTATTTCTTTATAAAACACCATTGAGTGTACTCCTTTAATTAGAAATCTTAGAGAGTTTTCGAATTCTTGGACAGTCAATGGACCATTCCGTTTGTCTTTGGTTGTACAGTTGAACATAAATCTGAAAATAAAACTAAGAATTCTAATTATTTTATGAAAATTATTACTTAAATATTATTATTGTCTGACTATATACTATTGATTTATAAAATTATTGTCTGACGAAAGAATTAAGTTTGTATAAGTCACAGTTTTAAGTTCAGTCAAATATAGTTCCTTTTCAGAGGAACTCAAGTCATTTTGGCGTGAATTATCAATAATTTCTTCCATGGCAGAAGATGGTCCTGACACCAGAGTTCCAGGTGTTCGAGAGAGATCAGAAGGATTGACTCTACGGGAAATGAGATCATCAGGATTTTATCACCAGATGAAATGTGCTTCCATTGATAGTTAGCTGTAAGAGCTTGAATTTTCGAGAGTCTGTTTGCAACAAGTTTTTAATTGATGAGGGGATGAATTAGCCCACGCTATATAGCTATAGTAGAGTCTGAAAATAACAATATCTTGTCAATGTTTAGTGTAAATAATTTTTTCTTTTACTGAAACTTTAAAAATAAGTGTGTCTGACTTTGGATTCCACACCATTTCCAATGTTTTGGTTGTGCACTCTTCAAATGAGCAAATAAATGTTTTTCGAAAATTGAATATTCTATATCTAAAAGTTCACAATTATTATAATTCCACTTATGTAAAGTCATACGACACGTTTTAAACATTTTAAATAATTGATTTTTGAGAATTTTAGCTTTTAATGTTTTGACAACCAGTAACAATATCGTCCATATAAATATCAGATAGCGTAATTTCAGCTGCCAATGGAAAAGCGACTGATTCATCTAAGCATAATTGTTTAATTACTAGTTTGGCTAGAAATGATGACCTTTTTGTGCCACAAGTTACAGCAGCGTTTCTCAAACTGTGGGGCGTGCCCCCTGGGGGGCACGAGCATATCGAAAATAAAAGATTTAAAAAATAATTAATTTACTAGAATGAAAAAAAAATTCTTTCAGACATAATAAAAAATGCACTCTGATATAATTTATATACATCATCTACTTTTATTTGATTAGCTGTAATCCCATGATGAGAGATTTTTTATTACGATTTCTTTTTAAACCTAAAATACTACTCTTTCAGAGAAAAAACAAAACTCATACCCAGAATCGAAAATATTTAGGAAGCTAAAAACTCATCACTGTTATTATATTTGAAATACTGTACATTATAGCTGTAGGCAGCAGAATAATTTGCTGATAATCTGTTTGACCTTCTGAGTTATTGGTACTGTTAGTTATGAACCCTCTCTTATGTGTTTGTTTCTCGTTTAGGGAAGTTGTAAATAATGTATTTCTCTGTTGCGTTTTTTTCCATGTAAAAGAGTTTTATGATATTTTGAAAACCACAAAGAGCACTTTGAAGGATTACTTGGCCAAGATTTATTTTTATGAGTATTCTCAAACATATAAAGTATAATGAAAAACGTTTTACACAGTTTTTAGCGGTAACATCCATATTATTATATTGAATACACTTTTAACCCGGAAGTGGTCGCGCGGGGCACACAGATCACGAAATCATTAATTCTGGCAAAACTGTTTATTTGTTACCCAAGAAAAATTGAGAAGTCCTTGAAAGTAGGTAAGTATGCTTTCTCTTAATTAAATTATTCACTGGAATCACTATTTGTATCCAGTACAATAAAAATAATTATAAAGAAAAAAAAAGGATTGGGGAGACTCAAATCACCCCGCATCACCATTAACTTTAGTATCGAGTGTGTACCTGCTTCCGGGATAGAACATTTTAAAGTCTTCTCGCTTTAAATATTAAAAAAAAGCACAATTATTATTCATCGGAATTTTATATTATTTTTCATTATTTAACAATAATTCTAAATGCTAATTCTGTGAGGCTTAAAATTACAGTTCGCTGAAAACTAATTATAGTATGAGCATTCATTTTAAAATATCATTTTACTTCTTCGTAAACGTTGTCGCGCATTTGAGTTTACTCTCCTGACAATTCAGCTATTATATCAAGAATATTTTAGTTTTTTAAAAAATGAATCCGTGCGCGAAGAGCGGGTACTTCATACAGTATACTTTTAATGTATCAGTGCTGCACAAGGTATTTTATAACTAATTTATTAATACTAAATTAAGAGCAAGTTTAATAAGTATTAGCGACTTCCATGGGTTTGTCTTGCAGAGGAAAGTTTTTCAAAGAAAGGTTTACGATTAGAAATTGACACTCTGAGTATTTTTTTGCTGAGGTCTATATTTTGTCTTTAAAGCCACCGCATTTTGCAATCTGTCCCAATTTAAAAATTCGAGAAAGAAAAATAAAATATATATTACTTAAAAAAGTAACATATATAAAATTTAATATATTTCTTATTAATTTGTACGGTTTGTAATTAAGATCGTATTGTAGACTTGGCGTCAAAATGAATTATTATTGCATTCAATCCATTGCTATTGTATAAGGGGGCGCGCGATAAAAATTATGACTGAAAAGTGGGTCGCCAGTATTGAAAGTTTGAGAAGCACTGAGTTACAGTATTTAATTCATATTCTATTGGTTTTTCCCAATGCTTATTTTTCCATAATATTCTAAGTAAATTTCTTTGGGTTGGGTTAATTAAAATTTGTCTGAACATTTGTTTACTCTCTGCCGTTAGAACAATTTTATGCTTTCTAAACCTCAGCATGATATTAAAAACGTCTCCCTGGACTCTACCAGAAAGAAGGATATCATTCAGACTTTGACCACTTGTGGTAGGAGCAGACCCATCAAAAACCACACGAAGTTTTGTAGAGTTGTTTTGGGACTTAAAAACGCCATGATGCGGTAAATAGTAACTAATAGGAGAATAACAATTATCAGGGATTCTTTGTATATGAGCAAGAGATTCATGTTCCTCAAAAAATTCGCAATAAAGCTTATGCATGTATGGATCTCTATCTAATTTTTTAATTGTTTGGTGAAGTCTCTTTTGAGCTAAAATTAGAGAATTACCCAGAGTAGGTAACTCTTCATCCTGTGGACAGGCATATAAACGATAAATCGACCAGTACAATCACGTCTATGTGTGTTTTTAAAATGCATTTCACAAAATTCTTCCTCCTTGCTTAAAGGCTTATCCAGGATGATTTCTTCTATTTCCCAAAATTTCTTTATGCAATTATCGATACTTTCCGATTCCGAAATTAAGAAACAACTACTTTTATGGTTGATTGTATTAATAGATCCACTGACAATAAATCCGAAGACTGAATTAATGAGGGTTAAATTATCTGATATTACTTTTCGACCATCTTTTACAATTTGGTAGAAAAGTTCTGCTCCTTTAATCATATGTATTTTTCCGGTTTCGTCAAAACTGGGGTCAGCTAATATAGAACGATTCATATCATTAAAATTTTTAATTCTAAAATTAGGTTGGGTGGAAGGAACAAAATCAGTAATAGTAGAAACAATAAGAAAATCTAAAGGGGAAGTATAAGAGGAATCCTTATTACTAATAAAAGCATTATCTATTTTCCATTTAATGTTTATTGAATTTTCACTTAATCCGCTGACTGCGAGGATTTTTTCTTTTCTTTTCGAGGCCAAGTTTTGAAGCAAACTGAAGGGTCATGAAATGCGATTGAGAAGCGCTGTCTAGAATTACTTTACCGCGAACATAAATGTTCAACACTGGAGACCAAATACCCACGATAGCTGTTGAAAGAAAAACGCATTTATTACTACTTTTATTTAGAGAAGAGAATGTCTGAATTGTTTTGGTTTCGCTAGGATTATTTATTACCGCATCAAGCGTAGGAGAAAGAAGCGCCAAAAGGGGAGGCTGAGTGACTAACGTGTTCGAAGATCTTTCTGCACCGGATTGATTGTTTTCTGACCTACATAGCAAATAATTGTGTTTCCCTTGGCACAATCGGCATGTGTATTTTGATTTATAAAGGCAACTTTATGATTGTTATTTAATTGTTATTTATTTATAATTATTATTGTCATTTATTTATAATTATTATGTAATTTATTTATAACCATTTTTGTTGTTTATTTATAGCTTTTCTTCTGTTATTTATTTATAATTATGCTGTTATTTATAATTATGTTATACGAGTATTCTTATGGATTCTTTTTATTTTTTTACAATACGATTATTTTTCTTTTTTATAATTACTATTAAATTACATCACATGATTATTATTTCTATTAATTGTTATTAAATCGTACAATATGCATATTATATATAATTACGATAAAATTATATTATAAGATTATTATACGCTGCTTATAATACTATTATTAGTACATGTTACTTTTTATTATATTAATGTTGATATTCATTATTTATTGATTGATCTAGGTTATTATGAATCTCTTCCTACATCCTTCATTTGAAATACATTCAATGTATTTCAAAGCAATTCTTTAAAATTATTGTGTATCCTTAAATTACCACTAGGCCGCCATATTGGATTCCATTCCAGCAACAAGAAGCGCTGCTTGGCGCCATTACCCTGGATAACAAACTTGTTCCCTTTCACACTTGTCAGATGTTAATCATTCTTAAATATATAAACACATCATCTGTTTTTTTTCAAAAACTCCCATTCCAAACGTGCAGCTCTATTAGTATTATGGTTAATTTCCTGTTTACGCCGCGTCCCAAAACCAGATACATACTAATATATACATCAATTCGTGAATACATACACAATTTTATACAATTTCAAAATATTCATTATAAACAAACAATAAAAGGAATTCTCCCACCACATCTTAGTCTCAATAAGTAGTAAAAAAAAACAAATGTAACCATACAATTGCTTTCCATACTTTGGAATAAATTTACGCATACAAAAGTTCATTTTTCAAACCACCAGAAAAATGCACCGCAATGTAGTGTAAAACTTTTGTACAATAAAAACTTTTTAACAGAACAAGACTTGTTTCTTGCAAAAATTCACCTGACTGCCTGTCAGTAAAAAAATAAATAGAAAAAAAGAAACGAGCCTTACAGTAGTCGTATATGATGTGTAACATCTGACATGTTATCGTGGTAAATACGCAATATGAACTTAAATCCTGAAAAAAATGAACCAAGTATGATTGGAAATAATTTTCTATCGAATAGAGTTATATCTTTAATGAAAATTGTATTTATTTAACACAAGGAGTAATGCAATTTTTTATCAATAATATTTATTCTTGTTCGATTTGGGAAAAAGTGGGTACAATAGACTTGAAAATGGACAAACAGGAATTTCGGTGGCCATATATATTTCTCCGAATCAAACGGTTCAAAAAACTAAAGATTTCCTGCATTTTGTACTTTTACCATATATCGGGAGAAGAGAGAGATGTTGTGTGTGTGGTTCTACTCTTTTAAAAACAAACTATCACTTGCTTCCCATAATTTTGGGTGTGATTGAATTGAGTGAGATTGAATTGAGTTTTGAATCGAGTATGATTGGAAATAATGTTCTATCGAATAATTATATCTTTAATGAAAATTTTATTTAGAAGTAATGCAATTTTTTATCAAAAATATTTATTATGGTTAAATTTAGGGAAGAGTGGATACAATAGACTTATGATAAGTAAAATATGACACATATACTTGTGATTTCAAAGTATTTAAAAACCGTTGAAAAACAGCGTCAATAACAGTACAACTGTAAGTTGTCGAAATATTTCGATTTGTATTCATTTCGAGCTTTAGTTCAACAGTCAAAAAAGCTATAAGCGGCTCAGCTTCTGTAAAACTGAAGATAACTTTGAAATCACCACTCAAAATCATGGGAAGCAAGTGATAGTTTGTTTTTAAAAGAGCAGAACCACACACACACATCTCTCTCTTCGGTATATCGTAAAAGTACAAAATGCAGAAAATCTAATTTTTTGAACCGTTTGATTCGGAAAAATGTATACGGCCACCGAAATCACTGTTTGTCCATTTTCAAATATGCATTCTGCCGCACATATGCCCCCAATATCTTGACTAGCAATACCCAGTCCACTTGTTTGACGGTAAATAATGTCAATGTGAGGAGTCACACAACATGTGAGTTGTTCTGTTTGCGATAGATCTCTCGCCACACCAGCTGCTCTGTGGCTCGGTCGTTTAAATTGTACACAGCAATCGAAGTTAGGTATCGAAAGACGTTCGTCATTACCTAACCACGTCTCGGCCAACATGAGTAACGTACTCGTACAATTTTGTGAAATAACGTCGTTGAAATGAGCTTGGGAAATGTTTAAAAATTAGAAATATTAAAGAAAATCAAAATTCCCCGTGTAATTAATTAGGTTTTTTAGTCGAGAAAACTTTTTTCATCACAATTAAAAAAATTATATTGACAGCGACAGGAATTAACCTCAAAGTATGAAAAAGATACGCACTAAAATATTTATTCGAATAATTCTATATTATTTACTCGTATTTTCTTAAGAATGTTGAACTTTGTCTCAGATGCTTAACAGTAAATATAATTTTTAATATAGTTTGCATATACACTGGTGTGCAAAACTTAAGCAACAATGTAAAAATTTAGCAGATAGCCATGAAATTGCAGAACAGAAGGTCTGGAGATCAGTACAGAGAACACGTAAGTCAGTAGAAACGTCATGCGTATGCAAATATCAGGAACAAAACGTCAGAAGCAATATGAGCGCACGCAAAACGTGTGATGTCAGCGCGCGCTGCTCAACAGTAGAATAAAATGAAGGACGGAGACGCAATTCAACATATTCGCTGCAAGTACCAGAGAGTCAGTTCGTGAAATATGGCTAGAAGAAATCATCTGGATGACTTCACACGTGGAAGAATGATCGGAAAGCTGGAGGAGGGGCGTACTGTCACCAGTGTAGCTGCAGAGTTCGGAATCAACAAAAGTGTCGTTTCGCACGCTTGGAAAGCGTTCCAAACCACAGGTACAGCTGTTAGAAAGGTTGGTGGTGGCCGCCCAAAGACGACAACCGCAGGGGATTACCTATATATCATCCTGCAGGCGAAAAGAGGTCGACAGCAGTCAGCAAGCGCCATTGCTCAGAAACTCTGTACATCAACGGGTCGACAAGTGTCGTGGTTTTACTGTGGCCAGACGCCTTCACAAAGGGGCCTGTTCCCCGCCGTCCTGAACGCTGCCTCCCGTTGAAAGTTGGCCACCGAAGCCACCGTTTACAGTGGGCCAGAGCACAAAACTAGACAACTGATCAATGGATTCGTGTCCTCTTTACGGATGAGAGTCGGTTCAGTCCAGAAGTGATTCTCAACGCTTTTTTGATTTGGAGAGAGATCGGGACCCGGTTTTATCCCAGTAACATCAAGGAAAGACACCGTTACGGTGGTCCTGGAGTTCTTGTCTGGGGAGGCATTATGTTGAACGGGTGAACTGGGGCTTCACATTTTCGACAGAGGGTCTGTAACCCGGGGGTCGCTATTGTGAGGATTTCTTCTTCCCCATGTGCGTCTTTTCCAGACTTCATTTTTATGGATGACAATGCACGGCCACATCCCTTTTTTGTTGTTGAGGAGCAGCTGGAAAGTGAAGATATCACTCCGAATGGATTGGCCAGCGTGCTCCCCCGATTTAAATCCCATCGAACATGTGTGGGATGCTTTGGGGAACGTATTGCCCACGCTTACATCATCCGGAGAACAACGAACAACTAAACAGATGTTGATTTAGGAATGGGCACTCCTACCTCAAGAAATGTTGCACCAGCTGGTTTTGAGTATGCGGAGACGGTGCGAAGCAACCATTGTAGTAAAGGGAGGGCATATACCATATGAAGGAACATCTGCTTGTTGTTCTTCCTGTTGGATAGACAATCATGAGTCACGATACTATGCGTTCATTAAAGCTTGTTTTTTTTTGATTCCATACCGTATGCGTTGTATTCCTTTTTCAGCACCGATGCTTCGTCATCCTTTACGTACATAATACCCCTCCCTCATTTCAGAATTTCGTATCTCTCAGATGATTTTTCGTGAAGTTATGGCAATAAACCCACCTGTTGCTTAAGTTTTGCACACCAGTGTATATATAAACACCTCAGATTTTATACACAACGAGCCTAGAGACTTTGACAACTGAGTTTTAAGGATCTAAGTTTATTCTGAATAAGACTTGCTGGTATTTGTGAAGTGGAGTAAGAAAACGAAATCGCGTTTTACAATTCGAATATTTTGAATTGCTAACTTTAACAATATAAAAAAAAACAGCTACTAGAGTTGGATTTCGCATATTTTCTCTGCTCTGGATTTACCCATCTCTTAAATCACAAAATCATGAAAATTTAATTTGCTTGGTAAATGTTTAAGTTTTAGTCGAGAAAACTTTTTTTTCATCACAGTTAAAAATATATGTATATTGACAGCGACAGGAATTAACCTCAAAGTATGAAAAAGATACTCACTAAAATATTTTTTCGAATAATTCTGTATTACTTATTCGTATTTTCTTAAGAATGTTAAACTTTGTCAGACACTTAACAGTAAGCATAATTATTTAAGTAAGTTTATCCTGAATAAGAATTCGAACCTTTTGAAATGCTAACTTTATCAATATAAAAAAGAAAACATCTATTACATTTGGACCCTATGCGAGAGTAGTAAAAAGACACCCGATGCAAGGGTAGCAAAGGCATACCATTAAGCTTGCTCATTGGTCAAATCAAATAGCGCGCTCTTACGTCACTTTCTGTTACGAATTTCCGTCCCTTTTCACAAAAATCACCCCGACAAATATTCGGTAAGCAAGAGGAAAGGTGTTACACATCAAAAATACAACCTGGCTAAAGCTCTTTCATCGTCTTTCTGCTATGTCTCCAGTGTGGACCTCTAACGACGGGACCTTCTGCTTGTTAGAATATCCTCTGGATCTTGGCCACCTTGTCTGAACTGATGACGCTGTCACAAGTTGTAGTGACTTGCTCTACTTGACTGATCTCTTTTGGACCGGACTGGTCCCTCCTTGGCTTCTACTGATCTGTCTGAAGATCGGGAACCGGCTTTCCTAGTCTGTTCTGCTCTACTCCTCAGATTGTATGGGCTGGACCTCCCTGGCCGGATCCGGCTTGACTGGAGCGGCCTTTCCTGGAACCTCTGGTGGTCTGGAACCTCTGGGTAGAACCTGTCCGTTGTTCTCTTCCATCCTTCTCTTCCTCTTTCTATCTGCTTGGTTCGACGAGACAGTTGACGGCAACCTTCTCTTATGTTCGCTTTTGTTTGGCGCTCTTCTTTCATTTATCTTGATTTTCTGATAAGGATGAAGAGACGCCTCTTTTGAATTTCCCAACTTCCGGTGGTCGTTTGTTGTGTGCCGGTTACCTTAGGCCTCCGGATGACTCATTCGAACCACTAGTTTGCTTACGTTTGCTTAACAATTGCTCTCTCCAACTACTTTTATTCCCAGCAACACTTGCCTTTTCTCGCTTCTCTACCTGTTTTTCACTCGACTCACTACTCCTAAAGGCCTGAGACCGATCTAACCTAGGTCTACTAAACTCTGAACAATTCGACTGATATTCCGATCCGCTGCTAACAGAACTATCTACGTCCACCATACCCTCATTACTTTTCCTCTGATAGTAAATTCGAACTTGGTCTACATTAAAGGTTGTTCTTCTACCCGTCTTCCAAATTACAACATTATCATTTTGAACACTCAAGACTCTATAAGGAACCTAAAACTTTGGTTTAAATTTAGCTACTACTTTTTGCTGGCAGAGCTTATGGGATGCGTTTGTACAAGTACTAAATCGTTAACCTTAATGTTAACTTCGCGTCTCCTTCTGCTGTGTTACTTCGCCCACTTTTCGTGTTGAATTCTAATATTCTGTCTTGCTTCCCTAAATAATTTTTCAATATTGCCACACACAAATTCTGCGCCATCTGTCACCATTACTAGTTTTTGAAACGGGGCAATAAGCTTTTTGCCCATAAATAACTCTGCTGGCGTTTTGCCTGTAGTTTCGTGCACTGCCGTTCTCAAAGCGTAGGCGAACTCCTTCAGAAATTGGTCCCAAGTCTCATGATTGTCATTTACAAAACTAGCAATCATTTTCAAAAGATCACGATTAACTCTTTCCGTTCTGTTTGACTGGTCTATATACGATTGTTTTAACATGATTTATGCCCAATCTATTATTTAAATGCTCAAAATCTTCAGGTACAAATTGGGTACCGTTATCACTAATCATTTTTACAGAAGCTCTCCATATTGCGGTATATAATTCTCAAGCAGGATATTTGCAATTATTTTGGAGAAAGCCTTTCTGGGGGGAGGGTGTATAACCTCAATCCACTTCGTAAAGTAGTCGGTTATTAGTAAAATATATCTATAGCTTCCAGGTCGAGACACTGGGTAGGGGCCTAACAAATCTAGTGAAATTATTTCATTCGGATAATTAGTTACAATCGGTATTAGATGACCAGCTGACAACGCATTTTTATAATTACATCTTTGGCATAAATCACACGTTAAAACATATTGATATACATATTTCCTCATATGGGAAAAATAATAGGCTTGTCATGAAATTCGCGCATTTTTTTAGCCCGCAGTGATCGCGGAATATACACTCTCAGTTCTCCAAGAGTCGTTGCATACTTCACGTAAAACAACAAGCCATCGATTAGCTTGAAATCATGAGACCAATTCCCAGAGACTGTCACATTAACCGAGCTGTCATAAGGGTTTTCAAGAGAACAATAGATATGGCCTAACTCAAAGTCATTTCTTTGTTCCACTATCAATTGCTCTCTGGACAACAGTACAAAATCTCTAATAACCGCACAAGCAATATATTTTCACCCACTATACTTTCGATCGGATTCTTAGACAAAACGTCCGACACCACATTTTGAACTCCTGGACGGTGTTCCCATTCAACTTTAAACTCGAACTCGGCTAGCTTGAGTACCCATCTAATCATTCGACTGGATAAATTTTTACCATTAGCTAACCTAGGTTAAGGTAGCATGATGTGTTATCACTTTTACCCGCAGCGACCCAAAATATGTGTGAAATTTATTTAAAGCCCAAATAACCGCTAAACACTCACGCAAGGTTACAGTATAATTTCTCTCCGCATTATTGAGCGTGCGCGAAGTAATGGACTATTTGCGCGACAGGGAGACGCCAGGTAAGTAATCACGTGATTCCAGCGTCAATATTCGCACGTGTGTATTCATAGCATTGGTTTTTCCTATGTTTTATTTGACGGCATTCTTGTGTTTTAATTTTATCTAATTAAAATATATGATATCATTGTATTTTTGCATTATTCTAGTATATATATATTTGTTAGGAAATATTTTTAACAACTCTTTTACATAATTTTTGTTCTTTTCTAATTTATTTATCTAATATTCGTCTTCTTCGTTAGTGTTATCTGGGATATTTATTTATAGTTCTTGTTTTACTTCCGATATAGCTCTTAGTTATTTTAGTTATTAATGAATTTTTGTAGTTATTTATTTCATATTTTTCTAAGAGAATGGCTCATGGTATAGATTCGAAACCACTTCTTTTGAAGAATTTCGAATTACACGAAATATTAGGTAGTGCTAAGTTTTTCCAGTGCTTACACTGGAAATCGAAATATTGATGCGGAATGTGTTGAAAGGTTAAAATTATTCGACGATAAATTCGTAAGCAGATATCATTTACTGAGCCTGATTGCTTATTGAATGATGATTTTTATTCAAGGCTTTGTTAAAGCCGAAATGAAAAAAGAGAGTGACGTACAAGCCATCTGTTCAAATCAGAACAGCCTTCAGGTAAGTTTGGAATTATTTTGTTTTTAATTTAGGTACTTTTTGAAACTATTATGATTGCCTTATTATTTACTCTTTTATGCTTTAATGCTTGACTCATTGTTTTAAAATACAAAATAGGAATCTATGTATTAACATTGATAAGTTATCATTTAATCATAAGTTAATTCAAAAGATAAAAGAAATATTGAATGGGCCAATTTATATTTTTTTAATATATAGCTTCTATTATTAGTGATTTTATAATTTGATTCTTATTTTTAGAGTAGCATTAAATATCAATTGCATTGTTTCTATTTTAATGAATATGCATTATTAAGCTTTTAGTCATTCTATAATTATTGCTATTTACTGGTAAATCTACTTTTGATTTCAGCTTACGGTATTAAAAGTATCAAGAAATATGTAACATATTTTACGTTTAATAGAAATATATATTCAATATCTCGTTTTGAAGTGCGCGAGTGGTATTTACGATATATCTGCTATTCTGAAGAAGAAAAAAAACTATCTCACCCGAGATTATGTGTTACTGAAATCTTCACCTGTACTTGAAGAAGAAAACGGAAATTAAATCTGTGAGTAGATGTAACAAATCTTTTGTACAATAATATTGAGGAATAGGATCATTTATCTTTCGTGAGATATTAGTATTTGTATATATTTTGTTTCAATAGGACCATTGAAACTCTTGGCTTTGGGAGTATCAATTGCCACCTGAATGTTTTTCCATCGTCCGACTCCCATTTTCGATATAAAACACCATTTCTCAGATGGAGAGAGTCCCAAAGAGCCCAGTAACGCTTCATTGTAGGATGGAAAGGGGCGATGTCTTGCCAGCTGGGCTTTTCGTCAGACGACTCTTTGAATTCTATGATGGGTTTTATTTCAGGATCAGCCAGTTGATCTTTTCGGATGTTCTCATCACTCCACGGGTCCAATGCCGATGTTGATGGCGTTGTTACTTGGCGGACTATTGGATCTATTACGCCAAATTTCTTTTCAACTCTTGAACAGTATTTACTGTTCTCCGGGCAAGGTCTTCTCGAAGGGACGTCTCCATTCCCTCTACTGATCCTTTTCGATTTCTACACACTTCCGTAGACTTGACTACATTTGCAAGGTGCGGATGTTCCTTGTTTATTTGAGGGCAGTTATTTCTTAGGTGCCCTTCTCCACCACACCCCCAGCACTTAGTGGTATGATCTTTCTTATTATTTCGGGGGCAGTTACTTCTGAGATGCCCTTGTTCACCACACCCCCAACTTCGGTTTGAAGTTGAGCCATTAAGTCTTGAATTTCTTCTTTCAATTTCTTCATCTCCTTCATCCATAGAGATTCACAGGGTGCATCCGCAGTCACTCTAGCTCCGCGGATGGAATGGCGTTCTCTGCAACTTGCTTCTTTGGCGGCCTCTAATTTCAGGGCATATAACAGGGCAGATTTAAGATCTTGCACATCTGCCATCCTTACAGCCTTCTGGATTTCCCCAATCTCTCGAATCCATCCACGAAATATTGCAAGGGTAACTTAAGCGCACAGTTGCTGGGTGTTCGAAAGCCAAGTTGGCGAACCTTTCGACTTCAGAGAAATACTCCTGCAAACTTTCTCCGGTTTTCTGGAGTCTTGTTTTCATCAGCAGATGTGCGTAGTCCTTGGAATATTTTTTGGCTGAACCGAAGATCAGAGCATTATACAGGGAGTTCAAATTCAGGCGCTCTGTGTCGGGAGAAGGTCTGCAGTACTTCAGCAGCTTCTCCCTAGAGATGCTGCCCCAGGCGACATGCTTTCACCCCTTCAGTCCATCCATTGGCCTTCCAGAAATTATTGAGAATTGCGTCTTGTATACCTCCCAGTTCGTTTTTCCGTCATAGGTAGACAGTTTTACTGACACTGGTGAGGCAGTCAGAGGCACTGCAGAAGAAGGCACATGTACTGGAGCAGCAGGGACAAGCTTGCTTTCGTTCATCGCATCTCCGGAAGCTAGAAGCTTCTTTTCAAGATCTTCCATTCTCTGTGACATAAGGTTAAAATTTCCGGCCACTTCCTCAATTCTTTCATCAACTTGTTCTCTAATTCTTTCTTCAACTTGCCCTACTTTCTTCTCTATCTTCTCTTCAACTTGCTCTACTTTCTTCTCTATCTTCTCTTCAACTTGCTCTACTTTCTTCTCTATCTTCTCTTCAACTATTGCAATCTTTTCTTCGACTTTCAATGCTATTTTCTCTTCCACACTATTGATTTTTCTCTTTAACATTTAATGTCCGATTTTTCTTTTTCTAGAGAATTCTTCAGATCTTCCTGACATTTCTCCATTCTATCCTTTAACTCAATCTTAGTATCATCAGACTTTTCAATAGTCTCTTCTTGGCCTTTTCAAGGCAGTGTGCCTTCAACAAGAGCCTTCAGTTGCTCATCCATCGCTCTTGTTATTGGCATAAATCCCCTTCTGACACCAAACTGTTACACGTAGATCCGGGTTCGGGGATTTTATGCAAAAACAGCTCTAAAGAAAATAAAGTTCTTTAAGGCGATGCGAATTTATTATCAAAATCAATCCTTTAAATACAGGATTCGCGGCGATATTCACAGAGTAAATATCAAAAGGTCTTCACACCTTCAACAGCAATCAAAACACAATAACAGTGTTTAAAATACACGTAAGTAAAGATTATTCACAAGCACAGCCGAGTGACTAATCAAACAATCCTCACTACTCGCTGGTTTTAATCCAGACTCCTCGCCGTCCCGGCGAGCATCTCATTACTATAGGCGCGACAGAAACACAAATATAACAGCTCGACACTGGTGGAGAGATCTACTACTTTCTAGAAGATTCCCGAGGGTTTCCAGCGAACTCGCCAACATGACGCCAGTCCGCAGATGGCCGCCAAAAATGATGCCAACGGCTCTACCGCCAAAATTTCGCCAAGTTCTCATTGGATCGCCATTATAACGTAAGGGTCGGCATTGTTTGTAGATAAGGTACAAATTTAACACATGAAATAAACATAACATAGAGTAATATAAATGCATTAAACACTCAAATACAAATTATTTACACTATTTACACAAAATTCGTAACAATATCTATAAATAGTGTGAGTGTATGTTATAAATATTATCAGTTTAACAAATACGTATTGGAGTTTTTGCTATTGTGACTCATGATTAATTTTATATTTTATTTACAGTTAAATTTATGGCATTTAATTTAGATTTTCTGAAGATCTGTGTAAATATGTTTTGTTTATTCCCTTTATTATGAATTTTTCTCTTTTTATGTTTTCTCTACAGGGAAGGTAGTTGTTTAATGATTAGTTAATACGTATCCATTGCTATTAGGAAAACTTATAGCGTCCTGTATCTAGTTTTATTTTAAAAGACAAATATGTCTTTTCTCTCAAAAGGCAAGAAAATATACCTCTATAATTTAGCAAGCGAGCTACGAGTCTCTGTGACTTTAGAGGATAAAATAATTGACTTACGCGAAAAAAATCACTTCATGTACATCCTTTCAAGACAATGAGCAATTTGTGAAAGAGATGCTCGATAACATTGTTGATGAACGTAAATCGCTTGAAGTCGAAGCCTTAAAGAAAATAGAACGGGAGGATATGTGCCTAGCTGATCAAAGAGCATTTGAGCTTGAAAAGCTTAAAAAGCACAAAATCCTCCAGCTTCCGTAGGTAATTCCCCTCAAATGGATTCTAGCCCCATAAGGCTGGATTTAAAAACAGTCTTGCCCACATTCATTCCTGATAAAGATGACATATCCTTATTTTTAACAATGTTCGAAAGCCAAATGAAGCTACAGATGTACCTGCCAATTTTTGGGTATCACACTTAATTGGAATTCTTCCAAGTGATATTGGCAGGTTAATTGCAAGAGAACCGGAAGAGATGTTTAAGAGAGAGAGAATTATGCACATATTCGCAATATTTTATTACAAAGGTTCAAGCTGACAGCTGACCGTTTCAGAGTCCTTTTCTGTCGACATAAGAAACAGGATCATTCCACTTGGAAAGATTTCTTTTTCGAGCTAAGAACCTTTTTCGAAGGTTGGCTAAGCGAATTAGAAATCGAATCATTTGAAACCTTAAAAGATCTAATCATAGCAGATCAAATAAAAAAAAAAAGGTGTCCACCCGATCTTTTTGGTCCTTTACCAGAAACGACGGAAGGTATGAAGTGGATATTCATAGTGGAGGATTACACAACAAAATGGGTAGAGTTATTCCCATTAAAGCAAGCTACTGCTAAAGAATGTGCCATGACACTTCTAAATGAAGTCTTCCTAAGATACGGAGTGCCCCGTCGACTAATAAGTGACAATGGGACTCAATTTGTGAGTGCGGTAATGCAACAGTTATGTTTTGTCTTGGATATCAATCAAAGTCTCATTCCAGTATATCACCCACAGGCAAATCCAGTCGAAAGGAAAAATAGGGATTTGAAACCTCGCTTGGCCATGATGGTAGGTAACAACCACACTTTTATGGATTGAAAGCTACCAGCTATTGGGTTTTTGCACTATGCTGCAAATGTTAGTTCCAGATCACACGGCAGCATATCTAACCTTCGCCAGAGGCTACGAACTTTGGACCAAGTAAATACTGATCTACTGTCTGTCATCCACAACGATAATTTTGTGCCTAATTTACACCCTATTTAAAGCGTTTTGAAGGATATATGACACAAATTAAAGAAAACATTGAGATGAGTCAAGATCGTCAAAAACATATGCAGATAAATCACGTAGACCAAGTCCTAACTATAAAGGGTTTAAAGATCTGGTATGGGTAAAACTTCACACATTAAGTCAGTGTTTCTCAAACTGTGGGGCGCGCCCCTGGGAAATGACCCATAACCCAAAGGGGGGGCGAACATATCGAAAATAAAAGGTTAAACAAATTTACTGGAATGAAAAAAAACAAAAAACTTTCTGATATAATAAAAAATACAGATTTACATTGATAGATTTATATATATCATTTGGTGAAAAAAGGTCATCAAAAATAAAAGATTCTACTTTGAACCTCATTAGCTATCTTTAATCCTATAACTAAAAAAAAAATATTTTGTTTGCTTTGCTGTAATCCTACGATGAGAGATTTTTTTATTACGTTTCTTTTAACCAAAAATATTATTTTTGCTGACTTTCGAACTTACTTGTATGGTTATCTGCACCCCTTTTTTTTAGGGAAGTTGTAAATTATATAATTCTGTTGCGTTTTTTTTCACAATGTGAAAGAGTTTTTATGATACATGGATAAGCATTTTGGGAGCACTTTGAAGGATTAATTGGCCAAAGATTTATTTTTTATGAGTATACTGAAACGTATAATAAAAAAATGGTTAATTCTGGGAAAATTGTTTATTTGTTCCAATGCCCTTGACAGAGAATCCTCTAACATGACAGTCTTAATGGGAGCTAAAATGAATTGATAACATATCTCCTTTTTTGGGTGGCAAACGTTTTTAAAAGGTACCTGTTTAGACCGATTTCCCTGGCACGACCACTTTTTTTTAAAAAATATTTTCTTGAACATGTTGCATTTTCCTCCATGAATAACTTAGTGGTTTTAATTGTGATGTTGTCGACTGATTATGGTTTATAAATGTAAATGGCAGAATATAAAAAAAATTGGTCATCTGTGATCTCTCTGAAAGGTAATTGAAGCTGATCAAACAAGGGAAACGCTGAAATAATGCATATTAATCATGTTAGCGAAAGTAAATTTGAGAAAAGCAATAAGCATGAAACGAAAGGAAAATTTTCAATAGCTACATTAAGAACTTTATCAAGAAAATATGAAAATAGTGTCCGCAAAATGCACTTCGCCCTGTCAAAAAGACACAAGCAAGAAAAAGTTCAACAGGATATTTGTCGATCATCAAAGGACATTAAAATTGCAATAACGTGAACAAAATGTGACAGTTTGCTTCAAAAAAACTTTCCTGTAATGTTAGCAAAAAGTGTCTTGATTTGTTCCTTTATTAAGGTTACGCACATTTGGAACAATTTAGTTCAGTTTATTGGATATTTTCTCAAATTATGAAAGACAAAAAAAAAATCCTAGAAATAGGTAAGTATATTTTCTCTTGTTAAATTATTCACTGAAATTGTGATTTTTATCTTGTATATTGAAAATAATTATATAAAAAAGGTTGGGGTGCATCACTCCCCCCGACCATTAACCTTAGTATCGAGGGGCACACCTGATCCCGGGCTAAGATATTTTGATGTTTTCTCGCTTTAAATATTAAAAATATCCCAATTGTTATTATTGGGAATTTTTTATTCTATTTTTATTACTTAATATTTACTCTAAGTGCTAATTCTGCGAGGCTTAAAATTACAGTTCATTCAAAACCGTTTATAATATGAGTATTCATTTCAATAAATCATTTTACATTTTTGTATACATTGTCACGCACTTGGTTTTACTCTCCGTACAATTAAGCTATTATGTCAAGAATAATGTATTATCATTTTTTAAAAAAATAAACTAGTGTTATAAGGGTGGGTACTTCAGCCAGTATAAGAACAAGTTTAATAATTATCAGTGACTTCCATGGGCTTGTCTTGCAGAGCAAAGTTTTTCAAAGGAAGGCTAAAAATTAGAAATTGACACTCAGAGTTATTTTTGATATTTAGCTCAGATCTATATTTTGTCTTCAAAGTAGCCATCGCAGAAAATCCGGATTCACAAAGGTATGATGTTAAAATGGTAATAGTATACGAAATGCTTTTGTTTTCAGTGCGAAAATTCAGCATCCACCTCTATCAAAATTCAAAGAGTGATTTATTACAAAATTGCCCTTTAATTTCATCACTGGATGTAAATCTATGAAGATCTCTTTTTTTGGCAGTTGAGAGCTTTTCTGAAGTATTTTGAAATGGATTCCTAACCCTTTCGTAACTTGCTATCAATTTGCCCTCGTCTGTGTACTTGTTGATTTTTATTGTCGTCAGATACTCGCTGCGATTTAAAAATATATCTATGTTTTGTTTTAATCCACTGCCATAAATACTTAATACCGCGCATTACAATTAACGCGTGAATTATGAAATGTACATTAAAAGAGATTCAGTAGCTAATCGATTCGGCCAAGACTGACTAGAATTGTACGAGGTACAGCATTTTTACATTTTTTTGTGCAGACGTCCGTTAGGTTGCCTACTCACGTGAACGTTCGCGAGAATGCCAAATGTAATGGATATGATAAAAAACATAGATTAGGCTTTTTTTTTTATATATAATGACATTTGTACTTTTAGAAATGGATCTTGAAGGAAATAAATCTTTAATTAAATATTATTTCTCAATCTGCTTCAATTTAAAATTAGAAAGAAAAATAACATAATTAACCTATTATTTAAAAAAAGTAATTTACTTAAAATATATATTATTTAAGAGTAACATATAAAAAATTTATACTTATCTTATTAATACTGAATTAAGAACAAGTTTAATAAGTATTAGCATTCCATGGGCTTGTCTTGCAGAGCAAAGTTTTTAGAATTGACCCTCTGAGTTTTTTCCCTTTTATATTTGCTGATATCTATATTTTGTCTTCTAAGCAGCCACCGCATTTTGCAATATGTTCCAATTTAAAAAATTAGAGAAAGGAAAAATAACATAATAATTATCTATTACTTTTTTGTGTTTAAAAAAAGTAACATATACAAATTTAATACTTATGTTATTAATTTGTACGGTTTATAATTAAGACCGTGTATTGAAGCTTTAGCGTCAAAGTGCATAATTATTGCATTCAGTAATTTATTAATGTATAAGGGGGGCGCGATAAAAATTGTGATTGAAAAGGGGGGCGCCAGTATTGAAAGTTTGAGAAGCACTGCATTAAGTAAAAACGGGGTCAGAACAGGAGTGCGAAATTCATGCCTAGGAGAGACGGGCCATACATTGTGTTATCCCAGAGACCTCCCACTACCTTTGTAGTAGCCAGTTCTGACAAACCTGACGAACCTGGTGTCTACCATACATCAGCTTTAACACCCTTTCTGAATAGCACAGAGACCCAATCTCCTGTGGGACCTCTCCAGAAAAGGAAGGCCACGGAAAACCATTTATTCCTAGAGGGGAACTGCCGTGAAAAAATACCATAATGTCTGCTAGTACACCCCCTCACCGAGACGGTCTTCGGCGGTGTATAGGGGGAGAATATAACAACTACATTTAAACTCTACTTCCCTTGATGATTAGCGACAGCCAGGGGGCATCACTTGTTCTTATGAGTAGCGGGAATTCCTTCTTCCCTCGCTCTTCTGCCCTGGATCACCCCTGGAGAAAGTCGTGTACACTTAGAGTCAGGGAATGCCTCTGTTTCCCTTCTTTAGTCTTTAAGATTATTTTCTATAATTACTTTAATAGATGTGTGTTGTTATTTTATTAAGTGACCCCCTTGTGTTGTGGAAAATTAAATATGATTTGTTCCTGTTATACAGCCTTCTTTATTTTCAATAAAACGAAGACACGACATGAGGATTGTCATACTTTTCGTTTTTAATTAATATCTTTTCAAATTATTGTAATTTAAGAAATTAATGGAAATGGATTTCTCGGATCATTTCCCCCCTTTTGGTATCTTCGGAGCGTTTTTGCGTTTACCTTTTTGCGAAGATAGCCTTACATAAATAGATACGTTTGTTGTTGACGCATGAATTTAAGAACACGCATCCAAAAATAAACAGTCGTTTCAATAGCTAACTGTAAGAATTTTTTGATTCCTTATTTAACAAAAATAGATATAAATTAATATTTTTTTAAAAAAAAAATTAAAGCTGTATTGTTTTTTATTATTTATTGCAAAATTAATTATTTAATAATAAATTCGTAGATTTTCTGTTTTCCTATGGGCAAAACTGGATAAGCCTTGTAAATTATTAATAAAAAAATGGAAATTTGAAAAAAAAAAAAAAAGAAAGATCTTATCCCGGGGGAAAAAGGAGTTTTGTACTTGAAAAAGCCTGCGCCACGGGCTTAACAAATTGAAAAGGAAAAAACAAACAAAAAAAAAAAATGGAAAAAGAAAACTTGACAAAGAAAAGATTGTTTGACAAAAAAAGAAGTGGAAGAAATTTCGGAAAAGGGAATTTAAATGATAATAAATTAGAAGTAAAAAAAACTTTTTAAAAACAAACTTTTAATTAAATGCTCTAAAAAAAAATAATTTTTCTTTTAAAACTTTTTTTTGCTATCAACTTATAAAGTCATTACACAATTTATGATATAAAAGCTTGTCGCGAGATTTAAGTACTCGTATTTACTTAGTTGGAAAATTTTAAAAATTAAAATCAATCAATCAAGTTTTTTAAATTTTTGCTTGTTTATCTACACAGGTAAATCTCGCGACAAGCTTTTATATCATTAAATGTCTAACAACTATAAGTTGATAGAAAAAGTTTAAAAAAAAGTTATTATTCTTTAAACATTGAAATACTTGTTTTAAGAAAGTTTTTACTGATTATCACTGGACAGAGGTTTTTCAGTCTGTTAATCTCATTCAGCGCATCTGTGTTGCAAGGTCGTTTGCCGCTTAATTTTAAACAGTCCAGTTAAGGGGTACTCTACCTTTTTTTCCGCCAGGCCATATACATATGACATATATTAAACTCGGGCCCCAACAAAAGGATAATGGGAAGGGGGGATAAACACTATTGAATCAAAACAACAATGGACAAAGCAAAATTAATTAAAATATTAAAACTATTTTTTTTTTCCTCTTACTATAATACTATACTAAAAACGAAAAACACATTTTTTTTTAATCTGTAATTTTAAACCAAATTTTTTCAATTTTTGTGCAGAATTTGGATAATACTATTCTACAAACGAAAAAATATTTGCGTGCGATTATATTTAAAAATGACGAAGTTTTTGAATGTTTTATTAAAAAATTAAGTATATTTTGAAAAATCGTAAGAAAAAGTTTTAGTAATTTTATTTTTAAATGACTGATTCTAAAGAGAAAACCTGAACTTCTTATGCAGATATCGATTCAATAACACGAAAAAATTCATACGGAACGATTTAGAAATCATTTTCAGGAAAACGCATCCATTTTTACTCATTTTTAAAAAAATTGTAAGAAGAAAAATATTATTTTTTAAAAAGAATTATACCGTTTGCAAGATTCCCATCCGAAAAAATTGCTTTTTAATATCTACACTAATTAAAATTCGAAGGTAAACAAACATATGAGACTATCAGACAAAGTGTATCTTCTCACGAACCACCCGAAGCAAAAGTCTCTGACGGTACCAAAAGATCCGGAATGATCCAATGAATCCATTTTTTGACCATTTGGTAACGGTAACGGTTATACATTTACGTGGAACCTTAGAGATATCTCTATTATCCACTCATCATAATAAATTGAACAGAGAACAATTTGTTGAAGTTACATATAAAAATAAAAAGCAGTCCACATTAAATGCAGCGCAATAACGCTGGTGGAGGGTGGGTGGAAACCACTCTCCCAGTTGATTTAATTTCTGTTTCGCTTTCATAGGAAAACGAAGAAAAATGACGTCACATCTCCATGATAGCAAGCCCGTCTTTCAACCGTCTGCCGCTCTTGACGAAACGAGGAGAAAGGGATATATTTCTTTAATAACAAGGATTAAAAAGAATAATATTTTTAAGTCCGTTACAGTTACCTCTAAATAAATATGTGGTTATTAAAAAGGGAAGTTTTAAATAACCATTTGGGAAAAGAAATAAGAAAAGGTAGAGGAGTTTGAAATAAGATCATGAGGGGTGAAGTTGCCACACTAAACACGATCAAAACTTGCATGGCGGGGGGGGGGAATAATTAGAGTAGGTGAAGTCTTGCAAAAGAAGACAACTAGTGTAACAATAAAGCTCATAATTTTATAATTTCATGAATGTTATCACTTGTTATCGCTTAGCAGCGAATACATACTATTGCCGCCGTATTGGCGGACCAAAACACAGAAGAGAAGACCACAGTAGCGCTCCGTGTATCAAGACATTCTCATCCTTTTCAGAGCTGGGAAGTGTTGATACGAGTGATTAAGAACTGCTCTAGGTCTCTTAGAAGAGCTAGGGAATAGAATTGTCGAAAGCCGGGATTTCCCTGATAGATTCATTGAAATCTGTGGTAACCGGTTGAAGAAATTTTCTGATTGTTTTTGATAAAATCAGAAAGGGCGGAACATTAAGATCTTTATGCAAGACTTCGTTCCTGACAAACCAAGGGGGCGTTTGCTGCTCTACGCAGTTGAATGTTTTGAAAAGTGTGCAATCTTTTCAGGTGAGTAACTACCACCTGCCCAGATGGGAGAAGCGTACAACATGATGGGGGAAGAATGGCTTTGTATAATAGAACCTTGTGCCTTAATGCGAGTTTGGGCTCTTGGGAGAAATAAAGCGATTTAGAGTGTTCTCTTTCCCAACCCTAACTTTTGGTGGGTGGAACGGATGTTTTAGCAAAGTTTAATTTAGTGTCAAGTATTAACCCTAGGTACTTATATTCAGTAACCCAGGGACAGGCTGATTAAAAATGTTGACATGCGGAGGTTTCCGATGCACCGCTGTCTCGTAAAGAGGAGGCATGCGCTTTTAGAGGGCATTAACTTTTATTTTCCAGTCGTTAACCCAGGTTTCGAGTCGAAGACATAATTTTGAAGCCGCTCAATGATATTGCGGTTATAAATTTTTTTGGGTAAAATGGCGTGTCGTCCACGTACATCGCTAAGTGGACCGGCAGCCTTTGGAATGTCGTTGATGTATGTTAAAGAGCTTGGGCCCTAATAAAGATCCTTGTGTACCCACTGGAACTGGACGCGGGGGGAGGACTTTTTCAACTCTTAACCTAAATTCACGGGAGTTTAGGTAGGAGTGTATAATTTTGATGGTTGGTCCAAAAACCAAGTCGCATCATCTTGGATAGCAAGCCATCATGCCAAATTTTGTCAAAGGCTTTGCTATGTCCCAAAAGCATCCCCGTGGCCTGGTTATTTTGAAAGCCGTGATGAATCAGCTCAGAAACTCTTAGTAACTGGGTTACTGTGAGCACTGTGTAACAAAGCCATGCTGTTCAGGAATAATAATATTCCTGGCTATGCAGTGCTGATTCAGGCGATTCAAAAACAATTTTACGCTTTGCTAAAGGGTACTGAGTAGCGAGATTGGACGGTAATTTTGGGGTTTGAGATCATCAAATTTGGGGTTTTTAAAGTATGGGGACCACCACGGCAGTCTTCAATTCTAGGGAAATGACAGTTCTCATTAATAGATGAACAGCATAACAATAAAAAGAACGAATTTGGGGGGAGATTTTTAAGGATGCAATTTGTAATTAAACCCAACCCAGGAATTTATTGATCTTAAGCTTTTTATATTCCTGTACTTCCCTGGCGTTTTTTTTCCAGGTCTAGACGGGTAGGAGCGTCCAGGAATCTTTTAATTTTCCTTTTGTATGAGCTGTAAAACGTTCGTTTTCAGCTTCAGTGTTAGGTTCGAATTGCTTTTGAAGGCTGTCGGCAATCACTTCCGCCTTCTCCAGAGGTGATTTGCTACACTGCCAATTTCGCCCTTTAGGGGGATGTTTTGAGGCGGTTTTTTGAATAGGGGTTTTCCCCCCAAAGGGGTGCCTGTCTCCGGCGTAAGTGCCGCAATGTGAGATTCCCAACGAGATTGGGAAAAGTGTCTAATGTCTTTCGAAACCCTTCACGACTGAGTGTTCGGAATTCAGATTTCCCCTGCAGGATCTCTTTGTACGTTCCAAAATTTCCGAACACGATTTCTGTGGCGAATTTTAGCTTTAATTTCGGAGGGGAGTTTTAATAGGGGTTGTTTAAATTTTGGTTTTGAAGCTTCTATAAGAGCTTCAGAGGTATTTTCTCCAAGCCTTCTAATTGCAATTTCGAGGTCGTCATTGCTGGAGGAAGGAGGGATGGGGAGTGGTTTGTTATTTAAAAGAAATTTGATTCTCCCAATTGGTGGAGAGTTGATCCGGAATTTTGATTAGAGCAGAGCCAGTATATAGAGTAAGAATGACCGGTAGATGATCTGATTAAAGATCATCTATAACTCTAATATCATGATTGAAGGGGATATTTTTAAGAACTGCTTGATCAATAATAGAATCTCTTGCCCCGGTCTAGAGGGTTTATATGTGTAGAGTGTGCGGTGCTACAATCCTCACATTCCCGGGTTTATTTTTAACAATTTTGCGAAGAGCATAGCCAAATGCATTTGATCTAGCGTTACTCCACGCACGATGCGCGGTATTTAAGTCTCTAGCAATGATAATATTTTGGCTAGAATTAAGAATTTTGAGAAAATCTTTATCAGGGAATTTTTATTATTTTCCGGGGTGTTTCGAGCTACCTTTTAAACAATTCGGATAGGGAAAATTATTAAATTTAATTTCGATTGCAGTTGCATCCATATACTCAAAGTCGGTAATGGGAAATTTGTTATGATCGTAATTTTTTTTGCAATAAATAGCAGTACCTCCATCTGTTCGAGTACGTGGAAAAATTATTTCTGTCGTCTTTATGAAGACGATAATTCAATAAGTGGATCTAGACCGGGTTTTTAGTTTCGTTTCTTGAACTTAAAAAAGATCGGGTTTTGTTCTATCAAAGTCGGGACTTCACAAATTTTGGGTCGGGGAATCCGTTCGCATTTCCCGAAGCAAATCGACAAAATTGCACGTTTGAATTAAAAGTTAAGCTGTGAGCATTGGGGCGTAATTGCGCCCTTGTACTATGCTACGTACGCTTCAAAAATTACGCAGGCTTTCTCGTTAGCATCATTTAGATTTTTAGGGCAGGGAGAGCCTGCCAAAAAGCTTGCTAGTAAATTTTGGTCTACTCCTGATCATTGGAAATGGCCAAAACAGAAAAGAAGAAGCCGAAAAAATTTTTACCATTATTATTTTTATATTTTTCCTTGGTTGGTTTGCCGGAAATTTTTCCCTAGACAACTTTGGAGTAAGGTAGTTTAGGGTCTGTGGTGCGGTAAATATAGAAGACCGAAGTTGATTATTTTTTTAAATTTTTGACGAGGGCGTCACCTCTGGTGCAGTGTTTTGATTCCCTTTTATTAATGTTTTGTTGGAGGACTTCAGATTATTATTTTTTAAAATTTCCACCTTTGTTTTGGTGGTTTTGGAGCCTTTGCTTTTGGAAAACCGGCATTGCCTCCAATTAGCTGCGTGCTCTCCACCGCAATTTGCGCATTTGAGGGGATCCTTCAAACTGCAAAGACATCTTTTGCTTGATGGGGTCCTGCACATTTCAGGAAATTCATTTGGGGGGTGACAGACTTCCGAACTGTGGAAGAATCCCTGACAACGCCAACACTGGTTGGGCCGTCTATTAGGGATCCATCATACGGTTCGAAAGCTACACGAGTACCGAACTATCTACGTAATTGTAGATTGAGTCGGCATTTAGATCATTAATTAATTGAATGAAATCAGCGGCATTGGGCTTGCTTTGGAATTTAGTTAAACGGGGAAAATTTTTTGAATTTTGTGAAACCCTCCGACTCAATTTCTTTTTAACGGCTTCAAGTTCGGTGGAAGTGGAAGTCCTCTCAAAATAAGTTTGAGTGGTCTTTCCGATTTTAACATAAAAAATTTGAATGCGATTTGTTCGTGCTGAAATATGTGGCAAGCTTTCTATATTCCTCCTCGCTTTGAACGTAATTCTCAGGAAACGCCCTGATAATTTACTTGAAGGGGGGGCAGGCTATAGCAAAACCATAAGGTCCCGGGCAATCCGATTTGGCTGGATAAAGAATGGCGGGATTTTAACCCTAGAAGCGACGCCGTAGCTGCTGCTCGGGATCAAAATTCAATTCCCCCACTCCTCCCGAACATTAGAGGATTATGGAGGGCTGATGGGGCAGAGGGATTTGGATCGTTAAGATGGCGGCAGGGAAGAAAAAGGCTTACCATTAAGCTTAGTGGTCTGTTTCTTCGGTGGTAATCTAAATCCATCCCGTCAACAGTCGCCCCTTTGCGGTTTCCCTCTTGACCAGTGATTTGGGTGCATTACTTGTATTGTTCAAGTTATTTTAGTAGAAGCAGCGGCTTTCTTTCCTTTGAAGTGACCCTAGCAACTATTTTGTCTAGGGCCACCTGGTTTGACGGGATACTAAAAGCGGGAATTTGAGAGCCTCTAACGGTAATTAGTTTGTTGTAAATGCTTTCGAGTTCCCTTAAGTGGCTGTACTCCTCTCGGGTAGATGGAATAATGGCGATCTTGTGGGCGCCGGCGCGTAGGCCGCTCGGAGTTTAAGCAGCTCAGATATTGCCGCAGCATTGTCGGGGATGATTCCTCGGTCGGTCGTACCTGGGTGCGGGAGGTGATTTAGTATTTTGAACTTGGTCATTGGAAGTGGACTTTTCCCCTGATAAAGGTTATTTTCCATAATCAATAGAATGTCCGTTAGTCCGTTCCCGGTCGTAATCAATGGGGAAGGCAATGTAGAAATTGTGTGCTCAATCGCACACAGTAAATGTAGAAAGGAAAGGGAAAGTCAAGTAAGCTAAGTGACTTCCGTCAAACCCAAACGCTTGCTAAAGAAAAGCCAACTCGTCCCGGGTTTACGCACGGCAAAAAGGTAAGCGAAGGCTACGGCCAGAAGAAAAGGGAGAATTTCCGATGCCAAAAAGCGAGAAAAGACCCCCCCCTTCGTGAAGGCTTATTCTGAAACATTTTGACCATTTATATTCCAAAGATTCAATTAGTTAAAAATATTAATTAAAAACCTTAAAACGCATAAATTTCCTTTTTTCCCCGCAAGACGGCGTTCGAATTTTCCGACCTTTTTTATATCCCAGACGTTTTAAAAAAATTATCTAATTTTTTTTATGACATTCAGACAAAAAATAAGTACAAAATCATAAAGATAATTTACTTCGCCATGTGATACGGTATAATTTATTTTGCAAAATAATGATACTTTCTATTTTTTATGATGTTTTCTAAAATTAGTCAAAATTGATACGTTTTTATGAAAATAATTTCTAAATCGTTCCGATTGCATTTTCTTTCACGTTAATGAAGTGATATTCTACACTAATAAAATTCATACTTTTCTCTTTTAGAATCAGTCATTTTAAAAACAATATGTCAAAAACGGTTTTTTACGATTTTTCAAAAAATACTCAAAATTTTATTTAAATACTTAATAAGCTCTTTATTTATAAAAATAATCTCATGAAACATATTTTGCGTGTGTAGAACAATATTATCTGTAATCTGTACAAAATTGAAAAAATTGCTTAAAAATTACGGTTTGAAAAAAAAATGGTGTTTTTCCGTTTTTTCCCTTTCTGCGAGAAATATTTAAGCATTATTTTTGTTACATTTTTTGTTTAAAAATTACTGTTGTTTATAATCGATATATGAAGTTTGAAGGCATTAACTTAAAAATAAAGCCCGAAAAAAAATTAAACTTTAACAAATAACGCAAGCGAAATCTCTTCCTTTTATTTCAACGGTCTGTTATTTAATTTGTTCCGAAGATTTCGTGGATTGGTCGCTTAGAGCGCTGGATTAGTAACTTTTGTAACTGGGTTCGCGAAACAACATAATCGCTTAGATTTTATGATTTTTTAAAAAAAAATATTCAAAATTTTATTTGCGCAGTCAATAACTTCACCAGCAATTTTGTAATTGGTAAGATAATTTATTTCGTCACGATACGGTATTTTTTTTTTTTTTTACGAAACAACGATGCTTTACATATTTTATTATTTTTTCTAAAATGAATCAATATCGATGCGTTTATAAGGAAAAAAGATTTTAAAAACTCCCTACTTTGATCTTTTACAAAATTAGCGATTTAAAAAATAAAATGTCGAAAACTTTTTTTATCAATTTCATTTGTGCATTTTTATTAATTTCATTACTTTTTGTGCTACTATATGGTTGCACGTGTCAAGCTGTCTTAAGAATCGGTGAATGGTCACTTACTCGAGAGCTCTGATAGTGAGAGGGGGAGGGAAATTTCCATGACAATATGTTATGCATTTAAAAATGTTCGTGCAACACCGGGAAGGGGAGGGAGTATAAACCTGTCTGACAAAGAAAAGAAGCGAAAAGATTTTGAAACAGGGAATTTTTAGTTATACACTTGGTAAAAGCCCGAGCAACGCAGGGCTCAGCGGAGGAGGGGGAGGAGGTGAGAGTCATTTCGAAAAAGAGTACTAGAAGTGCTGATTTTGTGAAGGAAAGGGAAAATTTATAAAAGTAGAAAATGCCCGTGCAACACCGAGCCATGCAGCTAGTCTTTTTAACCAATTGCGATATTGGAATATAAATGGTCAAAACATACATTGCCATCCAAACTAAACGTGAATACAAAATTTCAGCTCAATCGGTTGAAGACATCAGCTTCAAAATTGAGTTGCAAGATTCCACCCGAAAATTTAACATTGCAAGTTAAATAAAAGCTTGTAAAAATATAGCATATTTTGTACGTATGCTGAGTGGAAGTATTGTAAAATATCTCGTTGTACAAATAAAACAAATTACAAAAATATTTTGCACGAAAAAATAATAATTGGATGCGTGGGTATCAATCCCCGTACCTCTCGCATGCTAAGCGAGTCCTCTACCATCTGAGCTACGGTCCCGGTCCACAGCTTTCTTATTGTCAATATGCTCGCCTTAACACCTGAACAAGATCGTTACAGTAACTAGGTCGACATCGGAATATAAATCATCAAAACACGCATTGTCATCCAAACTAAACGTGTATACAAAATTTCAGCTCAATCGGTTGAAGACATCAGCTTCAAAATTGAGTTCCAGAATTCCACCCGAACAAATTGCTTTAATTAATATATTTTTAACTAATTGCGATATCGGAATATATTAAATGATCAAAACATGCATTGTCATCCAAACTAACCGCGTGTATACAAAATTTCAGCTCAATCGGTTGAAGACATCAGCTTCAAAATTGAGTTGCAAGATTCCACCCGAACATTTAACATTGCAAGTTAAATAAAAGCTTGAAAATATAGCATATTTTGTACTATGCTGAGTGGAAGTATTGTAAAATATCTCGTTGTACAAATAAAACAAATTACAAAATATTTTGCACGAAAAATAATAATTGATGCGTGGTATCAATCCCCGTACCCTCGCATGCTAAGCAGTCCTCTACCATCTGAGCTACGGTCCCGGTCACAGCTTTCTTATTGTCATATGCTCGCCTTAAACCTGAACAAGATCGTTACAGTAACTAGGTCGACATCGGAATATAAATCATCAAACACGCATTGTCATCCAAACTAAACGTGTATACAAAATTTCAGCTCAATCGGTTGAAGACATCAGCTTCAAAATTGAGTTCCAGATTCCACCCGAACAAATTGCTTTAATTAATATCTTTTTAACTAATTGCGATATCGGAATATATTAAATGATCAAAACATGCATTGTGTGTCATCCAAACTAACTGTGTATACAAAATTTCAGCTCAATCGGTTTAAGACACCAGCTTCAAAATTGAGTTGCAAGATTCCACCCTAACATTTTACATTGCAAGTTAAATAAAAGCTTGCAAAAATATAGAAATCACTCATATCGCGCATGACACACATCTAGAACTGCTGACATCCAGAGAGAAAGGGAAAATTTCCACGGGGATAACGTCACACCCATGAAAAAAGCCCGTGCAACGCTGGGCTAAATGGAGAGTAAACAGTACCGCACGACGGAGTAAGCAGATGGAAGAAACTTCGAAAAAGAGAATTTTAATGACATTAGAACAGAAATCACACAAACACCAAGAAATACAGACACTGAGAGGGAAAGGGAACATTTCCAAGGCGAAAAGCTATGCACTTGAAGAAGCCCAAGCAACACCGGACCATGCAGCGTTTCGCAATATTTTTCAATGGTTTCTAATTATTTAACTTATATTATTATACTTTTGTGTAAGAAACAATAATTAAAAGAGATTATAAAATAAAAAAATACTGAAGATCAAATTTACTTTTACTATTCAATTCATGACAAAGTCTTGCTAGTCATTTGAAATATATTTCATACTTTTTGAGCCTATTCATAATCTTCAAATACATTTTCATTTTTTAAGCTTCTGAAAAAGCTGATCTAGGAGGAAGCTGCATTTTATATAATTTGGAAAATGAACCGAAATATTCATACTGATAACATCCCTTTCTAGTAATAAATTTCGAGTTATTTCCCAAACATATATTGCAAAAATAAAATTGATTAAACATTAAATTTAGAACATAAGTTTGTCCAATAAAGCATTTAGAAAGTGAAAATAATCAATAGAAGGTAATGAATACATTTTTCACTGCTTTCAGAAATACATTTGATTATATTTTTTTTAAAATTTACTTGTATTCTATGCAATAATATATATAAATCCTAATTTCTTGTATGAATTGGGTGATTTTTCACAATTTGTGTGGAATGGTATTTGAACTCTGTACTTCCTCGAAAGGGAAAGTGCACATCAAAATGTATTTTATTTGTATATCAAGGGGTTAAAGGTATTGCCATAATGTTGAAAAAATTATTAAAATTATATAAACGTTTCTATTACTGATAAAACACCACTTTATATACTGACCAAGAATACCTTAATAACACTGCTCTCAGGGGCCCAAAAGTTGTAAGTTTCAAGAGCAGCAATATTCAAGGTGAGCCATGGGATCGAGTTCTATAAATCAATCAAAAAAAGTAATACATTAACTCTTTAAGTGAGTGGCTGCTTTGAAAAAATGAGATTTATCACACACAGCTTAAATTTCTTCATAGTTATTTGATCATGGTTCAAAATTACGATGTACATTTCTGAAATAATTTTACAGGGATGTTGATTTTAAAAAGCTGTTCATTAATAATTCCCAGAATTCTGTACACAATTTTTAGATACAATAATTCAAAATATTTTGTATTCCGGATGTCTTTTAAAGAAGCATAGCGCGATTGCCATCGCAAAAAGAACATAAAAGAGCTGGGTCAGTTTTGTTAAAATCAGTCGGCTGGTCAATTACATTCCACAGAAAGCAGCCATTTATGTTTAACCAGAATTCTTAACGATAATTTACAGATATTAATGAATAAAGCAAATGTTTTTGTTTTTTGCAATTTGATTTATTTCTTATTAGAATTTTTTTTTTGTATAATTTTGCAATTCTATTTTTTCACATAAAGCTGTTATATTCTTTCCCAAAGAATGAACTTCTTTGCTAAGAGCACTTTTTTTATAAATTATGTTTGTGTTAAGCGTGTGCAAATTTATGTATTACGTTCAATAAAAAGTGTGTAAGGAGCAATTCTTCCCAAATTTCTTTTATATATGTTCTTTCATATTCAAATTAGACAAATAAATTAGATTATAACCTAAGTTATGGAGCGCATTGTACATACAGATAAAATCCTTTTACATCCTTTAGCAAAAATGTTTGCTGAAAATCTTTTGATGCAAGACATAAAAAAAACCTAAAAAATAGAGTACGAAAATTGTTAAAATAACTGATTCTTCCGATTTAAAATAAAATTTATTGATTCCATATACTTCTCCTACCACAACAAAATAATGCATTATATTTAAAATATGAACTATGTAAAAAGAAATATCTGGGTACATATTTATGGTGGAATCCATCATTCACTATTTCAATCAATATCTCAAAAATGTCTGTGTCTTCGACACATTCTTTTAAATAATCGGGGCTTTTTGCCAGAACTGCCGCAGAAGGTCCACATAATCAAAGTCTTTCCATAAAGCTGCGATTTTCTGACAGATAATGATGTGTAATAAGCAAACAAAGTGATCCTCTGGTAGACGATCCCAAACTTTATTGGCGGCATCCAGGAAAAAATTGTGGTAAGGCCAAAATAAGTATATACTCAAAACCTTCGCAGGAAAACGCGTAAGTAATTGTTCGCGATGATCTGCACTCATCCTCGAAAGACAAAAGCGGCCAATGTGCATCTCATTGGTACTTTCAAATACTGCATCTATGAGACATTTATATTCCTCCAGCGACATATCATCAAAAAGGCGACTCTGTAGAGACACGCCAGTCCAATTATAACGAAGCCTACACCCCCCTGGCTGAGATTCAGAGATATGTCCACTTTTGTAGTGTTTAATCCATTGCACAACTTTTTTTTCATGCTTGTTTAATCTTTTGTTTTCTTCCGAATACTTGCGTAAAATTCTATTTCTTGCTGTTCATGTGAATTTTCAAAAAAGGTAAGGACATCCCATCTAGACCAATATTGACAAGCTAGCACGAATCGCGTTCTGACACTCAACCATTTCGAACGAATTAATAAATCGGCAGTTTTGATTCTATCCACCGTTCCATCGTAATGAAAGCAAAACTTAAGAGAGAATTCCTGCTTCGTTGTGAATATTCCATCGTGATCCCTTCTCCAGAAGTCAACATCTAATGTAATGGGTTTTACCAAGGCGATTATTTCCCCTTGCAAGGCCAATGGAATACCTAAAACTGATAGTTTTTTCCTTATGAGTCGTTTCCATATTTTTTCTTCGGAACAAACTATTTTTCTTCTGAGTTTAGAATCGTTGACAAATACAGTAACTATTTTCACTTGAGTAATTTCTTTAAGTGTCAACATTATGTTATATAAGCATATAATGTCTTCAAAAATAACTAAATACCGAAAAAAAATTTCTTCTAAATCTCAAAACTTGTCTCTTCTTGTCAAAACTTGTCTCTTTTTTCTTTCGAATACGTCTTGCTTTAGAAGTATCAAGTTGAAAAAGAAACTGCAAAAATAAGAAAAGGCAACAGAAATTAGTATGTGAGATAAAAATGTGCCATTTGAGGCAGAAATTACAAAAATATTTGTTTTTAGAGTGAAAGTTTTGATTAAAAAAAAACACGTCTTTTTTTCCCCATTTCTTTTAATTAATTTAATAAAAAGAGAGTCTTATATCGTTTGAAATTTAAACATTTTGATGATATACCATCCGTATACACGGATACCTGTTTACTGATCTATTATAAGCTGAATTTACACAACTATAGACTGCAAATTACCCATAAGTTTAGGGAAAAAAATGAATTAAAGGCAAAAACACAGCTTGAAAAATATCGTTATGTATTCAAAAATAAATAAAGTGTTGAAAAACTATTATATCCTGAGAAAATGACAAAATAACAGTTTCTAAAAAGTACCTTATTTTAGCAGAAGAATCAATATTTAAGAAAAAAATTTTTTCGACATTTATTTAAGGTATGAGAAAATTTTCTGTATAAATACATTTGCGTCATACAATGGTGTAATGCAGTGTTTTCCAAAGTGTGGTATGCGTCCCCAAAAGGAATAGGGGATGATTTTTTTTTTTTTTTTGGGGGAAGGGGGGGGTACGTGTTTATCGGGTTTCGGGGGAATATGAATTTCCCCATGCTTACCTTTGCCTAATTTCCCCTTCCCTCTTGAGCTACGTGAAGACAGTTTTTGTGAGGTGCGGGTTGGTCCGGTGTGAAACGGCGGGAAAAAATCCATTTGTTACTGAGACAACTAACTTCGTTAATTGTTAATGGCTTCTCCAGGTACCTGTGTATTTTTAGCTCTTGTGATTTTTTCCCCTTTTTAAAAAGGGGAAATTTTTTGTTATCCCTTTATTAAGATTATTTTTATAAAATATAATTTTTATCCCTAACATAGGTTATGAATCACTGGTTGAAATCTGCAACTACAACAAAAACAGAAAGTAATGATTATAGTTACAATCAACTAAAAGGAAATAATAAAACTAACGACGAATTTAGTTTAATTCTGAAAGAAACTGTTAAGAAAAATCAAGGAAAACTTGCAAGTACGACAAAGAATATCTTAAATTTGGATTCTCATGGACTGGAGATGAAAAATTAGCCTATTCCACTTTGCGTCATTTGTTTTCAAAAATCTAACAAATGAAAGCACGAAACCATCCAACTTAAAGCGCCATTTTGAGACAAACCATTCGAAATAAACTAAGGATTTAAATCACAGTCTCGAAAAGTAATGCGAGGTTTGACAGGAGGGGACAGTCACAAAAAATACTTGAAACTCCGTATCGCGTGTCGCTTTTAATTGCGAAATGTAGCGATGCGGAAACCATTGGTGAAATTTCAATCAAGTTTGCGGTCAAGATAATGGCAAAAGTACTGATATAAGATAAGAGCGAAACAAATTTTGACTGCGTTTCTCTCTCACATAATGCAGGTCATCAACGAATCATTGATATGTCTAATAATGTGAAACAGATGTTATTATCTGATATTTCTCAAAGTCGATATTATGCTTCTCAAGTCGTTGAGTCCAGTGCAAATCCCTTGGCGTTTGTTAGATTCGAAAGAAAAGAAAAAAATCAAGAAATTTATGACCACTTTTTATTTTGTTAACCTTTATTAAGTCACACAACAGAAGATATCTTTAATGTTATAAATATATTTATGCAGATAAAAAAAAAGATTTAAATAGATTTTTTGGGAATAAGCCGATAAAGGGGGAAATGGTCGGAAATTAAAAAAAGGACTCGTTGCAAGAATTCAAAATGTTACCCCAAATGTCCAACATTTTTGCATACACAGAGAGGTTTAGGAACACGTAAAATGCCCACTGATCCACAGAAAGTTCTGGATGAAAATGTGAAAACTGAACTATATTAAAAACCGTCCTTTGAATGCATGACTTTTTAAGCAAATATGTGAAGAAATAGGAAGTAATCATGCTCAGCTTCTTTTTCATACATTACGAAAAACCGGTATTCAGAACTGAGTACAAAATAGTCACTTTTGAATACGTCACATACTCAAAATGGCTCCGATGCATACACACTCAAATTTGAGAAAGGCGAATACTAATTTTTGTAAACAAGCACATACTCCTTTTTGAACCTGTTACTGGATCAAATTTGAGAATGTAATACATTCATTAACGAGTTTATGAGTATGTATATTATTTTTTTTCGATACTGTTGTATCTAATACGAATTTTTAACATATCAAATCAAATTTAAAGGGATCTAAATATGTGATACCCAAGCTGTAAATTTCATTTTTTCCATCCTATATATTACACTCACTTCCAAAAAAATTAAAACATGAAGATTAAAATGCAAAAATCAACAAAAACTGCTTGATTGACACAATTTTGGCAGTAAAGTAGCATATATATTTATACATAAACAAAATCAATAATTATATACAGAAATGAAAACAATATTAAATTTTTGTAAGTTATTAGATAATGTCATACTGGAACTTAAACAGAATTATGTATAAAGTGAAAATAAACAACATAAAATGAAAAAAGGACATTAATAGGGTATGTGATTTCCCCCCTCATCTGTATGCAAAATTTACACCTTCTGACTATGCTTTCAATGGGTGGTCAACCACCGCAGAATTAAGAATCGCCATTTTCTTGGGAAAGCAGTTTCGCTCAATAAGGTGGCTGGAGGTGGAAACGTGACGATACAACACGTCCAGAGCATCCCAAAGATTTTCAATGGGATTAGGTCGGGCGAATATGCTGGCCATGCCATACGCGCAATCCCTTCACTCTCCGGAGTCATCGACGATGTCAGCTCTATGGGGACGTGCGTTATCGTCCATTAAAACAAAAGTAGGGCCAATTGCTGCAACGTACAACCTCACAATGAGTTCTAGGACTTCACCTCGATACCGGACAGCCGTCCTGAACCCAATTTACAGATGTGCAGGTCGGTGCGGTATCCAATGAAATCCTGCCCACACATAATGCTTCCGCCTCGGAATGCGTGATGTTCGGTGATGTTTTGGAGTTGATTTCGTATTCCTTGTTTACGCCATATCCATATACGCTTGTCATCTGGCTCCAGAGTAAATCTTGACTCATCAGTGAATATGACATTGCGCCTGTCAGACACAGTCCAATTGCCATGTTCCCGGCACCACTTTAATCATGCCCCTCTTGATTGGACGGATAGAGGAACACAAACTCGAGGTACCAGGCATACAGTCTATTCATATGTAATCTTCGGCGTACAGTAGCTGCAGATATAGCCTTACCAATGGATGCTGTAACCATAGATGTCACACGTGTGGAGGTCGCTCTGCGATTCCTCTTGGCTACAATAGCAATATATCGATCTTCCGCGGGGGTTGTAACCCTTGGGCGACCGCCTACGGGTTTGGAATTGTTCTATAAACGTGAAATTACAGAATGATGAACGCAGAAGAAAAGAGCAACATCTGTGATAGACTGTCCTGCTTCAATGCGCCCCACAGCACGCCAGCGCTCAGAATTTTCCATTCGTTTTCTGGAAGTCATAGAAACACGCATGTCTTGAAAACAAATTGTACGAAAGTTTTAAACACCTTCTATCAGCACTTACAATCAACTTCTGTAACTCTTCATAAAGCTGGCTTCTTATAAGACTGCCCTTTTTGCATATTTCTTGACATGAAAGCACGATTGGCTGTTACCTAACATATTTGCATACTTCCATCTACCTCTGAGGCGAATTGCATCCACTTCAATTCTGATTGGCTTCCGGAAATTAGCATTTTCCTCGCCGTACTTAACTTTTGGAAGTGAGTGTGTTTAATTTACATTTTATGAAGTTTTTACCACTTAACTTCGAAAATCTAAATTACTTTTATTTATTGTGTTACAAAAAGGTATTTGCGTATCATCGCTGAAGTGCCAACGTTCAAGATAATTCGCCATGTCTCGTACACGCTAAATTAGCAACCATGTACTTCATTTCATACAATGTCGCCAATATTTTTGCGGTGATACGCAAGTTCCAATAAAAATATAATTTTTGGTTTTAAAAATGCAACTGCTATGTGATCATAAACTGCATTATTTTTGAACTTATACCTCAAATTTAAATTTTTGAAAATAATGCAATAATTGATTCGATGCAATAGTTAAACAAATGTGTAAACAATTTGGTTCATTAAAAGTTTTATTTATATTTCTAGAAGCAATATTTTGTTACTTTAAAATCGTATACAAACAGAAAATTAAATTTTATTTAAAATCCGTCCAAAAAGTATCTTGGAAACATTATTCATTAAGAAGTGTCTTGGAAACATTATGATGAATAACAGACTTTTCATATTGAAAATTTCTAAACATAAAGTAAGAAAGGAATAGGTTCTTGACATATGTAACATGAAAAAAAACAACTTAGAAACCCGATTAAAAAAGCCTTATTAGGCCCCCAGATAGTATTTTTTTTATCTTTTGTTTAAATCGATACATACACAACCTCTGCTCTCAACACTCATCAACCGAGCTACTGGGACTCCCTTTTAATCCACCCAGATGGAAATAAAAATGCATTGTAATATATGTTACAAATCAAGCTCACTTTAATATTAACTGATTTTATACTCTATCAACAAAGAAAACAAATATTGTAGTTTTTAAGTTAATGTTTTTTTTAAATCAAAAATTAAAATATTTAAAAAGTTAGCTCTTAGAAGAATGTAAAAACAACTAAAACAGTAGATTTTTACATTTACAAAACATTTAAAATGCACAAATTTTTAACCAACTGGAAAGAGTTTTTAGAGAAGTTTTCAGCGCCCATTTAGAAGAAAAAATAACATCTAAGGACCAGTCGAACCATAATCTAGCCATTTTACTAGTGTACAGCATTTTTAAATGATTCACTGTAAACAAGAAAAATAAAACAAATCTTATCTTTGAAATATTTATTCTGGAAATTGTACACATACATATCAGACATTGAAAAAAAGAGAACAGGAATATAAGTGTTATTTTTAAAACAACATGCCTTCTTCCATAAGAGTTATATTTTATTGAATTTTTTATGATCACTCTCTATAAATATAATCCATATTATAGTCAACTCCATTCTTATTTGTATAGCATTGCTTAGGTTATGTTTTAATCTAATGTACATCAAATTATCATTTTAAATATAGAAAGTTCTAATGTGTAAAGGTACATAATTAAACAGATTTTTTTACTTTTATCAAATCAACAGCATGTATTGGGAGTTACTAAATATGAGTAAAAATGCCTTTCAAACAATGTTGTTTCAAGTAAATTACTTGTCAGGATACACGAGTCACATCTAAATTATATACTGAAGAATTTATAGATGGCTGGTTCTGAGAGGAATCTTGAAAGTATCCTCATTAGAGTAAAATCTCTGCAAATGTTGTTCATAATTATATAGTTTTTAAACGAATATCTACAAAATTTAGCATAACATATTTAGTGTTATGCTACTCCGTATGACTGTTTTGAATATGAAGACAAAGACTATAATGGGAATCAAATGGTCTTTGGCATAAAGTGCAAAATGTATGAAATTTGTAGATTATTTTTTATCCATAAAATATAAAAAGAAAAAATCAGAACTATGTGCAAAATTTTAAATAAATTATGAATTGAAATATCAAAAATGAAGATTTAGCTTACAAGTAGAAATGAAATTAATGCAAATTAAAAATAAAGCATTCATAATTTAGAAACAAAGTAAAAGGTTTTAAAAAATACGACTTTCTAACATACAGATGAAGGGATGTCTTGCTAAGTGAGAGAGTATTAACATAGCACTGTTCAGCTACACAAGGGCTTTTGGCAACAGACCTCGTTATCTTGAACCATGGTAAAGTGATGAGGACGACACCTGTGCTGTCACCCCATACAGCAGGAGGACGTTTGAGCTCTTGACAAATTTAATGTGCATCACTCCCCTACACGGCAGTGCGGGTCTTCAGCAGCACTAGGCTCGAACTCATGATACACCAGCCACGAGTCTGTTACCTTGACCACTAAGCAATCATGTCACATTTATAAAAACTATTTTGTTAAAAAAATACGGTAACAAAATATACAAAGGGAAAAGCAAAATTTTTTTCAGTACACAACGTCAAAACGTTTTTTTAGATCAGTTTTGCAACCCTGAAAATAAGTTTTTGGAATCCAATATTTTCAACCCAAGAAGGTGGTCTCGCACTAAGAACTCAACATGTAAGAAGTTGAAAAGAATAGCTTATTCCTGACAAAAAAAGGAATTAAAATTAAATTTTTAAAAAAAGAAAAAATGTAAGTATTTTATTTTGGAAAACCAGTTATTGAAAAAATGGTCCCAAGGTTTAAAAGAAATAAAACCAAATTTAAAAATTTCCGGGGAAAAAAAACAGAAAAAAAAATGGAAAAATAATAACTGTTAAAAACAAAAAAATTTCAAAAAAAAAATCACTACCCGATGTAAAAGATTAACGGTGAAAATTTTTTATAAACCCGCGCGATTCTCTCTTTAAGTGTTTTTATATATTCTTGGGAATTTTGAATGTATTGAAAATTTTTGGAAAATTTTTCCCTTAAAAAAAATTTCCATTTTATTTTTTAAAATTTTATCGAAAAGGAACTTTTAAAAAACCTAATTAAAAAAAAAAAGTTGAAGTAAAATTACAATTTCCTGCCGGTAAAAAAAAAATTATTTCCGATATATTTACTATCTTGGCCCCATCAAATTTAAAATTGTAAACTTCTGCAATAAAATATAAAACTGTAAAATTTTATTTAATTTGCTGGGGAAAACAATTTTCTTTTTGTTCCCATGCTTATCACTTTTCATAATGGCCAAAATAAAAAAAACCCTTTAATAAAAGAATAAAATTTTTTTAAAAAAAAAAAAAAAAGACTATTAAAAAAAAAAGGCAAAAATTTTGGTAACCCTTTTTAAAGTTTTAAAATTGAAAATTGGACCCCTAGTATTTTTTTTTATTAACAGATTTAGAAAACACCAATAATATTTGAACTATCCTTTTTATGAATAACTGACATTAAGACTAAAACCACTCTAGACAGCAGGAAGCAGGGAAAATCTTGTTTTGTGAAAAAAATCTTTTTAAAAAATGCAAAAAAGTGAAAAAGGGATGCCCCATAAAAATAAATTTTTAAAATTATTTTTTATCATAAAATAAAAAAATAATATCCCCATTAAAAAATTAATAAAAAAAAATTAAAAAGAAAAAATTTTTAAAAAAATTAATGAAAAAAAATATACACCCTAAAAAATTTAAATATTGGGAAACCCCATATTGTAATTTTATCCCCCAACACAATTGTCCTTTTCAACATTGGTACTGGAAACCGATATAAAAGGGGGAACTTTAAATTTTTCAATACAAAAACGCGCTTCTCCCTTTCCCCCCCAAACCTGAAACCCAAGAATCTGATATGTATCTCTTTCCCTTTTTTCATCCCAAAAAAGAAAAACACTATGGTCAAAATTAAAAGGTTGATTTATAAACCAAAAAAATCAAAATTTTAAAATTAAAATTTTTATTTTTGGTGGGCTTTCTGCAGTGGCGTCATAAATATTCTGTTGGAAAACCCAAAAGGGGGCCCCAAAACCTGACACCCCCAAAAGTACCTACCCTTTGTAAAATCCTTTTGGGGAGGCCCAAATGTTCCCCGGGTTAATCCACTGCCTTTCTGCACTATTTTAAAAAAGATAAATTTTGTTTACATATTATAGCAACAATTTTAAAGAGGCTCCCACAGAAATTACCAATTTTGCATGTGGCGTATGCGCTGAATTGGCAATCATGTTTTCGTTTCAAAAATAATGTTACAAAAAGGCTATGATAATATGTAAGTCGGGAAATAAATCAAATTTTTAAATTTTTTTAAAATTTAAATTAAGTAATAAGACAAAACACCCATTTAATTTTTTGCTAAGTAGTTTTAAATTTTTTATATCATAAAGCGGTATGATCATCGGACTCCCGAAAAAGGAAAATGCAATCACATATAAAATACCGTGTTCCCCAAATAATCATTTTCCGAACAAAATTAAAAAAAAAAATAAAAAACCCCCCAAAAAATTACCCCCATAAAAGGGGGTTAAAATTTAAAATCAAATTCTCATTCATTTTTTATCCCCAAAAAAACAAAAGGCAACATTAAAAGGGATAATAAACAGAAGATCAATATGCTGTGAATTAAAAATTTTCTTTCCTTTTGGGCTTTTTGACTTTTTTTAATTAAAAAAAATATCAGATTTAAGATTTTTTTTAAATTCAACCAAAACAAATCAAAAAAAAAATATTATAGTCATGAAAGTATAGCCTTTCCCGGGGGCGTAACATATATCCCCATTTGCGGAGGGCCCAAAAAACCTGACAGGGCCCAAATCCACCTTTTTTAAAAACCCCAAATTGGGGGAAAAAATGTTCCCAAAAAGGGAACAACCCAAAATAAAATCAAAGTTTAAAAAAAATTTCCCATGTTTGTGTGTGCTGGTGGGAATTTATGTGTTTCGTTATATAATGTTACCAAAAGGCTGTGATAAAATGTAAGTATTGTGATAAATCTTATTTAAACAATGTAGATCAATTCTAATAAGGCCAAAAAAAATCCATTAAATATTGGGTTAAATGATTTAATTTTTTTTACTTAATTTCAATACCAAAAATAAAAAACAATTTTTTGAAATATACTATTTCAATTTTACTCATTTGACCCGTTAAATTTTTTTCTTTCAATATTCGAAAATAAGGCGAAAAGGGAAACGTAAAATAAGTGTATTGAAAAATTTTCTGTAAAGGGGAAATTTAAGGGGCATTTTCCCTAATTTAATTAATATTTTAAAAATTTTCGTTCATTTTCGAAACTCATTCAAAGGGACCTTCTACTAACGGGGCTTTTAAATTTGGGAACCCAACAATACCATGTTTTAGTAAATTGGGGAAAAAACCCTATTCATACTAAAAATTTAAACCCAATTCTCAAAACACATTTTTCTGCAAAACAACAGTTTTTTTTATGGAACATAATGGCCAATGGGTTACCAAAACCCAAACAAATTTAAAATGGGGTTTTTGTAGTTGGCTATGTGTATGATATAGATAAAAAAATTTCCCTTTTTGGGGTTAAAAAAATATTTTGGGAAAAGGGGTCCCTTTGGTTCGGAATCGATCATAAACAACAATTTAAATGCTTTCTGATAATTTGAAAAATATTTTTATTTCTCATTTTATTTCTTTATTTGCATTTTTTAAAAAATTTTACTGTGATTTCTCTTAACACCTATCGCTAAATTAAGTTGCTTGGCGCTAATTTCGGTTGCTTTTAAAAATTCTTCACCAAAGGGCCCCCCTTTTTTTTATCCCAAAACCCCGGGTGAGGTTTTTTTTAGAATGTTACTTTCCCAAAAGAATTTTGGTTTTGGGGCGACAAAATCAAACAATATGACTTACAATCAAGTAAATTGTTTTAAATAATACCCCGGGAAATAAATTTTAAGCATTTCCATATCACAAAAGGCATTCAACCATACAAAAAAGGGGTTTAAATTTAAAAGTTTTAAACTTTTTAAACATCTTATATTTAAAACTCGTCTTTTTTTTTTTAAAAAATAAAAGAAAATCAGTTAAGTAAAAAATAAACAAAAAACAAATACTCATTTTTTAATATGTGCTCATACTCGTGTAGGGGGTAGATACGAAAAAAGTTGGGAAATTTAAAAAATTAAATTTTTTTGTTGAAACCCCTTTTAATTTTTTTAAAAAAATGAACCCAATTTTATTAAAAAAAGTTTCTTCAATCCTGAATATCCCCTTTTTTTTAAATTTTCTTGAAAGCATTAATTAACATTTTGGGGGGGTTTAGCATTTTTTAAGGGAAACAAATTCAATCAAGGCATGCGGTCAAAAACTGATTCCCAAAACCCACTCATTTCAAATTTAGTATTTCTCTTCTCATTTTTTAGTAAGTCTTTCTTCCCTTTTATTTTATCTATGTTCGTTGGCCAACTGGTGAAAAAATTTTTAAAACGATTGTTTTTAACTTAAAAATGAACTTCAATGTTTTCTTAATGAAAATTTTTTAAAAAAAAATTAATTTTCCTTTAAATTTTAGATGGCTTTTTTAAAGTAGCATACTTAGCAGATATATTCCCTTTTTTAAAAATTCCTTTTAAATTTTTTGTTCCGGCAAAAAAATTTCATTACGCCCCTTTTAAGAATGTCAACACTGCTATCGTAAAAAATAAGTTTTTTGGGAAAAAAATTGGAATGGGAAGTAGACTCGTTTTCCCCCCTTCATGAATTTATAACAAAATTCAACTACAAAAATTGATGCTAATACTAAAAAAAACACAAAACAGCATTTTTGGAAAATTTGCAAATTTCCCAAAAAAATATTTCGCTGATTTAAACAAAAAAATTGAATGGATAAGATACCCCCTTTAACCAAAAAATAAATTTTTTCCAAAAATTTCCATGGGGAAAAAACAATTTTGGGGTTTGGGTTCAGACGGACTCTTGAAAAAAAAACTTTAAAGGGGATTTCCTTTAACATCATTACGGCAACAAATGAACACGCGTATCCCCGGTTTTTATAGAACTAGTTCCGGTTTCTTCCTTTCCTTTTCCAACTTTAAAATTTAAGTGCCCCCGGGGGTCTCAAAAGCCTTTTTGGCCCTGTACCCCTTTCCAAAAGGAACCCCAAACCCTTTGGGTCTTTAAAAGGTAGAAATATTAGCATACATTCTCAAATCTCGTTTTTAAATGGTAATTTGAAACGAATAAATGTGCAATACTCACAATCTCAAAACCCTAGGCACAAACCGGCTGGAACGATGGCCGCATTTCGACTAAATTAGTTGAATGATTTATGGTATTTGGCCTTGGCCTAGACATGGACAACGGTCATCAGATTATAATATAATATTACCAATTTGGCCATTTGACAAGTTGTTTGAAATTCTCTGTTTTCCGGAGAATATATACGGGAATAATATTTGACCATTAGTATTATCCGTATCACAGTCTTATTAAGACTAAGTTGAGAACGAAATGAGGCCCTCATCGAGTACGAGGCCTAGGGGATGGAGCCAGTTGGCCTGTGCCTTAAAACGTCCCAGTATGTGCAGTTGCTTTTTCAGCATTGTCGAAAAAAAGGAACAGATTATTGGAAGTGGAACCTCATCTCAGATTAAAATTAACCATCTGGGAACCAAATTATGACAAACACACGATCTGTCATCTCAACACAAACAACTTCATCCTTTTCATGAATCCACATAAATATCATGTATAATATAACTTTTATGAATATTTTATTATGAATAATTTTATTTCTTTTCTTATTATTTCTTTGTCACAAAAAAAAAATTTTTTTGATTGTTTTTAAAATACATTTTTTTTTTTAACAAGGGGCGTTACAAAAATGATAGAAGGGGTACACATACGTCAAAAGTTTGCGAAACACTGGTGTAATGAAAAAAACGCAAATCCGATAATTTATGTCAAAAATAGTGCTGTGATCGTTTACCTTTAAACTCTACCTCTTTTAATCAGATCAGGTTAAAAGAAAGCTACAGAAATTCAGCAGCAAATTTAAATGAAATGCGTGCAATTTCTTCAAGAAAAGTGATCAGATTTTTTTCTTTTTCTAACATAAGAGTCAGACAGTTTGCCTTATTTGCAACGAGATTGTAGCTGTGATGAAAGAATACAACATTTAAAGAAGAACACTGGAAGTGTTCCACTTGAACTTCATTTAAAAATTATAGATTTGCAATATGACCCTGCAGCAAAATTGAGGTTTATTGAAAATTCTACATTAATCGATTTTTATTCGAAGTAGGTGACAGAGAGAGTGAGAGGGAAGGGGGTTACATTAACGTCGCACTGCAGAGCAACACGAGGGCTATTAGCGATGGCCTTCAAAAATTTGATCCGTGGTCAAGTGACAAGGACAATACTTGAGCTGGTAAATCCCTCTCCTAACTTCCACACCACACCATCGGGAGAACATTTGAACCTCGACAAATTTAACGTGCAGCTGTTCCCTCTACACAGTGGGTCTTCAGCGGAGATCGTGACCGAACACAAGTTTCCAGGAATTCGTAAACATGTATTGTTCATGTGTTCTATCTTTAGCGGTAACTACGTATGTGAACAGTTTTCTATTAAAATGAGGAACATAAAATAGGAAGAAAAAACACGGTTAACAGACAGACACAAGGAAACTTTACCAATTCCAACTGCACAAAAGAAAAACCGAATATTGAAGCTATAGTCAAACCAAAACACTGACGTCAGACTGACCATTTGAGCGGAACATCTGCACATGCACCTCAGGGCCCAAGGTCATGCATACTGAGTGGGGCACAGTAGGATTTGGCTCTCATGGGATGTCGTGCCACTGAGTTAATTTAAGTATACATGTATATATATAGAGAGAGAGGTTTCCACAACTTCCCTTAAATTTGTTTAAGGTTAATATTTTTGTTTAAGGTTAATATTTTTAAAAATACACAACACATTTAACTATTCTCTCTTGTTAGAGAATAGAAATAACCTGTAAATTAAATATTACTAATTTATTTTTAATATTTTATTAAAAATTGTCATTTTATTTTAATCGAATAAACTGATTTTTAAATATATAAATAGATTTACGCGCAGATCATTCCCAAACATGGCAATCCAATTTCCCGTCTGTGTGTGCGACTTTTATATATATATTTGTCTTACTTCTATCTCTTTCTCTTTTTATTGAGAGCATTTATATAAATCTCTGTGCACCACAAAGTATCACATATGGGCTTACAGAAGTAAGCATAAAGCACACATCACAAACGATGAAGGAAATTAAAGTCATGAAGAATTAAAATACAAGCGTCCATGCCTTATCCGGGATTCGAACCCAGGCCCAACGTCATCGCAGTAAGCGTCACTAACCACTATACCGGATGGGCGACATTCTTCCCTCTTTGGAGGACCACATTTGAGAAAGGTAAACAGCGTAGGGTAAGGGTCGGTAACTTGCGACTCGCGAGCCAGATGCGGCTCTTTGGTTCCATACGCAAATATTATTTACTTTATCACCAAAAAAAATTTAAAAATCGTTCTGAATTGATTAACGAGGATTAGGCACCGTTTCTATCCCTTGCACTCGTTTTTCACCGCACCCCTACCTCAAGTTATTAGCAATAAAATAATACTTATAAATGTAAGTACCTATAAATTGTTATTTAATAAACCTTTTTTCGAACTCTGATGATCAAAGTAGAAAGGTATTTGCAGTTTTAGATTGTTTATATGTTTGGCGTCGCCCATCCGGTATAGTGGTCAGCGACGCTGACTGATGTGCCTTTGGGACTGGGTTCGAATTCCGGAGAAGACATGGATGTTTGTAAATGTATAGTGCCTTCACGGCATGGGGGTACTTTAAATAGCTGTCGAGCCGCAAGTCCTCTCGTGAGGTTGGTGGAAGGGGAAGAGAGGTGGGAGGCCCCTGACCACCCACAGGGTGTTCTCCCTCTAAATTGGGGTGAAACCGAGCTATGGTGCTCAAAGCTACGGCTAACGACAGGCGTCACTTAGCCCTTTACCATGATGAATTTCGTGGGCCTTGATCTGGCATTAGTAACAACAACAACATATGTTTGGCAATTTTCATTGATTTCCGCATAACTGGGAATAACACCTTTACTCGTAAACTAAGTATCTAATGTTTGCCAAAATTGAAAAAAAAAAAAAAAACTAAAATGGGCAGACTGTGCCGTGATAAATGCGTTCTGACCAGTCCGTTCGATCTAGTCGGCGATCACCGCACACGGGAGGCGACCACAGATGCGACGAAACTATGTACTTATAGTCAATCAGTACGTGAGAGAGAGGCAAACAGTGTTTCGTGTCTAAATTATTTATTTCAATAATTAAATTATTTGAGAATTATTTATTTTATTTAGGTAAAGTATTTTTAATTGGGAAATATCATTTGTAAAATGTTTTTTTGATAAATTATATTTCATTACGTCTAGATTCTTGTATGTATTTACGTAGGTATACGTTGCAATAATAAATAATTGCAAAACTTGTCTTTTGCTGTTTAGGATACCTAAATAATAATTTAAAAAATTCTTTATTACAGCTTCACCGCAAACATAGCATCTACAAAAAAAAAAAAAGAAGAACTGAAGAAGAGCATCGAGAATTCAATCGGGATTGGACGGAGTCGATCGTCTTCATATGCAACTCAGATGGCCTTCCGACTTGTCTCATTTGCCACGAAAAAATTGCACAAAATAAAAAATCAAATTTAGAGACACACCTCACTACAAAACATACTTAGTTTGCTTGTATATGTCCAACCGGCGAAGAACAAAAAAAGCTGTTGACGAGGTCTAAAATAAAAAAAAACAGCAATCAAGTTCCATGTTAAGTAACTGGATGTAATCTATTAGTAATGTTAATCTGGCAAGCTTCGTGGTATCACTAGAAATTTCAAAAAAGGCAAACTATTCACAGATGGTGAGTATGGCAAAGATTGCTTCATACTTGCATCTAAAAAATTATTTCGTGATTTCAAAAATAAACCAGAACTCTTGAAAAAAATCGAAGGTTCAACACTATCCGATAAAACAGTACAAGATAGAATAGTTAAAATGTCTTCACACACATACACACACAAATATAGCATATTTGCAAATGGAAGATATTCAACTTTCTTCTGCCTTATTACTTGCTATAGATGAGTCTTGCGACATAAAAGATACTGCACAAGTTGCCCTTTTTGTCAGGTATATGTCTTCCCAAGGTCCAAAAGAAGAACTTCTAGGATTGCTACCGCTCTCCGGATAAACTAAAGAGGAAAATATAGCGAATACTGGGCAAACATGTCTTGAAGACATTTAGATAGATTTAAATAAAATCGTTTCAATAGCAACTGATGGAGCCAGAAGTATGAAAGGAAAAAATAAAGGGGCAACAACGATTCTTCAGAGCAAAATAAACTACGAAATAATTCTTACATTTCACTGCATAAAACACCAAGACATGCTTTGTGCCCAAACATTTCCGGCCGAAATAGTTGAGGTCATGAATTTGGCAATCAAGATTGTTAACAGTATCAACGTCAGCTTAAAAAATTCTTAAGCAAAATGGGGATCCAGTATTCCTTCTTCACAATAAAAGGCGATGGCTTTCCAAAGGTAATGTGTTAAAACGTTTTGCTTTGTGTTTAAATAAAATAAATACATTCTTCAATCAAAAAGATATTAATCCCCCAGAATTAGAGGACGACAAATGGCTGAAAAAATTTTTATTTATGATGTATATCACAGCGAAATTAAATGAGCTGAATCTAAAACTACAAGAAAAGGTAAACCCAACCTATGTTTTGGTAGAAGAATTTGTTGGTTTCGAAGAAAAATTAATTCTTTTTACAGAAGATATTTAGAGCGGTAAATTAATTCCTTTTTAATTTCTATATCAATATCGCGATAAAACCAAAGCAGCTGTTGACACGAATTACTTCTGTACAGTTATAAAAAAAATTAGAGATGAGGTTTGCTGACAGATTTGAGCAATTCAAAACCCCAAAACCCCTACATTCATATTAAACCCTCTCAACACAAATATAACGAAATCCACATTGAGCCATTTAGAATCGATACGGGATCTCTGAAATCAATTGTTCGATTTAAAAAAAAATTTTGTCAGTGGAAAATTTACAGAGTTGAAAAGCAAGTTGGAAGATTATAGGTCCAGAAATGTATGTTCGTGCAACAAAGTTACTATAAAAAAATACCGCGAGTTAGGCCCTGTTCGATGAGGAATAGTCTTGTTACAGTGGGGTGAAAGAAGTTGGCTTTTGGAGTGCTGACTATCTTCGGATCAAAAATTCGACAAAAAGCTTTTCTTGCGTGAATATAATTAAAAAGTAAAGTAAGAACCAACTAACAAGTAAAAATTTAGGTTGTGTTTGAATTTTAAAAACAAAAAGTTATGAACCAAATTTATAAACTTTAAAAACCATAAAAACCCGCCCCCAAAATTTTTGTTTGTTTAAAAATGTATTTTTTTTCCCCCTTTTTAATTTTTTAAAAAAGGAATTGCTTAGAAAAGTTTAAAATTTTTTCTCTTGAATAACCATGAAAAACCCCTCCCCCCCATTAATTTGTTTTTTTGTTGTTTTTATTGAATCAAGTTGGTGTGGTAAAAAAAAATATTTGTTTTATTTTTTCTTAAATAATAATAATTTTTTAAATGCTTATATTATCTAATTTTTGTAAAAAAGACTAAATATATGAATAAATTGATATTTTTTCTAATGAACAAATAGATTAGTTTTTAAAAAAAAATTTTATTTATTCAAGTACTATTTATTGTCGGGCAAGAAAAATTTTGTGACTCTTCTTCGAAATTTTGAAAATTGAATTTTGGCTCTTCTGACTAAAAAGGTGCCAAACCCTGGCTGGGGTCATAGGCGGTAAGAGGTGTTTCTAAGTTTAAAAAAAAAAATGATCAAGAAAATGCCGTTTGTGAATGAAAGTAGATTTTGATTTATATTTATTTTCGGGGGTCTCATACCTTTACAATGTCGAAATTTTTAAAAAAATTATATACAGTTTTAAAAGAGCTAACGGGCTGGGTGGCATTTGGTTCTGCGCTGTATTTTTACATCAAACGTTTTCCCCCGGGGAAGTCGGTGGATTTTATGATGCAAAATAACAAAGGCCCCAAGTCATTCATCGGCATGTTTAAGGTATCCGACTACGTTGAAAACGTCTTTTTCGGTCAAAAAATCCTTTTTTTTTTATTAAATTTTTTTAAAATTAACGTTTTTTTTAAATCTGCCTTTGTTTTGTCTTTGAAAATTTAAAAAAAAGTTCAGTTTTTAAAATATTATCACAGCGGTAAATAAAACCGGAAGAGGAAAAATCAAAAACCGGAAGTTGATTGCTTAACATGTTTTTTACCCATAAGAATTTCAACCCATTAAAATTTTTAAAAAACAATTTCTGAAAATTTTTTAAAAACTATTTTATTGATAGGCATCAATTTCAACTTTAATTGGGTTTTGGATTGGCAAATCTGTTTCTTGTGACCTCCTTTTTTTTTTGATTTAAATCTTCGAATTTGCCCCCAAATTTTTTTAAAAAAACTAATTTTTTCGTTTTTTGTACAATATTTAATCTTTAAATTTTTTTCTGAAAATTTTGTTTTTTTTAAAATTTTAAACGGGAACAAATGGATTAAATTAACCTCTTGAAAACACAAAATGAACGGTAAGGTTATACATTTACGTGGAACCTTAGAATAGCTCTATTATCCTCATCAAAATAAATTGAACAGAGAAAAATTTTGTTGAAGCAAAAAAAAAAAAGCAGCCCAAACTTAATTCAGCGCAAAAACGCTGGTGGAGGGGTGGGTGGAAACCACTCCCCCCGTTGATTTATTTCTGTTTCGCTTTCACGGGAAAAAGAAAAAATATCCCCCCCGGACACAAACCGTTTTTCAACCGTCTAAAAACAACTTGGGGGTGACTGTTTCCCAAAAACAGGGGATTTGGGGCGCAGTTTTTTTTACGGGATTGCTCAAACTTGTAATGAACAAAAACTAAAAAGTAAAGGCTTTTTCCGAACAAAGAATGTTTTAGTGGAACATTAAGAGGTAATAGAATATTTTTTTTAAAATTTGGGGAAGTGTGTTTTAAAGTTTGTGTTTCCCCAATTGTTTTAAACAATCTGACCTGCATGAAGATTTATTTTGGACTGATTTCTAATGTGCTTCAAAATACTCCAAGTGTTTTTTTTCCCTTTTTTTCATACTGAAGAGCAAAAAAAGCAAAGTTTATTAATTTAAAACTTTTTTTGGGGAAGGTGAGGATTAAAAATACATTCTTCGGTGAAAAAGCTATGTGCTGTGAACTGGCCTTGTATGACAAAGGGCATTTACATTTTGTGGGTCTTGGCTGCTGCTACACTAACGGCTAAAGTTTAATGAATGAACTGTTTTGGAAGCAAACAGCTTACAAATGTTTCAAAATGTCAGTTGAAGAATGTGGAATATCCGTTGTCGGGAGAGACATGGACATTCATCGCTAAATTGGTTTATAGAAACAATAAATTTCACGGGGAAAATTTAGATTTAAATGTTAGAAAAATTTTTTTAAAATTTATAATCCAGTCATCAAGCGTGTTCCTGCAATCGTCTGGGGTTTACTTCAAATAGAATCATTTGTAAAAAAACTTTTATTTTTACTGAAAAAGTTAAAAAAAATGTATTTCTTTGTGATGGTGATTAAGAATACCCTTTTTGTTAAAAATTTTTATGGTGTCAAAATGTCATCAAATATGAGTGCATAATCTTTTAAGAAAGATTGGTAGTCGTGAAAAAATTTTAAAAAACCAGAAAAACTCGGTGGGAAAGGGGGAAAATTATCAATGTTATGTTTAATAAAATTCTAAAATTTTTAGCAGTAACACCAATCACGTCAAACTATGCTAAGTGCTACAATAGGGCATTTTTTTTTGGCCCCCCGGAGAAATCCCAAAATGGTTATTTGATTGGAGCTGAGAACTGGTGTGACTATCAGGGGGAAAAAAAGCGGAAAAAAAAAAACAGAAAAAAAAGTAGGTTTTCTGTGAAACTTTCAAATATTGTTTAACATTTTACATGAAGCGTGTGATAAGAGTTTTTATAAAATTGCCCACGGTAAGCACAAAACAAATACATCATTTAACGCCTGTTTGTGGAAAAATTTTTTCGAAAAAAAATTTATCATAAAAAAAATTTTTTTTGGTACCCATATTGCAGCATTATTTTAAAAAAAACTTTTATTGATTTGTTAGGTATTTTAAAGCATTTGGATAAATTCAGGGAATTATAGACTGCGTATAGAGGTTTGTTAATTTTGAGTGGGGACTCAACCTTCTTTCCTTTTAAAATCAACCAGAGAAAAAAAGGGGGCCCAAAGAAAGAAAAAATTTTTTAAAAAAAAAAAGAGTGGGAAACGTTAAATATAAAACAGGAAAGTTTTTAAAATACTTTATATTTGTTTTGAAATTGCTTTTATAAAAATTTAAAGATTTTTTAAAACTATTTTTTGTAAATTTAGATATTTCAAACAGATATCTGAAAAACTATTAGAGATACTTGTATAAAATTTTTCCAAATTTATTTAATTTATTTTCTAGAGGATGGGCCCAAAACTAAAAAATTTAAAAATTTTGTATTTTATATTTATTTTTTTTGTAAGTTTCGATAATTTGATTGAATTTCCCCGTTCATCAGGCTAAATTTTGATTAAAAAAATTTTAACCTTGAGGGCATCCTCTAGAAATGTGTTTAAAAAAGTGTTGCAGCAAAATTTTTAAAAAATATAAAATATTTTTAAAATAGAGTGTTTGAAAAAAAATCCAAAATTTCATTAAAATTTCTTTAAAAATTTAAGTTTTTTTCAAATTTTTTTTTACTTATTTTTTTCTAACTTTTTTTTATTATTTGAAGAAAGGGAAATTGTAAAATATTGGATTTTAGAAAAATTAAAAAAATCTCCGAACGTAGTCGGATACCAAATTTCTAGAATGCCGTCTGGTGGGGGCTCTGGCAGTACAGTTTCAATCGTCGAGGGGGGTGCCTCAGTCTTGCATCAAAATTTTTCCACTGTCCCTTATTCGTCACAATTGAAAAATTACATTTCAGTTGGCGATTTTTTTTAAAAAAATTTTCCCAAAAAAAGTTTTAAAAAAAAATTCCGGCTTTTTAGTTCAGCTGGGTCTAAATAAGTCAAAAATGATTTAAAATGAAAAAAAAAAAAAAAAATCGACACAAAGCTGAATTTTTGGGTATTTTAGACCAAAAAAAGGGAAGTTTTCTTTCTTTAAAACTATTTAAATATATTTTAAAAAAACCTATATTTCCTGTTAAAATTTGTCATATATGGATCACCTCCCATACTTTAACATAGAAAATTAAATTTTATTTCAAAAAAAAGTAATAAAAATGCATATTTTCCAAATATAAAATTGAAAGACCCTATCCCTTAAACAAATTTGATTTTTCATAAATTTTTTTTTTTTGGGGCTTTTACTTGCTCATAAATGTGTGTATGTCGTTCAATCCTTATATTTTAACATTGACTGAAGATAGCATTACAGTGGTCGCACGTCTTTCAAAAATGACCCATGTGAAGGACAATGACACCGAAAATTATGGGAAAAGTGCATTATATCGTGTTGGACGATGGGTGAGTGAGATAGTTGGGGCTGAGAGGATATCGGAAGAAAGGGCGCGAAACATCTTGCACAAGGAATTAGGGATGCAAAAGCTCTGCGCAAGAGGGGGGGGGGCAGCGCTTTTACTGATCAAAGAAAATAAACTATTTTCGCAGCAATGTTTAGACAGATTCAATAGGGATCCGCGATTTGTCACCATAAAGGAAGCATGAGTTCACCACTACAAGCCTAAAACGAGTCGAAGCAGTGGGTGGTGTTTCAGTACAAAAGAAAGCGAAGTCGATTGCATTTGCAGGAAAGGCCATGGCTAGCGTGTTTTGGGAGGCGAAAGGGATTCTGTTAATTGATTATCTTGAAAAAGGCAAAGCAATTACAAGCGAAATATTACTCCAATCCTTTTGACCAGCTGGATGCCAAAATTTGCGAGAAGAGGCCTGCCTTAAGAAGAAATCAAACATTTCCCCTGCACAAAGGTGCGTTGGCGAGGAGATAATTGTGTGATTCGGATTACGATTTGTTCGGTCATTCCCTATTCTCATGATTTAGCCCCTTCAGACTTTCATCTGTTCCCAGACTTTAAAAAATTGTTCCTGGAAAACGTTTTGCGTTAAACGAAGAAGTTAAGAAGGCTGTAGAAGTACATTCTATTATCTTTACAGACTCAAACTTCCAGGAAAGAATACTGATGTTGTAGAAACCCTGGACCAAGTGCAATGAAGTCAAGAGGAATTATGTAGAAAAATAAAATCATTTTTTAACCGAAACTCGCAGTCTTTCAATGCCAGGCCGAGAACTTTTCACCTTACTCTTATAATGTAGAATACATCATGTGGACCGTAATTTCTTATGAGTTTGACGTGAATACTCTCACCTTAAAAAACGTGTTTTAAAGCCAAATTTTTAATGTAGGCATTAAGTAAAGTTTGAGTCGCAATAAAATAAATGAATTTTCTCGTAACAGTAAAAAATTAGTAATGATGAATAAATAATATACGAGTATTATCTAACTTTAGGTTAATTTTTAATAGAAGCAAAATTGAAATAAATTTCGATTCTCCCATCATTATTGAACGCGAAAGAAATAGAAACACTTTCAGTCCTTTTTCTTAAATCTTGCGTGTTGGTTTCGAAGCATGCTCTTAAGAACGGAATAACTAAATTAGATGTATCAAATAAGATACAAAATTTATGGCTCTTAAAGACAAGGCAAAATCAATAACTATGTTTTGAGCAAGAGCCGTTTTTATTTTTTTCCATTACCTCTCACCCTTTCAATAACGTATTTTGCACCTGTAACAAATTCAACAAAACATATTAAACTCTAGCCCATTCTTACTTTCACTTTTTGCAAAAGATACGAGTACATTGCCAGTTTTTGTAAAGAGAGTTTTGAGCAATATCGAATGATTACTCTTACTTTTATAAATAAATATATTAGATTCACAAAATTATATATATATATATATCCCAATATCTTCAAGTATCCCAATATTTTTTGCCATTTTTCCCCCTATCGGTTCCCCAAAGAGAGTACTTTTTATAAACGGGATTGTTTTGTTTTGCAAATTTTCAGTCAAAAGAGAACAAAAGGTGATAAACCGATCTGCAACTAGTAGTTTTTCAAGAAATAAATAACATCATTACTTTTGAGCATTTCACTAATCAATTTGAATTAAGATAAAATTTTTTAGAATTGTATTAATTGAAATCCTTTGAAAATGTCATCCTTTTTACAGCTGTTCCTTTTAAGAAAACTTTTTGTTTATTGCTAATTTCCAATACTGCCATATTATTAATAATTTCTTGAATCTCTTTTTTTTTCCTCTCTTCCAATCATCTCATCAACTTTTCTTAGAATATACCACGTTTAGAAAAAAAATCTGCCGGGCCGCATACACGTGTTAGCTATTTCACGCGGGCCACATACACATATTAGCTTTTTCACGTGGGCCGCATACATATCATGGCTATTTCCCGCAGGCCGTAACGAAAGGAATGCTTTTAGACCAAGACAATATGGAGAATTTAAAATGTGGAAAATTGATCAAAATATTAAAACTCCTATTTCTCTTTTTTTTAATTATTTTATTTTTGTCACTGAATTTTTCTAAATTGGAAGCATTTAAAAATCACTCCTTCAAAATTTCTGCATCAGTAAACGGTTTCACACGATTACCAATAATATAACAAATTTCATGGGTGCCTTTGATACCGCTGTGACATTACCACTGACAAAACACTTTTTTGCTGTTGCAAAGATTATTCAAGAAAGTCTATTTACCACCTCTTGAAATAGATCTTCGAGGAAAAGTGCCATTGAACGATTCCTGTTTATTGGTATTTTTTAAACACAACACTTTCGTGACAAATCAAACAAATACTGATCCATGCCTGTTTTTCACTACAAAATAGTCAACTTCCCAATCATCTTGAAACAGCCTATTTTCTTCGAATATTTTTCTCTTGCAAGATATGAAAGATAGTTAAAAATTAGTTACCCTCATAAAATGGACACTATACTCCACTATTGTCTATTATTACTAATCAGAAGAAAAAAAATATATCAATTTACACCTGTACGACATCGAAGTAAAAAGCAAAATTGATATATTTGATTTCTTAACAAAGAATTTCCAACCAAATTTTCATAAATAAATGAATATCTCAGAGTAATGGGCCATGACCGGGCCACTTAAAAAGACCCGGTGGGCCGCAGGTTGAGTATCGCTGGTCTAATGCTTACAATGAAAAGTATTCAACAAAAAGATAAAGTACATTTTTTGTAATGATAATAATTTTAATACATAGAATAAGAGGCAAAATAAATAAAAGAGAAAGAGAGACAAATGATAAAGCTTTTAAAATTGTTGTATTACATTGCAACTTTAAAAGATAAACTCAAACTCAGTAGCGCAATAGCCCATGAGGGCCAAGGCCTACTGTGCCCATCTCAGTATACGTGACCATTGGGCGCATGAGCAGATGTCTCGATCAGATGTTCAGTCCCCATTAAGTCAAATATTTTATGTTTTGCATGAACTATAAAAGAAACACACCGTATAAGCTTATTCTAAGAAATAATAATTTCAAAGAGTGCCTGCTTTGTATATATTTAAGGATGTAAATAATTTCCTCATTCATAAGTTCAATACAAAAGAAAATGTTAAATGTTTTACTGAATATTGTACTATTCTTTTCATGAATAAATCTCATAACATTAACATTTTACAAAAATATTGAATAAATATGTTCAACATTTCCAAAAATTAGAAATTTTAATATTAAAAGATGTTAAGTATAATAAAAATTATGTAGATCTATTTTTTTAAAAAAAAAACCCACATTTTTACAATGAAACTAATGACTCGCGAGATAATAACATTTTTAATTGCCCTAGTTTCTCTGAATCTGAACATATAATAGGTGTGTGTGTGTGATTCCAATCTTAGAAAAAATAAAAGTTCTAGATAAACTATGAATAAAATGGTACAGTTGGTGCTAGTTTGATATCGGGGGTAATAGCGCCAAGTTGTTGTTTATGTTCGCTAAGATGGGCGATAAAATTGCAATATGGTTGCCTTGAAATTGCTTTCGTTTGGTGACATGGTTGCCATGGAGATGTTGTTTCTTATAGTTCATTCTAATTGTTTTTTTACACGCGCTAATCCTGTTAATTTTGAACGATTTTAATTCTAAATACTTCATTCCCTTTATTGCGCGGTAAAAATCTGCATTTCAGACGTTTTTAATTCGAATCCTTTGAAAATGCTATCATTTTCAATCCATTTCTTCGTAACCTGCTGCTGTACTGTACTCTGTTTTTGTGCTTCTCCAGAAAATGGATATTTACACAGTTATCGGTGAGTACCAGGATTTTTTTCCAAGGAATATAATGGCTCTTCTTTTAATTTCTTCGGTCCTAAAGGTTTTCCGAATTCCCACTTTTGGTCAACTTTATTTTTAAAAAATAATGATTTTTTTTTCTCGTTCCTTTCGAAGATTTCAATGATTTCGAACGCGGTCCAATGCGAAAAATAGGCCGCGACATGAAGGTTGCTCCGGATACATACAAAAAATTGGACGGTCGAATCTTTCGCAGCGGGGATTCACGCTGCCGCAGTAAGAAATCTATAAGATTCAATTATTTTTTTTTCAGGTAGAAAATTGCCTATTTCAACCATTCTACTTTTGATTTATGAATTCTTCAGACGTTCCTCGTTCGCTCAAATTCATAAGGAGCTCGGAATTTATTCGCAGGCTGTTGCCGATTGGCGCAACTATGCGTCCGATGTGTTAATAGAACATATTGTTGTTAACACAGAGAAGCTTGGGGGGGAGAGAGGGTTTTTGGCGGAGTAGAACTCGAGACAGGACGCTGCTTCCTGGTTGCAGTTCACGACAGGACGGCAGAAACACTTCTCGGCCTTATTGAATCATGGATCGAACCAGGAACAACTGTTATACCTAACTGCTCGGTTGAGTTGAGTTTGGTGTTTTATGGCGCAAGAGTCAGTTTTGGCTATACTGCGCCAAACATTCATAGATATGTGGTCTGGACGGGAAAAGAAGAAATTGGATGACAAGATGGAGGGTCGAAAACAGAGAAGGATCACTGGGGTACCCCAGGGTCGTGACACCCGTGTGTTTACCAAAGATAGTAAACCTCTTGGTAAAAGGAAAAGATCACTAGGGTCCCCCGTGATTGTGACACTCGTACCCACCTAAAGAAGATGAGCCCCCTGAGGGGACCTGACTGCTGGAAATCTTACGAAAGGCTGAGCGAAAGAGGCTATCATCACCTTACAGTTAACCATTCGCTCGAATTCGTTGATTCTGAGGCCGGCGCTCATACTAATACTATCGAAGTTACCTGGCGCCACTTCAAAGCTTCCTTGCCTGAATATAATCGGAGAGGAAGATTTGAAGGATATATCGCCTGGTTCATGTTCAGAAAAATTTGTTTCGCTCTCAAAGAGGACCCATTCATTAAATTTCTTGACCTTGTTCGAAATATTAATTGGGCTGAATGGAGAATCATTTCGGGAGGGGGAGTCGAGTAATCGAATTCATAACCATTTCGCAACATTTTCAACCGCCAGCGTTGCACCTTCTTTTCTTTTTTGGAATTTTTTACAATTTACTTTAATAAATGATCTTGCGTAGTTTAGATAGCCCTCATATTCCTTTCCTTTTGCAAAAAAAAAAAAGTTTGTGTGTTTATGACCACACGATAGAAGTGATAAATTCAAATTTTGTAATGTTATTTCAGGGATTAGTTAGGTGAATAAAAAAACAAGGGGGTATTAGTATTGTCATTTAAAATTATTTATTCACATATGTCTGTACTCATAAAATAATATTTGTTGCAAAATATACAATCATATTTGTGAATTAATTGTATTCTAAGAAGGAAACAATAGGTTTATAGTAGCTGAAATAGGTTATAAATACTTTAGACTCAAAATTATTGAAATATCTAAAAATAACTCCGTCAAGCGTTGTTCCGTACTTCGACGTGCTTTCATTTGGATCATCTGACATAATTAAATTGAACTTTGATTTTTAAAAATCAACTAAAGGTTTTGATTTGTCTTTTGAAAAATCTACAAAAAAATCCCCGCTTAAAATTAAAGGTAATTTATTCAGAAGAGCCGATCCAGCTGTGTGAATTTTGGGGTTGTAATTTAACAATATTCAATTCTATTCATGAATTATTTTAAGCAAAGGGATAGTAAGACAGGTAGTTGACTGGAAAGAGAGGAATCTAGGTCAAAACCTTTAACAAGGGATTTAATCAGAAGATTTATATCACATAATCTCTAGCTTACACTAGCTCTTTTGTCATTATATGGCAGTTTTGTACAAATATATTCGGTGCTCCTGCAAGGTAAGTCTTCTTAATTATATTTTGTTTTCTTGTGTTTAAATTATTTAATGTAATTATCTTAATACCTGTATACTTAATTTTGTTATTTTAAATTTTTAACTGTTTTAATTTTCTTTTTAGACTCAAAGTATATTTAAGTAATGTGATTAAAAGAACTATTTGTTCATTGTTATTCTGATTCGCTTACAAAAATAGATTTTTATTCTTAAATTCACTGCAATATTGCTAATGATATAATAATACTATTTACTTAGTTCTATAAAAATTTGTCCTTTTTCTACATTTTGTTTAATTTGAGTATAGGATTTCTCTCTCTCTAAGCCTATTTTTTAAAAAATATTACATGTTTCATTTTCATGCTTCAACGATCATTTTCGTAAAAAAAGGGGGGAGGGGAAGAACCTCACTTTTTACTTTTACGGGGTATTGGTAGGGAGACAAACAAACCCGTTTTAGAGTGGCGAGGGAACGTCCCTCCTTTTCTTTGTAGTGGTGTGGACGACCTTGTACGAGTAGGATTTCCGACTCGAGACGAAAGAAGCGTTACGTACCCGCGCGTGACGTTCATTCAACTTCACTCTCCAGCAAAACGCGCCAATAGAAGTTATCACTTAAAAAAAACCTGGTACTCATCATATTTCATTCTTTCATCCACATCCATAAAAGGTAAGTACACTATTTCACTACCAATTTTCATCAACATTATTCTTTGGTTAAATCTAAAATTGTCGGAAATGATACAATGGACTCGATACACCTGATGTCAGTCACATGACAAAAGCCGTAAATAGCCATGTACTTCATTCGACTGAGTATTTAGCCACCATTTTCGAATTTGCACATCTTCTATCGTATAACAAAATGAGATACTGTAGCGTATTAAATTGTCATAATGCAAAAGAAAGGTCTGACTGTAGGTCAAAAACCTTTTTTGGGGTTTCCGCTATATATATATATATAAAGAATCTATATTTATTAAAAAAGTGGTTACTAAACTTGGGCAGAAAAGATTTCAAATCAACTAAGTATTCCTCAGTATGTTCCGATCATTTTGAAGAAGCATGCTTTATAATATCAGCCTTTCACCAACAGAAAAATATTAAAACCGAATTCAGTGCCCACAAAATTCTATTTTTCTGAGCCACCATCTAACCAAATTTTGCAAAGAAGGAATAAATCTTCAGTGTCACAGAAATTAAAATGTTCCAAAAGATATTTCCACTGAAATGTGAGCACTTTTTAATTATTTCATTTTTAATACTTTTTGTTTTATCAAATACGTCGACGATATTTCAAGTTTTAAAAAGAGTGATATATTTTCTGAGCATTTCGAATTCGAGGAATTTTAATTTTGCAAACGTAAAGAAACACAGATTAGGGTACCACTTTTGATCTATTCTGAATGTCTGAAACTGATGAGTAAGTATGATTGATAACCTATTTTTTGTTTTGTTTTTTTAAGATTTTTTAAAAAATTTAACAAGCAATGGACAGTTTTACTTTGAAAAACAACATTGACCTAGATCTTTATTTTGTTTCTTTGTTTATCTGAAAAGTATTTTAGAAATTTTTAACAATTGTGTTTGTAAAATTTTTTAATTAAGTATAATTAGATACACTGCATGTACTTATTTTCATATAAAACTTCATTATACTAGATATTTGTATTACTTTTTTCCCCTATTTAACTAAAAAAAATAATTATAAATATGGAAAAAATTTTTATTTATTTTTTAAATTTTTTGGGCTAGTTTAAGTTAATCACATGTTTTTAAATTTCTGAATTGTATGCACTTTTAACCTTAATATTTTTTTTATAGTGAAAAGTTTTCTTCATAAAAAATGCTTTAAAAAGTATTTTCTTTTTTTACCTTTGGGATTATTTGGGGTAAATTGCTGTTGCTCGCCCACATCAAACCCAAATTTTTCTTGTATTTAAAAAACTAATGTTTAAAAAAATTTTCATTATTTCAATTCTATTTAATTTTATGCCAATAAAGATTAATTATCAAATTAAGATTGCAATAATTTGTTATAGTTTTAATCAGTATACGAATTTATAATATGTATTGTATTTTATAAAAAATATCATTTTTAAAAAAAATATATGTATTTAATATCTTAATTTATATGATTTGTAGACCATGTCAAGTGATTTGAAACAATACCTAAGGCTAGATATGATAAAAAATTAACATGCAATGGGAACAAACTTCCCTATTTCTTTGTTCGGGAGAGCAAAAAAAACATGCATTTGTATATAAAAAAAGTTGCTGTTTCCCAACCCTTTTTAATTTATATGTATTTTGGGGAAAAAAAGAATTACATATACCGGGGAAAAAAAAGGGGAAATTTAAAAAAAGTTTAGATGCATTGAATTATCTATTGAGTAGGAAAGTAGGCTTAAAAATTAAATTATTTTCATTTTTAAATTTTAAAATCCTTATATTTTTACATAAAATTCCCTCATGTTGGCTGCAAAGGGGGAAATCACAAAGTAGAAAGTTTGATAGTGTTTTGAGAAGAAGAAAGACTGGATAGTGTCAATGAACCAGCTCTTGTACTGTTAAAGAATTTAGTATACATGTAATTAAATTCATTAGTTTTGTAATGCTGGCCTGAGTCTTAGGAATTCTGTCAATGACAAATTTTTTTTTTTATAAAAGATTGAGATTGAATTTTACAAACTGGTTAATGAAAGTTTATATGCACATATAAGCAGATTTCTAGATATAAAATGAAATAAAAACATTTCAAAACATTCTTAAATAAATTTATTTGCTCATCTTCATAAACAAATAAGACAAAGATAAATACACAGCTAATTAAAATAAATTAAGATTATATAATATTAATTTGCAACCATTTTGAACGTAAACAATTATTTGCATATATTGGAATAATATTTTTTATTTGCAAGTATTTGAAATACAAAGTGTGTTTCTTTATAAGCCCCTTTGTTTTGAAATATTCTAATTATATCAATCTAATTATGTCAAACATTAATATTTTTTTTGGTAAAATTAAGGTAGGTATGTTTTAAAAAAATAGATTATTTGAAATTTTTATTGCAACAGTATCTCGAATTTTTAATCTTGTTACAATAGTTTTCCATGAAAAATTTAAATTATTAGACACTTTTCCCCACAAAGAAAACTGTTTTTTGGAAACAATTCTAAAACCTTTTTTGTTTGAGAATAAAGATTGTAAAGTGATCATTGAATGTCAAATTTTCCCAACCCAAAAGTTTTTAAACAACAAATGACATTTGTCTTTAAAAAAAAGTAATATTTTAAATTATAATAGGTATCATCCCTTTCGGGGGGCTATCGTTTTGTATCACATTTACATTGTGGCAGCATTTCAGACAAGGAACTTTTCTTAAAGAAAAACCAAGGGATCTTCTTGAACCAAATGATGTTGTTAGGGCTGATAAAGGGTTCTTAATTGAAGAGTTAAAAAAACTGGTTGAAAATTTAAAAAACCCCTTTTTTTAAAAAAAAGAAAAAATTCAATTTTATGCTTCTGAAACGCAAATTGTCTAAAAAGGGAAAAGTTACTGGGGAAAGAGCTGTTTCAAGAATCAAACAATATAAATATTTTGAAGGTGCTCTTCCATATGAAAGTTTACACAATGTTGACAGTTTATTTATTATAACATGTGTAATTTTCATAAACCTTTAAAAATGAACATAAAAAAACTTTTAATATAATGTTTCACTTTAGCTACATACTTATTCTATCATAATAAAAAACTTGAGCCCTTTAATAGAAATTGTTTAAAATATGGTAATAAATTAAGGCTTTAAAAATTTTTCAGTTTAAAAAATTGTGTATAAAAAAATAAAATTTTGTCCTATACAGAATAAAAAAACCTTTTCATCCTACATGATCAAAAAAAAAAAATTTTAAATCTAAAATTTTTTTAAAAAAAAAAAAATTGTAACATATTTGTTTTGGGGTATTTAAAAACACAACATTTGATTTTCAAAGTTTGAATGTGGTATAAACCTATCATACAAACGTAGACATTTTTTTGCTATGTATAACAAACATGATTTATTGGTTTTGCACAATTTGTAGATTTATCATTATAGATTGATTTTTTTTTGCAAAAAATAAAAAGTTTTAAAAAAAAGATTATTTATTGATATTATCCTGTTTTTAAGTCCAAATAAATTTATTCTTGAGTTAGTTCAAGTATTGACTCAAAAAAGAACTTGGATCAATTGTTGATATTTATCACAATTAGGATCATCAATGCGTAATAATATATTTTTAAAGTTCTTGATCTTTTTTTGTTGGAAAAAATATTTGGCTGTTTAATACTTAAGTTTCAAATTTGAATGGTATGAGAACCGAAACTTTTTTTGACAAACTTTTATAGTAATTTTAATATATTGCTCAAGTAAAATTTGGAAACTGAAAATTTTTTGAATTTAGAATTGTTTTGGTAAAACAATGTTATAATCAACTTCTAAAAAAGTAGTAGAAACTGATTTTGATTAGAATGGAACAATTTTTCATGACTTGTAACTAATTGTTGATGTAATAAAAATTTTTAATCTTTAATAAAATATTTTTTTCATGTTTAACTTCAATGAGAATTCTGTATCTTTTATCATCTATTTCTTTTAAATATAAATATAATTTTATATAAAAGGATACTCTCTAGATAATTAGTAAAAAAAAATAACATGTGAATACAAATGTTTTAAGTTTGCTGTGGAACGATGTTTTAATACTAAAACTACAATAACCAGTAGAAATCTTGAATAGAAATTTTATGCAATTATTGTTTTTTATATTTTGTATCTTACTTTCAATTCATTGTATTGTAAAAATAAAATTCTCTTTCATCAATGGATAAATATTTATTATTAATCAAAAACTTTCATATTATAACTCAATCTTATATGAGATAAACTTTTAAAAAAAATTACAAATTTAACTTGTATTTTGGATCTATTGTTTATAGATAAATCATACTATTATTTTATAAATTGAATTTCTGAAAATTATTGCACGCTTTCTGAAGCATTCCCTTAATATTGTATAGTAATTTTTTAAAAAATAGCACATGTTGTAGGCACTTTATACAAAGACAATTGAAAAAAGTATTGAATTTGTTATTGAAAATTATAGATCTTCTGCACCCAGTGCTCAAAATGAGCTCAACCTTGCACTGTTTGAAACACAAAGCATGTATGTACAAAATAATAAAGATAATAACTTCAGCTAAAAATCACCAGGCTTGTACAAAATTTTTTTTTTCAGTTTTAAATTGGGGCAGAGTGTAGCAAGTTTGAGTTTTTATTGCACAACTTTAAAGTACTAAAATATAGTAGTACAATATATTATCATGTAGTTTGGTATATATCATAAAAATATTCAATTTTATCGAAATGAATTCAAAAAATCTAATTGATTATCAGCTGAGAGTGATTTTTTTGATACACCCTTTTCGTAGTGTTCCATCTCTTCAAATATGTTTTTAACAATAAAAAAAAAATGATAAACTTCTGTTATATAAACAATTTTAAAACAAAAAAAGCCTTAAATCAATCTTTTTAAATTTAAATAACTATGAGAAATTTAAAACATAATCAAGCAAAATTTTTAGTTATGTTAACTGAAATAATTAACCATTTCACACTGAAGAGTTTATTGTGCGAAAATATTTTTCATTCAATTTTAAAAGTGAAAAATTGCTTTAAAATGAAAAAACAAAACCTAAGGTGTGGCCTTTAAAAAAGTATGATTTGTACCAATACAATGCAAGCCTTTAAAGATATCTTTATAAAATACCAAATTTGGGACTTTGATGTCTTTAATTTTCACCTATAAATGTTTGAAATTTATTTTTTTTAAAAAACATTGCCCCAATAGTTGGGGGGAAATAAAACATACTAAAATATGGGATTATTTTTAGGGAAATTGTTTGAAACAAACTATTACAGTATAGGGAAGCAACCTAAATTACTTTGGTGAAAATTTTTCCACATAGGAGCATACAAATTTTTTGTTAGATAGCTAGTTTATATTAGTAATTATAATTTATTAAATATGCATCATTTATCAACATTTAATTTTAATATTATTATAATACAAGTATTAATTATAATACAAGTGAAGCACATGAAAATTTTATTTTTAACTAAGAAATTCATTATAATTTATCAAACATAATAATCAGTGACATTGCTTCATTATGTACTTGTGAAGAGTATTTTTCTGAGATGTATGCCACAAAAAAGAGTTTTCTTTTGTCAGTTTCAATCTTGCATTAATATGGATATATAAAGTTGAAACATTGTTATTGTATACTAATTTTTGAAACACAACTGTTCTACAAAAAAATTTCCCCAAAACATATAAGATTTTTTTAAATATATGATGAATCTGTAATGAAATAACATTTGCCACGATTGTGTCTGACTTTTTTCTTTTTTAATTATCATTTATGAAGGTTTGAAATTCTTTTAGAAATGACTGTCTTCAAAGTTCAAAAAAGAAAATACTCTTTACTATTAAGTTTAAAAAAGGAATCATGTTTTAAAACATAATTTTAAAATAATGACTAAATTTTATTGATTTTTCTTTATTACAAATTATTTCTTTTGTTGAATTAACATATAAATTTTTAATACATGAAAACCCAAAAATTTCCATACAATTTAAAAAAAAAAAACAATGAATAATATTAAAAAAATTGGGTATCCCAATAAAACTGAAATGGATTTTCAAAAACAGCAAAAGGAAACATTATATGAATATTAAAAAAAACAGAATCAACCTATTTTTTTTTAATTACAAGAAGTTTCTATATAAAAAAATATAATAAAAATTTGTTAAGAAATACTTTGCTTACTGGGCAATGAATATATTTCAGCCCATCTCCTTTAAAAAAAAACATTTTTGAATTAAAAAAAAATTTGTAGACCCGGGGTTTCCCCCTATTTAATGCTATCAATCTAAAAAAAGCAAGACAGTTTTCAGGGGCATGAAAATTTATTGTTTAAAAAACCTTTTGAAGTGCCAGAAAGTACCCTTTACCCACTCAAAACACAAATAACTAAGATTCCATTAGCAGTCCCGCCCCCATTCAACAGCTGAAATATTAACAATCACTGGCTGACTTTTTAAATAGTCAAATCAATGCTTTGTTTGGGGAGTACACCTTTAAGTCTGCTAAAATTTTTTCAAAAATTCCACATCAGAGATTGTGATGTTATAATTTTCCAATAATTTTTTGAACATCAATATGGTGCCAAAAAAAGATGCCAACTTGGTTATGTTTCCATTGAATCGCCATTATGATGTGGGAAAGGAATTTTTGTGAATTTGCAATTCCAACTAAAAAAAAAACACAACAGAAAGTAAATTTAAAGAATTACAAAAATTTAGAACTAATTATTTACATTTTTTTTAGCATTCTGCACAAAAAATTTTAAAAATATATATATAGAAGTAAAAAACAACAAATAACTTGCAAAAGAATAAATAGTTTACAAATAACAAAAAAAAGTGCAAGAGTGTTTTGTGTTAGGAAACAATAGAAAACAAAAAATTAATCAAAATGTCATATAATTTATCCCTTGTAATATTTTACATTGTAAAAAAAAGTAATAAAAAAAAAAAGTCTCAAACCCCTTTTTGGTAAAAAAAAAAATTTCCTTTAGTTAACCCCTTTTTAAAAAAAAATTTTAATACACAAAGGAATCACAATATTATTAAAAAAAATTTTTTTTCAATATAGCGCATAATTATTTAAATCAAAAGTTGGCACTAATAAAAAAAATTACTGAACCCAAAAAGTATACAATAACAAAGGGTAAGGAATAGAAGAATAAACTAAAAAAAAATTAAATCTAATACTATAACTAAAAGTATATATATATGATATATATTTAGTCACAAAACAAAAACTAAAAGACTAGAAAACATACTAAAAATATTTAAAGCACTAAGAAGAATTTAAAGAATATAAAATAATAATGTAAGCAAATTCGAAAGTTAACCCACAACCACAAGTGTAAAACGATCGGCTGTTATTGTTTATTTGATTGCACATGGAAAGTCATGTGACAAACGCTGATCGCAGTGACCTCTAGTGATGAATCGAGCCCATTCAAATTTTTTTCCATCCTGATTCCTAAACAGACGACGCCATATTGGACTCCCTTCCAGCTATAGAAAACACTGCTAGGCGCAATTACCCTTGATATCAAACTAGTTCCACAAAAATTGCATAAAACTAAATACTTCCTATTAAAACTTCTATGATTAATTTTACAGATACACATTTTTCTTCACTAAACAGGGTTTTTGACCCAATTATATTATATTTTGTCTATATTATATCTCTAAAATTATAAGAATTACTTCAATTCAGAATTCACATTCTTCCTTTTCTTTCTTCGAACAAACAACTAAGGCATAACCCATATTTTAAAATTGAATCTGCAAAGATGTATATCCCCACAAATAACCAATAAAATAATAATCTGTACTGTAAAAGGACAAATATATTTATAGTGGCTCACTAAAATTCTGCTAAAGAGGAATCATACATTTTGCTCTAACACAAGGATAAGGAGCATACATAACATCTAAAATAGGAGTAAAATTCAATATATTTACAAAATACTTGAATAATATTTTGATTCTGTTATTGTGCAAAGCATTTATCAAATAATGAAACATTTTATTAATTTGAAAACTATATTTAACCTCTAAAACACAAGAATATTGCCTGTAATGTCATTGTTTTGATGCAGCGAGATTACATTTATAGTGCCTAACTTTATAACTGGATTATTTTCACACTAAAGTTCAATAGTCAATAATGCTTTCTTATTTTGACAATTTAATCAAAGCAACCCAAATTGTTAAATTATCACATGTGGACTAATGATAAACAAAGAAAAATTCCATTCCTAAACAAAAAACTCTATTATTGTTACATCTGAGAAAAAAAACATAAAATATAATGAAAACTAATAATAAATACCATAATTTAAAGCAAACACATTTCAAAGTAATTGATTCTTTGATAAATTTTTGCAGCATAATTCTTAACCTTAAGTGATTTACATTATAAAAACAAAGATATATAATACAAGTTATGTCTAAGGTTTGACAAACTTTGAAAAAAAAAAGATTTCTCCCCTAAGAACTCTAATAACATATATTTACTTGATACTATATTCTGGAAGCTTAAGGTAAAGAAAGATTATATTAAAGTAAATAATAAAGATGGTAGAATAAATAAAGACTCCTATTCTTAATAAAAACAAATTTGTATATATAATAAAAGGAGATCTTTTGCATCAAAAAGAGAAAAGGATTTTAATATACATTTTGCAATTATTTACACATTCTTTGAGCAGAAGAGTGAATTATTATAGTATTGCTAAATTTATTAATAATTCCTCACATTTCAAAATACATACTAACTTATGCATCGGTATACTATATACGGAAAAAAAAATCAAACTATTCAAATTTTTTTAATAAATTCATTGTTAAATTTATTCAAACATTATATTCATCAGCATTCTAACTAAATAAAACCACTGGATCCATTCAATTTTTAGTCAGTTTTGAGTTTGTTCACTTTAACATATAATTTCTATTTGCTTCACCCCTTGAAATATAGAAATTTAGAATCATGTTCTATATTAAGAATGTCACTACATTTAAGAACCTTACATAATCTGATTCTTTCTGAATGTCAATTTTTAATTTGAATAAGGACAGTTTTTTTATGTTTTCTTACCTACCAGTGGATGAAAGCTATTGAATTTACTCAGAATTAAAGTGCACTTATCTAGATTCAATAGTGTTCTTCTTTGAGAATTCACAATTTTTTTAAAGACATAAGTTAATGATGATAGAAAACAGGATTTTTAAAACTTTGATGAAACATGAAATGAAATATTTCAAAAGAATCCAATAAATCTGCACAGTAAATTCCAATTTAAACACATTAAAATTCAGTTAATTACTTTTTTTTAACATTTATATAAAATTTATACATACAGACAGTCAGTAGGACACACAGGAATTTTTCAAGGGGGGTGTCCAGGGTCGTAAATCCAATTATTGAATTAATAATTAGCATTAATTAATCATTAATAGCATACTTAATAAAATTACATGAACCATATACTTAGAATTATAATCAATCAGAAAAAAAAATCAAGGGATTTGAGGGGGGGGGCAGACCCCTAGGTCACTCCCCTTGTGTGTGCAGCTGCTGACAATTATATATACAAATAAACTTAAAATAGAAATAAAAGAAAAAAAAGTCAATATGTATAAGCATGCTTTTAACTCTAATGAACTCATTAAAAAAATTGTCCTAAGCAAAATCTTGCAAATAGTTAAAAGGCATCAAAGAAATGTTTATTTTTTTAGATATTACTGGTGACAAAATTTCAAAAACTAGTTAGATGATACCCTTATATGATGGGACTAAAACAATATACTTTTGAGTGATTAATAATTTAATAAATCTAAGTAAAATTCTTTAACTACATACAATATTTCATGGTGGAAATCACCTGGATGAAAAGTTTATCACCTTAATACATGATAAAAAAATTTATTATTTTTATATTGTGTAATATAGAAAGACAAAGAGTGAAACAGTTACAGATTTATTTCTATTTTATGCATTATCCATTTTAATTTGATTTATGTATTAATAATTAAGGTAAAAACCTTTTAGAACTTTAAAATTTATCCAAGGATGGAAAGTTCTTAGTGTAGTTAATCATGTGAATGGCATGTAATTATACATATATTATTTTACCATTCTACTTTAAGTTCCACAAAAATATTCAAATTTACTATATTCATTAATACACTTCAATCCTATAAAATCTTTATGTTATAAGTATGCATTAACTAATTTATGTCTAATGAGATTTTATGGTGTTTATGTATTACACTCTTGACCAATTTTTTCAAATAAAAATCATGAAATGTTTCTAACAATGGAAAACTGTTTTCTATGCTTGTTTGAAAACAATAAGGATAACTGCATTTGACAATGTTTTATTATTTGGCAAAATTAGTCAATTTTAGTATAGAAAAATACCATTTTTCATTTGCTTCATTTTTTTCTTTTAAAACCAATAAAAATGTGTAACACTTTTGACAATAAAATAAAATCACTTTCATTACATCATTTATGATGGTATCTAATGAAAAACAATACATTTAAGGGTTTTCTGTATATCATATATGATTAATATTCACATTCATTTATCAGTTATCCTTCTCATAGAGTTAAAAAAAAAAATTAAAATCATGGCATAATCCATTAGTTTTGCATGTTGAATATTACAAAACATTTTTCACTAATATTCAACTACAGTGATTCAAGGAAAAGAAACCTCGGTATTAGGTATCATACTGTTGAAGAATTTTGTAAAAGCATATTACAGCCAATAGTGAAAACTGTTCAAACGCACATTCAGACACAGGAAAATAATGATGTAGAGAATTATGTGACACGTTTTGCACAGGTTTTTGGTTGATAGTATAATATATATCAGTAGCAAGATCTCTTTTCTTAAAAAGGATCGCAACATAAACCAGATATAAAAAGCCAATTTCCTTTGAAAAGAAATCTCTGGGAGGTTTCGCTGGTTATAGTGTAATATAGGGAATGGGGGACGGCGCAGTCCTTATTTTTGGCGACGAAAAGTGGTCGCCAAAGTACTTTTTTCGGAATTATTTACTTTAAAATGAATACGATATCTCACCATGACATTTAGATATAAATCGCCACAAAAACAAAGCTCTCCCCCCGTAAACTACACTTAAGACGTTTGGCTTTTTTTTAATCGTTTATACAAGGAACGTTTCTTATTTTACAGGTTTATTTAACTAAAATTAATTAAATAAGGTATATCATTGTCAAGCGAACACTTTTGACAATGATACAGAGTACAGGCATTAATAAGAGGTACTTACTGTTACAGTTGCAACAAATTTTTTCTCAGTTACTTACTACTTCAAAACAAATATCGTTGGGTGTGGATGACTTGAGTACCCATCTCTTTCGAGCTACAACCTCATATCAGTAGGTATTTGAGCGACTGTAGTTGATTCACTTTTTCCCTTTGTTAAGACTACTTCAAAACAGCGTAAACATTGAAAAAAGTAGATTTTTCACAAGCGTCTAGAGGTCCGCATAACGTTAAATAAAGAGGACTTTTTAAGTTGCTCTCGCCTCGGACATTCCTCATCGGCGCGGTCGAAGGAAAAGAGGATGCTTGTCATTGGTAGATGTGAAATGTCATCATTATTATGGGTTGCCTGGTTTGGCGTTATAGCATTTTTCTATGCCCTAGTAGTTCGGTGAAACATAAAAGTTTTGTCCTCATTTGAGAGATTGTTTTTCAGGCAGTTATTTCTTCCATGTCTTGAGCATATTAGTTAAATTCCCTTGCGCATTTAATTTTTACTGTAAAAATAACAATCTGTTCTTTTTTTTTTCATTCTCGTGAATCAAAATACTTTTAATGGATTTAATTTTGTAGAAGAAATATACATTTGAGCTTAGTAAATGAGGAACTTGATTACAAATAAAAAAATTGTTATATAAGCTTTCAATAATCCATTTACTGTGATTAATAACAATTTGAAAATGAACTATATATTTCGAGTTTTATCCTTATGTAAGATATTAAGAAATCACTTATAAATAAAGAAAATTTATGTTTTTTTTATAATATATATTTATTGGGTAATATTATTGTACATTTTAAAAGTGAATGAATTCGTAGTTATATCAGATTGAATATGTACAGGCAAGTGATATTTTAAAATATTAGCTAAATTTCTTTTATGTAATTAGGTGATTTGTTTTTATGTATGTGTGAAAGACTCATCAATTCACATTTAAAAAAAATCATCCAATAATCTATTTCCTTTTTAACTTTAAAATTAAATTTACTGCTAAATGTTTAGCTATTATAAACTAAACTATATAAATAAAGCCTCATGCTAAACTTTTATTTTCTATCTTTAGTAAAATACTGTAAATAAAGTGATTCGGGGCTATTGTATAAGAAACACCTCACCGTTCTAACTTCCACATCACATCCATATTACTTGTCCAAGGTATCATCGACACACTTATTCCCGTAATTCTCAATTTTTGTAATTTTTAGAGGTTTTCTCTTCTAACACACACATGCTCACACATATAAAACTTCATTCAGAGTTTAAATCAAAAGTCCTGAAATAGAGTACCACTTGAATCTCTTCATCAGTGGTTTGTTACAGAGAATAGTTTATTTTTATAACAGGCAAGTTTAATGAAGATATAGTCATTAATGGAATTTCGATTCATCTTAAGAAATATTTACTCTGATCGGTGTTGTGTCACTCGAAACTCATAAATTTTCTCCTTTCCTAAAGTATGTTTCCTCCTGTAAAGCTACTGTTCGAAAATTAATACGAAAATATGACATAAAATTATACGTTTTCGACCAAAAATAAAAATTAGCCATTAAATTATAATTTCCCAAAAACTTATTTAGATTTTGCACTCTACCTTACAAGAATTTTCACTCACTAATTATTCACTTTATTATAGCGACAATTAGAGATAATCAAGAAAGTATAATACGTAGCAGAAATCATTTAGAAAAATTTCCTTTTTCCAGCACATTCCATTCTTAGAATATATATATATATATAGTAGTCCCTAGTTTATTTGAAATTATCCAGAAATGGGCTTAATTTTCCAGAAATATATATATCTTTATATTTACAGGTGTTCTGGTATCTTTTTAAAATGTATTTCTACTTTCTTTCCATTTTATTTCGTTATTTATGAGCACAATGGCGTTGTAAGTATAAAATACGCACTCTGTAAATTTTCGAACAACCACTAATATTTTACGAAAATGTAAGAAATTTTTTTAAAAAATTATTATTTTTGTCAGTTAACCCAACAAACTAAGCATGTACATCTGAAATAAAATAACCGTAACAGTTATAGAAACAATTAATTACCGTAAAAGCCGGTGTATAACGCACAATTTGAACACAAAAAATAAGATCGAAATTCGTGAGTGCTCATTATACTCCGGGGGAAAAAACGATACCTTTAAAAATAAGAAAAAAGCTCCTAGAAAAAAAAATTAGACTTCTACATATATCGAAATACTGTTTAGTTAAAAGAAATCAAATTCCTTATCAACTGCAGATCTGGAAGAGTACACTATTTTTTTTCTTCTAAATCTTGGAATAATACCTTGAATAAATAATTTCAAAACATATAGAGCCAGGACTCCTAACCGTAATTCTTTTGTCCCGGTTCATCTCTAAAAAAAATATATCGTTTCTCTGTTCCAGTTTTCGTTCTGCCAGAAATATAACGGTTTTCGGTTCAGATCTGAATGAATAATTTTATTTTACGTATATTCTTATTTGTACTACAAATATAATACTATCATAAACAAAAATGTAATTCTATCAAAATTTGGACGATTTTTTATTTTTTTTAAAAAAATCATCAGCAAGTTCATTCAACTGAATTAAATCTGCTTTTTCTACAATTAGTTACATTAAGAACTGAAACAGAAAATTACTAGTGAACACTGATGGCGTAGCTACCAATGGGCTAAGCGGAGCCGTGCACCAGGGCCCTTAACCTCAGGAGGGGCCCTCGCACCCTGACCCCCAAGCAAGCCAAACTTGCAATAATTTCTCCCACACACATTTAATATATGAATATAAAAAGATTACAACATAACTGTAATCAGGCTAACTCAGTTAAAAATAATTTTGAACTTTGAGAATTCTCCAAAATTCTTTCCTTTGTATGGTGTTGCGAACTTTACTTATTAAAAAGTTTATATTATTTTTCAATTTTTTCATTTTCTAACTGTTACTTGAAAATAAACTTCCATGTGTGAAAAATTTTACCATACATCTTAAGAACCTACACAGGAAGCTATTTCTTATTGGTCATTTTAATTCTAATAACAATATGATTCCTAATAAGCTTTTTTCCTGTTTCAGTATTTCGCAATCTTTTCGTATCTGCAATAGACTCTGATGTAATTCCCCCCCCCCTCCTCTGTTTTTTTCCCAGAAGTGTTTTTTTTTAAAACACTTACAATAATATTGTATTTTCTTGTTCATGCATATTTTTTAAATCATTTCCTGCCTGTCACTTGTCGAATCAAACTTGGGTACTCACTAAAGTTTATACACAAAACTCGTACATATACATATAAGTAGTATGTAGCTTTGCTTTCATGTGTTCTGTAGAGCAGGATAAAGAAAGGGCTAATGTTCAAGTACCTTTGTATATTTTAAATACAATTACATTTTTACTTTTTTACTTGATAAAGACCAACAAAGATAGGGCCCTCTTTTCTTTTCTTTTTTTTTTTTTTTTCACCAGGGTCTAGCTACGCCACTGAGTGAACATCAAAATAAAAAATAAAGAAACGATGTACATGAAAGGATAATAATTATACGGCTGATGTAAAATAAGAAAATATTTGTTAAGTTGATTACAGCAACAAAATGTCTTAAGATATATCGAACAGAAATAAACCGATATTTTTTTCGGTTCAGTTCCGGTTCGAAACACTGTTGGAGCATTGCGCACGTACATATTTCAGGTTTCGTAAAATAAGGGGTGTGCGTTATACGCCTAATTTTACGGTACATGAAAATTATTAGCATAATAACTAACCTGCGTGTGATTATTTATTTACTCATTTTTTTATCCTAATATTGGAATATAATAATAATAAATGTTGATTTATTTATTTACTTTTTTTTTTTGGCGCAAGAGCCAAGTTTGGCTATACTGCGCCACACATTCGTTAATATAGTAAAATGTTAAAAATATATTTAAATATATATTTATTGTGCATATATAAAAATGTAATTTAAATTGTCAGATTAAAAATATTCTAAAATTGAGCAAAGTATTTAAAAATGCAGAAATGTAAAATTTTATAGATATCTCTTTTTTAAAAAATCTAATGGTACAATAAAATCCTTAAAAAATTATATTTCATGTAAAGCATCAATTGAGCGCAAAAATGCAAAAAGGTTTGGATGGGGAGTTTCCCCAACCAAATCAGTCGAAGTTAAAAGATTGGTTTTAAAAAAGGTGTTTCTTTTAGATGAATACTTTGGACATTCTATTAAAATGTGTAAAATAGAAAGGTCACATTGACAAGAGTCGCATGCTGGGGGACTCTCTCCTAGCAGCAAATGTTTATGCGTTAGACGAGTGTGTTCGATACGAAGTCGAGTGAAGTGGACATCGTGTCTTCATACTGGTACTGCTGCCGAATAAGCAGTGGAAGGATGAATGCTATGTAGCTTGTTGATGACCTGTTGATCCCAAGTCTCTTGCTATATCTGATGGATATAGTGTTGTATAAAAGTTTTTAAATCCTGGTAACAGACAGGCTGCTACATGGATCGTGCAGCGTTATCAGCCTGTTCATTAGCAAATATACACACGTGTCCAGGTACCCAAGAAAAAATTATATCAAAACACTTTCTTTCTAATTTTCACAGAAATAAAAGTATTTCCATCACAGTGGGGTGTCTACGTTCTGTTAAAGAGTGTAAGGATTCAGTGTACACACAATGTCAGATGCTGTCAGTGTACACACAAAAATGACGGCGGTTGGAAACTAATATATGTTGAAGTGCCACAAGAATGGCAGTTAATTCAGCCCTAAAGACAGACACAGAATTGTGTAGGGTGAAATTTAGAATGGTATTGTTAAAAACAACACCATACCCAACACGTCCTTCGGTCTTCGACCCGTCCGTGTAGACTGGTATGTACTTAGAATACTTACTGCAAAAGAGGAAAGAAAACAGCTGCTGATAAATAACATCAGTAGGGCCTGCTTTGTCATAAGCTGAAAAATGGTTACTATACTTAAAAATTTAGATGTCCCAGGGTGGAAAAGCAAGTACACTGGTGTGCAAAATTTAAGCAACAGGTGGGTTTATTGCCATAACTTCCCGAAAAATCATCTGAGAGACATGAAATTCTGAAATGAGGGAGAGTATTATGTACGTAAGGATGACGAAAGCATCGGCGCTGAAAAAGGAATACAACGCATACGGTATGGAATCAAACAAAAACAAGCTTTATTGAACGCATAGTATCGTGACTCATGATTGTCTATCCAACAGGAAGAACAACAAGCAGATGTTCCTTAATATGGTATATGCCCTCCCCTTACTACAATGGTTGCTTCGCACCGTCTCTGCATACTCAGAACCAGCTGGTGCAACATTTCTTGAGGTAGGAGTGCCCATTCCTCATTCAACATATGTTTGAGTTGTTGGTTGTTCTCCGGATGATGTAAGCGTGTGGCAATACGTCTCCCCAAAGCATCTCACACATGTTCGATGGGATTTAAATCTGGGGAGCACGCTGGCCAGTCCATTCGAGTGATATCTTCACTTTCCAGCAGCTCCTCAACAGCAAGAGTGCGATGTGGCCGTGCATTGTCATCCATAAAAATGAGGTCTGGGTCAAAGACACCTCGGAAAAGACGCACATGGGGAAGAAGTACCTCCTCACAATAGCGATCCCCGGTTACAGACCCTCTGTCGAAAATGTGAAGCTCAGTTCGCCCGTTCAGCATAATGCCTCCCCAGACAAGAACTCCAGGACCACCGTAACGGTGTCTCTCTTGATGTTACTCGGATAAAACCGGGTCCCGATCTCTTTCCAAATCAAAACGTGTTGAGAATCGCTTCTGGTACTGAACCGACTCTCATCCGTAAAGAGGACACGATTCCATTGATCAGTTGTCCAGTTTTTGTGCTCTCTGGCCCACTGCAAACGGTGGCTTCGGTGGCCAACTTTCAACGGGAGGCAGCGTTCAGGACGGCGGGCAAACAGGCCCCTTTGTGAAGGCGTCTGGCCACAGTAAACCGCGACACTTGTCGACCCGTTGCTGTACAGAGTTTCTGAGCAATGGCGCTTGCTGACTTCTGTTGACCTCTTTTCACCTGCAGGATGATATATAGGTCACCCCCTGCAGTTGTCGTCCTCGGGCGGCCACCACCAACCTTTCTAACAACTGTACCTGTGGTTTTGAACGCTTTCCAAGCGCGCGAAACGACACTTTGTTGATTCCCAATTCTGCAGCTACACTGGTGACAGTACGCCCCTCCTCCAGCATTCCGATCATTCTTCCTCTTGTGAAGTCGTCCAGCTGATTTCTTCTAGCCATATTTCACGAACTGACTCACTGGCACTTGCAGCGAATATGTTAAATTGCGTCTCCGTCCTTCATTTTATTCTACTGTTGAGCAGCGCGCGCCGACATCACGCGTTTTGCGTACGCTCACATCGCTTCTGACGTTTTGTTGCTGATATTTGCATGCACATGACGTTTCTACTGATTTACTTGTTCACTGTGCTGATCTACAGACCTCCTTTTCTGCAATTTCATGGCTATCTGCTAAATTTTTACATTGTTGCTTAAGTTTTGCACACCAGTGTATATTATTTTCCTGGATATTTATGTTACTTAGGTGGGAGTCATTTAGAACAGCTTTTGCTCTTTCCGAAAAAGGCTTGATATTAAATGAACGGGCTTCATAGAGTCGAGTGAGACCAATGGCAAGAGAAAAGGGTTTTAATGGATAAGAAGGAACAGACATGGCACACACACACACGAATAAAGTAATTGGCCCTTAACTGCCTCCGTCTTAATTCTAAAGGTGGTTGATGGCATACCACATACAAGCTAGTAACAGGCAAAGTTCTGAAAGCACCAGAGATGATTCTCAGAGCAGAATGATGTATTGTGTCCAATCGTCTTAAGACAGATGCACGAGCAGAACCATACACTACACAACCATAGTCCAAACGTGAAAGGATTAGTGCTTGATATACTCGGAGTAATGAGACTTTATCCGCTCCCCACAAGGTGTTTGACAGCACTTTTAAGATATTGAGGGATCGCTCACACTTCTTTCGCAAGTAAAGGATATGCGGAAGGAAAGTCAATTTACGGTCAAAGATTACTCCGAGGAAGCACACTTCACTGACTACAGGTATTTGTATATTTCCTATATGAATAAGAGGATCAGGATGTAGGTTGCGCTTTGTGCAAAAATGGACACAGCTATTCTTGGAAGGAGAGATCGTGTGACCATTCTGATCGCACCACTTAACTAATCGATTGACAGTTGTTTGCAGCTGTCGCTCAATTAATCGCATATCTGAACCTTGACAAGAGATTTACAGACCATCATCATAAAGCATTCCTTGCACTGAAGGTGAGAGGTGATGAAGTATGCTGCTCATGTGAATATTAAAAAGTGTAACACTCAAAACGCTACCCTGAGGGACTCCTTGATCTTGTATGAATTTATGAGAAGATGAATGACCAACGCATACATGAAAATAACGAAGAGCTAAGAAGTTAAAAATAAAAATGGGAAGATTTCCCTTTAAGTCAAAATCATACAAATTACGGAGAATTCCATAACGCCATGTTCAGTTGTATGCTTTCTGTACGTCAAAGAAAAGAGAAACTAAATGGTTTCTCTTAACAAAGGCATCCCTAATTTGGGATTCCAAGTATACAATGTTATCGAGAGTGGATCGGCCCTTACGGAATCCACTCTGCAGAGAAGAAATACACTTTTCTTTCTCCAAAACATACACCAAAAGAGTATTTACCATACGTAATTAAAAGTCTTGTAGAAGCAGCTCGTCAGAGCAACGGGACGGTAACTCAGAGGATCTGTTGCCACCTTGCCCGGCTTAAGGATAGGAATCACAAAGGCCTCTCTCCAACTGGAGGGATAGTAATAGTCTTTCCAAACTCTGTTGAACAAATAGAGGATGTTCGTTAGAGAGTCAGTATTAAGATGAGGAGCATCATGTAAGTGATTCTATCCGGTCCAGGGCTTGTATTGTGCGTTTGTACGAGTGCCTTTTTTAACTCAGTCATCGTGAAGTCACAATTATATGGAAAAAAGGAACGAGTGTAAAAGTTCATCGGGGTACGTTCTGCACGCCTCTTAATCTCGAGAAAACGAGAATTGTAAGAGGCTGTACTAGATACACTCAGAAAAGTTTCACCCAGAACATTAGCAATTTCGACTGAGGAAGAAAAGACAGAGTCGGAGGTTTGTAAAATGGGGAAGGAAAATTCCCGATATATACCGTTTGCTGCCTTAACCTTCCTCCATAATTGTTTATTTGACGTTGACGAGGTGAGTGAAGACACATATCGAATAAAGGATTTTCTCTGACTATGACGCCTTACTCTGCGAGCATTAGCTTTTGCCTTTTTGAACGCCAAAAGATTCTCCATAGTAGGATATCTGCGAAAGATTCCCCATAACTTCCGCTGGTTCTTATACGCTGTCTGACAATCAGCATTCCACCAAGGTTTGTAACATTGGAATGAATGACTCGAATTCTTTAGTATTGACAAATCAGCAGCCGCAATCAAAACATTGATGACTTCTTGTACAGCAGTATCAACACTTTCGGTCTTGACCATTGCATCAGATATAACTGCTAACGGTGTGAAAAGGGCCCAGTCTGCATGATTATAAGAATACGTAGGTGGGAAGGTTTACCCACTCGCATCATAATCGTGAGAAAGGACAGCAAAGAAGTGATCACTATTATATAGTCCTTTACAATAGAACAATTTAATACTGGTAAGAGTAAGGGTGAGCAAATGGTCAAATCTAATGTGTGAAATGATCGTGTGGGTTCGTGGAAGTACGTTGGTTCCTCGTGATTGAGCTGGCAGAGACAGTGATTGGAAAATACCTGTTCAATCTGTCTGCCACGAGGGTTGGTCTTAATACTACCCCCAAAGAGTGCTATGTCCATTGAAGTCACCTAGTATGGCAAAGGGTGCTGGCGATTGATCAATCAGGTTGTTCAAGTCTTGTTGGCGGATAACAGTAGTAGGTGGCAAGTAAAGGCAGCAAACTGTGATAAGGCTCGTGGAGTGAAATCTCACGGCTACAGCCTGCAATGAGGTACGCAGTGGGAGAGCACTGGATTGAGGGATGTAAAAATACATACGCCTCCAGACACAGAGGATCCCTCCATGTCTTTCCGCACACAACTATACCGACGTATCTTAGTTGTGTGACAAGACTTCTTCCATTTCGGACATGATTTCGAATCGGCAGAATGAAGCTGTAAACAATTAACGCATTTCTGCTCCAGATTACAATCCGTGAAAGAATGTCCAACAGTTGCCCATCTAGAGCACGTTAATTCTCCACGGCAGGCAGTCTGTGAGTGTCCATACCTCTGGCATTTAAAGCAGCGCAGAGGATTCGGAATGTATGGACGGGTTTTGCAATTCAAACAATAAGCTTTAATGGTTTGGGGTAGTGTTAGGTTGCTGAAAATTTACCTCAAATGTTTAGTTGGTACGGTACTCGCATCCTTTTTAATTATTATTTAGGTTCGGAAATGAGACCGTGAGACAAATTCAGTGATTTATATGGAATTAAATTTACAGGAGAGTCGAGGAAATATTTGGTAAGTAGAAATGATTTAGTCTGAACTGCAGAACTAGATTCAATAAGATCACCAGATCGTAACTTTTTAACTGATTTTGGTTCACCACCTATTCCTTTGAGATCTTTATGGATAGCAAAAGGTTATTTAGTGTAATTTTCATTGTTAATTAACGATATAAATAAAAATCTTGTAATAGTCGCAATTTTGTCAATGTTTAGGTTGGGTAAAACAAGTCCTTTACCCGGGCACAGCAGTATTGGATCCATAAAACGTGTACATAACTTCGTTCTGAAGAAAGACTGTAGGAAAAAGTTGAAGAAAAGATTGCAGTAGTTGAAGAGAAGATAGAGAAGAAAGTAGGGGAAGAGAAATTTAAAGAATTAAAGTGCAAGTTGAAGAAAGAATTAAAGAGCAAGTTGAAGAAAGAATTGAAGGAGTGACTGAAAAAATTAGCCTTATATCACAGTGAATGGAAGATCTTGAGAAGAAACTTCTAGCTGGTGGAAATGAGAACAAAAGCAAGATTGTGCATGTGTCTGCCTTTCGAGAACCTGTGTTTGCTCCTCCAGTGCCTGTGACTGCCTTTACAGGCAGTCACAGAAACTGGAGAAGTCGAACTGTTGACCTACGACGGAAAAACAAACTGGGAAGTATACAAGATGCATTTTCTATAATTTCTAAAGCCAATAGATGGACTGAAGGGGTGAAAGCATGTCAGCTAGCAGCATCCCTTAGAGGAGAAGCTGCTGAAGTACTGCAGACTTCCCGACACAGAGCGGCTGAAATTCAACTCCCTCTATAATGCTCTGTATCTTCGGTTCAACCAGAGATCAGCATGTCTGCAGATGAAGACACGACACCAGAAAACAGTAGAAAGTTTGCAGAAGTATGCCTCCGAAATAGAAAGGCTCGCCTACTTAGCTTTCATAGACTACCCAGAAAATATGCGAGAAAGGATTTCTCTACAGTATTTCGTGGACGGATTGAAAGATGTAGAAATCCAGAGGCCTGTAAGAATGGCAGATGTCCAGGATCTAAAATTTGCCCTATTATATGCTATGAAATTGGAGGCCGCCACTCAAGCCAGTCCCACCGAGGAGCTACAGTGACAGCGGATGTGTCCTGTGAATCTTCATGCATGAAGTAGATAAAGGAATTGAGAGAGAAAATTGAAACCATAAAGGCTGGAGTTCCAAACCAGGAGAAGCGTAACTTCAAGTGCCGGAGATTCAATTGAACGGGGCAATTGAGAAGAAACTGTCCTCGAGCAATGAAGGAAGAGAACACCGTCTTTTCTTCGAAACAGGAAAACTAATTTATGGCCATCTCGCGGGGCGGAGGTCGCCTGATAAAGAATAGCCCCATCACAAGATTCTACAGATTACTGCAGTGAATGGCAGCGACAATGAACTCTTCATGAAGGGACAGATTAATAACATCTCGTGCCTTATGGCTGTTGATACTGGAGCCAATGTGTCTATAATCAGAGAGTATTTGGCTCGAAACTCAAAGTTAAAATTATCTGGACGCCACCTCGCGTTTCCTTGAAAACAGTGACGGGTGACAAGATTTGTGTGCATGGGAAAGCTAACATCAGTCTAAGGTTTGGAAATATTGACTATCGCCATACGGCATATATAGCAGACATTACCGATCCCTGTATTCTTGGACTAAAATCTCTGAAGAACAGTAACTTCAAACTGGACTTTGAAAATAGCAATATGAATTCAAAATTTGAATGTAACACTCCTTTCGCTTACAAACTCAATTGAAATCCAACCAGAAATTTAGAGCAAAACCCAACATCTCACTATCCCCAAGAACTGAATGTATAATATCCAGTTTAGTAGGAGAAAATAGAAAATTCTGATTCAGCCTAATTGATTATCCTGATTTAAAATTTTTGATATGGTCGATTTTTTTGTCGACCATATTTTTGTGGGTCAGCGTAAGTTAGAGGTGGGGGATTCTCGAAATGAAAAATTTTAGAATTTAACTTAAATTTTTATGTATTGAAAAACTTAATTGTAGAAAAAAACCAAAACACGTAGCCGTAGAACAAGATCCCGCAATTGATCACTTATCTAAAAAATTATTTACCCGGGGCCTACCAATCCTAATAATAAGAATTGGGAAAATAATCTTCCTACCTTGAATTTTTTGAAAAGGGCAAACACCTTCAGATAGGTTGTTGCCCTGAGTGCAATAGTATGCACCTTGTGTAAGGCTGATATCCGTGATTTTTGGGGTAGGCCTTCAAATTACACTTCTACCTTTCCAAACTGAACTTTCTAAATTGCCCCCTCCCGCTTACTAAAACTTTGTCCTTTTTTAAAAGGGTATCTTATTTACATCTATACTTTATTTCACTTTGGGTTTGGGGTTTGGGAAAAAATTCCATTAATCTTCGTCAAAGAACACAGAGGTTATGTTACAGAAAGGACGTTTGAGCCGTCAAATCCCCCCGGAAACAAAACGGGTTTATGAAGGGCCCCCAAAGGCCCCAAGAAATTACGTGCCTAAATTTTATTTCTGAATCTCCTCACTTTTTAAGTTTTATTTAAATTTTTTTTAACCCTTTAATCTTCATTTTAACTCTTAATTTAATATTTAACTTAAACTTTTTAAATTTTTTTATTCATCTTAAAAAAATTTAAATTTTAAAATTCCTCCTTAATTTAACCCTTTACAGACAAAATAAATTTTACTCAATTAACTAACCAACATTAACAGTTTTGCATTTTAATCAGGTAAATTTCACTTTTTCATATGTGGGATACCCCATCAGGGGGAGGGGTGGGGGAAAAACCCTCCTTTTACTTGATGGAAAAAAAGAGGTCCATATACCCCTTTTAACTAACAGAACTTATTTAACACTACTTTAAAAATACCCTTTAAAATACTATACAATTATATCTTTTATTTTCCCAAACCCTTCCAGGGTAATATGAGCTTGGGGACGGGTTTTCCCCGTTTAGGAAAATTTTAATTGGGTCTGTCACCCTGAAATAAAACCCCTTTTTAAATTACTTGAAAAATCTATATTACATAATACCCGTATGTTTCCAATTTTTATGCATTATATATCATTTTTTAAAATTTCAAAAAAACTTTCATGTCCACCCCCCATCGGGTTTCCCCTAAATCCCCCAAAAGAGTCCCAGGGTGTTAATGTTATTGTTAGTGACCTGACTACGCCCGTTTCCCCCGAACCAGATGCACCTTAATACGGAACAATACAACAACATATATATACACTATACAATTACAAACATTTTTCAATAAATCATTAAAACAAATAACCAAAGGAATTGTCGCATCTCACGAAGTCATACATCGAAGTAAACAGATGCATAATTACAATTGTTTTCCCATCAATTGAGAAAAAAATTTTACATGTAAAAAGTTCAAAAAAATATACACTCATTGTAGTGTCAACTTTTGCTTGATTATAACTTTTAAACACCGATAGAGACTTCCTTCTTTTCAAAATTCTTCCGAAAACTTGTTGAAAGAACATAAAAAAGAAACAATACAACCTGATTTTTATGGTTTGTCTCCTACTAGGGCTTCCATTGACAAAGTGCTATTACTTTTCGCTCCTTTTTCATTCCTCGGTTGCTCTTGGGTCCCGTATGTTGCCATGTAGGTCTGTGTTTTCTTCGGCTTTTTCCTACTTGACTTGATTTCATTCCATTGACCGGTCGGGACTCCTGGATCCTGTTTCTTGCGTGGTCGTAGGTTATAGCAAGAACTATCTTGAACCACAGCTGCCTCCTTCCGGTTCTTCTTCCTACTTATATAAATATTATCTGATGACAATGGTCTTTTATTTATTTTATTGGGTCCGCGTTTCTACCATTCTTTGTGGTCCACTTGACAAGATCCATACGACGGTTTATCTCCTGCACTATCTGGCGCTTTTTAATTTTGTCTTATTACTGGAAAAAGAGCTAGGTAGTGATTTGATAAGTGATCCGCGCCATCGGCCCTATCCTGTGTTTCTTACATTGATTTGACTTGAGATTTATCCCTTTTTCCTCTAACTCCGCTTTACCTCAGACCCTTTCTTACCATATTGTGACTCATTTGATCTTCGATTTACGTTTTCCAAACTACTCGTTTCCTTTACGTAACTAATACTATCCGGAGCGACCTGTTCCTTAACTCCCAAACTCGTCACATTTCCTATGACGATATATTCTTACTTGATCAACATTGACGGTTAACATTTTTCCTGACCTCCATATTATAATATTATTATTATTTCTTACTTCTAACACTCTATACGGACCTTCAAATTTTGTTTAATTTTGCCCTATCTTTTCGCTGCTGAATTAAAGGGTTCTCTAAAAGGTCTCTACCTTAATTTGAATGCCTTTATTTTAAATACCCCCCTTTTT